>JAVYIG010003198.1:0-206840 GCA_035222895.1 Strongylocentrotus droebachiensis
ATAGGGGGGCCTAAAATGTGAAAATCGCGACGACCAATATACCACTCAGTGGGGGGGGGGGGGGGGGGTAGTGATCATAATTTTTTTTCTCGTATTTGACCCCGAAAATGTGAAAATCGTGCCGACCAATATCTCGCTCAGTGGGGGGGAGGGGGGGGGGGTGGGGGGGGGGGGGGGTAGTGAGGCATCATTTTTTTGGTATATGGCCCCGAAAATGTGAAAATCGAGCCTACCAATATTTCGCTCAGCGGGGGGGGGGGTAGTATGCATAATTCATTTTTTGTATTTGACCCCAAAAACAGGGGGGCCGGGCCCGTCGCCCCCCCCCCCCCCCCCCCCGTGGATCCCCGCCTGCATATGGTTGATTTACTGTAGGCATAGTCTCTAGCCTCCCATCAAGGGCACTGAATTCTCTGTTATTCTCTGTTATCTGAATTCACTCATGCTTGACCGTCCAGCTTGGGCCATTTTGTTCGTTTCGGGCCATTCTTTTTTTCCGGCCTACCTATCTGCACTATCCACTAGATAGTCCCACATGTAAATAATATACTCTTTCGTTTGACACGTGGAAACACAGCCGTCAATGCTGTGATTGCAGTTCTAGTTATAATTGTTTCAGCTTCTATGTTTGTTATGAACGAAAAAGAACTAGAGTTTTGAGAAATAGCTTTATAATGCTATCCAAACAAATATTTGCGATGTCATTAATATGTTAAAACATAGAAGTCTAGATGATCAGAAATACATGTGTACATACGAGGGGGGGACAAAGAGAGATGTAACGCAGAGGGGAGGGGTGAGAAAGAGGGGATCTATCTACTACGTACTTAGCTTTAAAGCCTCAGTTTATAGAGGTAAAAATATACTGCTTCATTCCGCTTCATCCACATCAGAAGATTATATCACCTTCTTTCTCCTCCTGTTTGCCAATACAACACCTACCTACACCCCAAACTACATAGTACTACAAACTACAAACCACATAGTTTACACTCGTTTCTTCTCTTCTACATTTTCATCTCACTTCCGTGTTTTAAAATCCCACATTTGTCATACTCCATCATATCGAAACATAATTCAATCTCACCCAAGTTAGACGCCAGCTGCTGCCTATTCTAACCTTCGTAATATAAATTTCAAAAGAATGTTGACAACGTAGAGACTTTGTCGAAAGAAGATTGATTCATCAATATCTACTCCTAATTTGTGCTTCAGACGCAATCAAGATGTCGCCTATTTGCATACCGTCCAACTTCAAACTATAACGCATTTGGCAGTGATATGCATGGACATATTTACATACAACACACATTATGCTGACGTACTGTGCAAAAGAATGGCAAGCAAGAAGAACAAAATATGACAATTATTAATAGGCACTGTTCGAATTGCACTTTGTAAATAAAATGATATGAATGTGAATAACAACAAGCTTCCATTGGGTCCCTGTTTCATTAAAAGTCATTAAAAGTCAGTGACAATCAAAGTACAATATCTGATATTATAAGATGATGACGTGGATCCTAATCAAATGATTGGTTGAGAGCGTACACGTGACCAGGCATTTATTTTGCCTAACGCATTAGTAAAATTACCCACACTCGATAAACTGAATTCAAACAAAGATTAAGAGTAAAGAACGGTACAACGAATCGTCTTCTTTCTCTAACAATTGAATGAATGGTCAAAGCTTTCGCGCTCCGCTCCGGGAGGGGGGGGGGGGGGACTTAATTTAGACAAGGATTAGGAGGAGAGAACGGTACAACGAATCGTCTTCTTTCTCTTTAATAGTTTAATGAAACGTGTAAGATTCGACGTGGTGACTCCACCCAACATCCCCCCCCCTCTCTCTCATACTCCCACCCCTCTTCTCTCAGGCTCTTACTCCCTCTCTCTCTCTCTTCTCCTTCATCCCCCATTTCTTTTGTTTCCCTTTTCTCTTCTTTTTTCCTTTTCTCCTTTTCTTTCTTTTCTTTCTTTTCCTTTCTTTCCTCTTCTCCTCTTTTTCTTTTTCTCTTTCCTTCTTTTCTTCTCTTCTCTTTCTTTCTTTCCTTTCTTTCCTTTTATTTTTGTTCTTTCCCTTTCCCTCTCATTTTTCCCCTTCCCTCGTTCTCATTTCCCCGATAGCAGCGAAAATTTACCAACAATATCCTGACAGGTAGGAGGGGGTGTCGCACCCTTACACCCCTCCCCTTTAGCAACGCCCCTAAGTTGTTATCACGTTATTCTTTTAAATAAATGCATTTCCCCATGCTCTCGCACCCCTCTTTTATCGTTGTTTAATTCTCTTTCATTTTTTCCAACTCTCTTTTTGTTGTTCTTCTTGTGCTTTTTCTTTTAGGGGGGGGGGGGGGGTCTGACAAGCGGTACCCCATTTTGCGTTCCCCCCCCCCTGGCCCCTGTCCTAGTTAAAAAAAAAAAAAAACCTTCTTATAATATCATCCCGCTTTATTTATTTTCCCTTCTCATTCTCATTGTATTGATTTTACTAGCCATGTCAAACGTTTGGAGCTAAATGGACCCTATCGGAATTGAAGAAAATGCATCAGTGCACACAAACATTTCTTATTTGCTCAGTGGGGGGGGGGGGGGGGGGGGGGTAGTGAGCACATTTATATATAAAAATGTTGGCCCTCGAAAATTTGAAAAATTGCACCTACCTTGAGCGCCAGGGGAGGGGGGACCATCCCCCCAAAAGGTAAAAATCACGTTTATTTTTTTTCCTGGATCCGCCACTGGGCTCTGCTCCCTGGACTCCACCAAGGGCCCGAGGACGGGCCCCTGAATCATTTGACCATAATTTAATGCCTAAAAGTTCCGAGCTTCATGGGGCACAGCCCCTTTACCCCCACCGGGCAAAGGCCGTGGACCCCACGCCAATGTATGCTCCACTCGCTTCGCTTGCTTCACTCTACCTGATCGTTAATACTCCACTTTGAAATACGTTTTGCGGGGCCTGCATGTAACATGTAAGTGGTGGTAATGCAGATTTTTATGCCTCCGCCACCGAAGGTGGTGCCGGAGGCATCATGTTTTCGGGTTGTCCGTCCGTACGTCCGTCCGTCCGTCCGTCCGTCCCGTTTGACCGTTATCACAATATCTCAAGAACCATTTAAGATTTAAACTTAAGACTCGGGAATAGAATTTATCACCATAGGAAGACGATCTGATTAGATTTTGGAGTACGTAGGTCAAAGGTCACAGGTCACAGAGGTCAACTTATGAAATTCCTTGTATTGAGTTTGTTAGCGCGATATCTCAAGAACCATTTGAGATTTAAACTTCAAACTTAAGGATAGTATGTATCACCATAGGAAGACGATCTGATTAGATTTTGGAGCACGTATGTCAAAGGTCAAGGGTCACAGAGGTCAACTTATGAAATTCCATACATTGAGATTGTTATCATGATATCTCAAGAACCACTGGAGATTTAAACTTCAAACGTAGTGATAGTGTGTATCACTATAGGAAAACAATCTGATTACATTTTGGAGCACGTAGGTCAAAGGTCAAGGGTCATAGAGGTCAACTTATGAAATTCCATACATTGAGATTGTTATCATGATAGCTCAAGAACCACTGGAGATGTAAAAACTTCAAACTTAAGGATAGTATGTATCACCATAGAAAGACGATCTGATTAGATTTTGGAGCACGTAGGTCAAAGGTCAAGGGTCACAGAGGTCAACTTATGAAATTCCATACATTGAGACTGTTATCATAATATCTCAAGAACCACTGGAGATTTAAACTTCAAACTTAATGATAGTGTGTATCACCATAGGAAGACAATCTGATTAGATTTTGGAGCACGTAGGTCAAAGGTCAAAGGCCACAGCGCACATTATGAATGCAAAAACAGCTTGTGATCGCGTTATCTCAAGAACCGATTGATGGATTCATGCCAAAATTAGGTCATGTTTGTTACTTGCAGAGCCAATGAACTGAGTAGATTCTTGGTTCATAAGGTCAAAGGTCAAAGGTCATGGGCCCATTATGTATGCAAAAATAGCTTGTGAACGCATTCTCATTAGAACTGACAGATGGATTACTATTTAACTCAGAACATCTTGCAGAGCCAATGAACTGAGTAGATTTTATGGTCATGAGGTCAAAGATCAAAGGGTCATATATGTATATGAGAAATTGCTTGTAATCACAATATTCTGAGAACCTGTCAATGGATTACCATTGAACGTGAATTCAATTTTTTTTTTCTGTTTTGGTTTGTAAAATTGCTCTATAACGGAGGCATCATTTTCGACTGCGCGCAGTCGAATTCCATCTAGTTTCTTCTGCCACAAAACATGTTTGCTCGTTACGCCACTGCCCCTAAAAGGTTGGCCCTCTGGATTGTTTGCCCCCTCCCCCATCCCAACCCGCTTTCAGCGCGCCTGCTAGCAGTAGCAGCAGTAGTAGTAGAAGTAGTAGTAATTATATAAAAGTTAATAGAGTATCTATACTCTATTCTCTAGGCACTGTCATTACACTGTCATTATCATCTTTACCCAGTACTTTAAACACTTTCAGTACATTGTTTTTTTCCTATTCTTGACATTAGATGACTTAAAGGTAATGCAAAGTTTTGGGAAATTTCGAAAATTGGATTGATAGTAATTCTTTACAATTTTGATATATTTAGATGCCCCTGTGGATGTATTATAAGCACTAGAATAATTAGCCCCTAAAACTCTTCTGCTGTCGAGAAATTGAATAATCAAAAATTTACCGGTGCTCCCGGTAAATTTCAAATATTTCAAATAGCACATAGGCCATTTCATGGTAGCTGCGACAATGAAAATCTCAGAATACGCAGTTCTGATATATAATTTCCAAACGGTAATAGCAAATCGGTCAATCCTAGTCAGGAAATATTGTTTTAGAGCTAAAGTAATACCAGTCTTGAGAGGGCGCTCTACAACATAAAGAGTTTATTATCTACAATTTCGTCACTTTAGCCTCGAATTCAACCGCGACAACGATCATTGAATATTGTATAATCGCATATGCTTCCAATATGTTCATTTGAACCAATTTCATGACCCCATACCAAAACTTTGTAATACCTTTAAAGCTTATAGAAGATCATGTTAAAAGAAAACAGTGATTTAATTGATTACTCAAACAAATATATGTTGGTGTATTACCTTCTTCATCACATTTTTAGTGATAATAAATAGAAGATCTATTCCTGATGCAACATGATTTTGACATGAATAATGAGTGTGTTGACATGCATGATCTCTATTTTGTATGACTTAAAATGTGATGAAGAAGATGTCTTGGTTTTATTAGGGACTTTTAGGGACAATGGGGATTGCTACGGTCGACGTCCTTTTAATGCACTGTCTTGAATGGACGTCACACGTATCAGTGTACGCAAATCTAAAAGTCCCTAATGACACATTTGCAACGTCTTTCTAGAAATTCTATTTCGAGGCGCATTTATTATTACCCCGGATGTAGCCTAGCTGCCATTGCAGCGCTCCAGCATTTCAGCATTTCAAGAATTAATTCCTGCCAGGTACCCATTTACATCACCTGGGTTTAGTGTGGCAAATGTCTTGCCAAAAGACATTAGTGCCGCGGTGGGACTCGAACCGCGGACCTTGTGATCGACAGTCCGGCGACTTATCCACTCAACCACGACACCTCTATAGCGATTTCACTAGGCTTTTTTCTTCTTCTTGTTTTGAGAAAATCCGAACATGATTTCTATTAGCACTGCAGTATCGAAATTGTTCTTGAACCTACATGTATTTCTCGAAAGTGCTTTGTTATCATTTTGGAGTTATTTTCGTCATTTTTTTGTCGACCAGTAGACCTAAAAAAAAAAAAAAGTGTACATGGGTCGGCCGGTCGATTTTATTTCCTTTTTTTCTTTTTTTTTTCCTTCTATTTTTCCCTCTTTTGGCTGATTTTTTTCTTCAGTTTTGAATGATGTAATACAAATTTGTTTGATTCATTAAAAAAAAAAAATTAACAAACGGTACAAAAAAAATTAGCCGACCGTAGATTTTAAAGGTAATACAAAATTTTGGGAAATTTGAAAATTGGGTTGAAAGTGATTATTTACAATTTTGATATATTTGGATGCCCCTGTAGATGTATTATAAGCACAAGAAAGCTTAGCCCCTAAAACACTTCTCCTTCAGAGAAAATTGAATGTAAAAATTTACCGGTGCTCCCGGTAAATTTTGATAAATTCTAAATATCGCCTACTGCCGTACAGTGGTAGCTGTGACCAAGAAAATCTCAGAATATGTAGTTGTGATATATAACTTCCTAACGTGAATAGCTAACTGGTCGATTTTAGTCAAGAAACATTGTTTTATAGCTTAATTAATATATTGACCTTGAGAGGGAGCTATGTAACATAAAGAGTTTATTATTTACAATTTTATAACTTAAGATTCGATTTCAACCGCAACAACGATCCCTGAATATTGTAGGATCGCATATGCCTCCAATATGTTCATTTGAACCAAATTCATGACCCCATCCCAAAACTTTGTATTACCGCAAAGGACAATACAACAACTATTTTAAAAGACTTTATTCAGTTGGCAGAAAGTAAATTAACATGCATATACATTTATATGTATGTTTGACAAACATAATTATGATATCATAATGACAAACATAGCATTAGAAAATTAAATACCATAATTATCTTGTGTTATATACCTCACTTAAGAAATCCAGCCATCTGATTGGTCGAATTGCATTCATAAACTTCAACTATTTCTGTAAAATTCCCAATAACCATGGTTATTGGGAAAATAGTTCAGTCTCCATGGTTACCCCATAGGTTTACATGTTAAAAAATGGTCTGAGCGATCGAGGATACCGCGTACGTGTGCGAAAAATTGGTCGGCAATTTCAATACAATTGAATCTCGATCGATCTTACCGACAATTTTATCTTGCATTGTTGACATGAAGACGAAAATAAACGTCCAAAAACAAAAAAACAACATCTGCCGATAGATCTTGATCTAAATTCGTGCCAATATGCATTGCAAAAGTAAAAGAAGGGCCTGTTTATATGGAGCAGCCGCGAAGCATCCTCCACTCGAAACCGTTTTCAATTCATTTTAATGTATATATAAGAAAAAACTACTATGTATTAAACAGAGCGCGATAGCCGAGTGGGTTAAGGCGCTGACTTTACATCACCTTTTGTACGCAAGAGTTCGAATCTCATCTTCGACAAAAGTTTTTTTATTTTTATTTTTTATTTTTTAGTCTATTTTTTGTCGGCATATAAAAGTATTAATGACTGCTTTAATATTCGAGAAATAGTTGTTTTATTACGCTCTCGGGAAGGTTACAATTGGGCTATTGCCCTCGGCACGCCTCGGGTAATAGCACAATTCTAACCTTCCCTTGAGCGTAATAAAACAACTATTTCTCTCAAAGCAGTCATTAATACTATACTATAATTGTATCTGCATTACATATAAATTCAATGGAAGACCAGCATGCTCAAGTCAAGCATTTTAATGAAGAGAGAGTAGATCATTTCACACACGTGAAGTGAATCTGGTCTTCACACGGAAAGAACATCAATTCAATTCAATTCAGAACTTTATTTCAGACTCAGCTGCACAAGGCAGAGGTCCATAAAAACATATGTTACATAGATATATTCAGGGGAAAGAGCTGAGTATATTATGAGTATAATAACAACAAATCTTACAAAGAGTATAACAAACTAGACTATATATACCAGGCGCGGATCCAGGATTTCTTAGGGGGGGGGGCAAATTTGAAATTATCCGAGCCAAATATTGGTACGTAATGGCGACACCGGCAGTGGCGAAATGAGCAAAATCGTTGAGGGGGGTAGACAAAAAGATCCGCATAACCCCACTCTTACATGAAGGCCCCGCTGAAAATTTAGGTAGGGGGTAGTATTTATGATCAGGTAGAGCGTAGCGTAAATTGGCGCGGGGTCTAGGGGAGAAACCCCGGCGGGGGTCAAGGGGCGGAGCCCCCAGAAGCTCAGGGGTTTTATACATTAAATAACCGTCAGATGAGCATATTTTTATACCTTATTTGTGACACTGGCAGGTCATGAATTTGCGTCGGGTCTAGGGGGCAGAGCCCTCGGAGGCCCAGGGGTTTTAGGCAACAGATTACGGTCAGATGAGCATCCACGGGACCGCTTTATGGCCATTGGTTGGGTTCAGGGGGAAGAGCCCCCACAAGCTCAGGGATTTTAAGCATTAAATTACCTTCAGATTAGCATCCCGGGGTCCGCCTTAGGGCCCGAGTTGGGGTCCAGGGAGCGGAGCCCCGGAAACTCAGGGGTTTTAGGCATTTAATTACGGTCAGATGGAACATATTTTGATACCTTATTATTTTGTGACAAAGGCAGGTCACTATTCTTTCTTTTTTTCTTTAGGAATTTGCCATTTTCCAACAAACGCATACAACAGTATAATTTACTAAAGATTGAGGAAAAATCTCGGAAAATGATGTCATTTCAGCAACATTTGTAAATCATCGGTATCGAATATGAAATGAACCACATTTGAATTATATTTGGGGGGCATCTGTCACCCCCAGCCCCCTCCCCCTATCAGTGCGCCAGTGGGCCACCCCCGATCTTCGCCTCGTTGCAGGAAAAATCGCAACTAATCTCCCTTACCTTTCTTCTTTCTCTTTTTTTCTTTCCTTTTCTCTCCTCTTTTCCTTTCCCTTCCCTTCCTTCTCTCCTTGTTATAGGTTTGCTGGTGGAAGGCAAGGGCATTTCGACTCCCCCCGGTCCACACGCTGTTGGCGGGATTAATCGCAACTGTTCTCCGCTTCTTTCCATTTCCCTTTCTTCCCCCCTCTTTTTTTTTTGGGGGGGGGGGGAGGGGGGAGACAAGGGCTTTTTGCCCCCCCCCCCCCCCACCCCCCGAATTATAACTTGTTGGCGGGAAAATTGCAACTGATACCCCCTACTTTTCTTTTCTCTTTCTTTTCTTTTTCCTTCCCTTTATTTCCTATTTTCCCTTTTTCTTTCCCTTTTCTTCCTTTTCTCTTATTTTTTGATGGGCGGGGAGGGGGGGGGGGAGGGGGAGGTAACAGCTGAGAGGCAAGGCCCCCCCCCCCCCCCGATCTCTTTATTTTCCCCCTTTTCTTTTCTTCTTCTTCCTCTTCTTTCTTTCCCTTTCTCTCCTCTCTCTCTCTCTCTCTCTCTCTCTCTCTCTTTTTGCGGGGGGGGGGGGGGGGCAAGGCCCGCTGCCCCCCTCCCCCTGGATCCGTGCCTGACTATAGACAGGTGACCTATACAGAAAAGTAGCCACTGAGGCAGATTTGACTATATTCCAGCGTATCGGGGAAAAAATGAAATCTTCCTTTTATGGCGACTACACATGCATGCACAACGTTGACAACTGACGGACTAGTCCAATGCGAATGAAACTTAATTGAGGCGTGATGGCTTGTGTATATAATTTTAATCACTGTTAATGGCTAATACAAAACTATTGTATAGAACTAATTAACAACTTAGTTGTCAGACAATCCATATGGTATCATTATCTATGAATTATGTCAAATATCCCCAAAATTTAGTTCATTTCTCGTGATGTGATACATACACTCTTTCCCATTAAGTTGGAAGACTTTTTTGTTTACCCCCTTTCATCACGAAGTAGTTATGAGAATATGATTTATTTTTGTATAGATAAAGTTTGTATCTTTTCATAACTGTATTGATCATTCGCAAGTGTCATAAAAAAAGAAATACACTTTAATCTATGAAAAAGAAACCATGATTTGATGTCCCTATATCATTTTATGAAAAGAGGTAAGAAGAAAAAAATATTCCAACTTTATGGGCAACAGTGTATATTCACATCATAGTTGCAGAGGTTGCCCAACTTTAACAAAAGTGATGTAGCTAATCCACGTAAACGGAACTTTATCATAAGAGACATTTAAATGCATTGGCATCCGGCTATTTCACTTGATGCTTAATTAAGAATTAAGATATTAAGAATTGAGACATATTTTGTGATGTCATTCCGATTTTTGACATAGTTGATCAATTCTGAATGTTATGAGTCAAATGTGCTTTTCGATATCACAACTCAGGATATTAAATCATCCTGATAAAGATTACCTTTGTGATTTCTAAACGTATCATATATTAAGTGGGAAACAGCTAGATCTATATATTCTCTGACTTTGGAGACTTGCGGGCGATAATTTCCTCCAGCAATTTCTTGATGATTTCGAGATTGATCCCACCCAGACCTTGGCTGTCGAACTCACTCTTTGCAAGTGCCTGCGGTGGGATGTCGATGATTGCCTCTTCCTTGATAGCGACAACCTCCTCGTCGCCGTCCTCCTCGTCCAATGTTTCTTTAAACAGATATGGGGACGACTCACGTTTGAACGCTCTGTCGTCGCGACCAGCCAATGGTAACTTTGGTAAGGGATGGACAACTGCAGACGATCGATGGGAATCAGTGTTCCCGCCAAAACCGGACGACGGTGCTTTCATCGCGATATCGTCGTTCTGCTTTGGACGATGGATGTGATGACTGACGAAGGCGGCCGCAGAGGATGGCCTCGCTACCTCTTTGGTGTTATCTTGTTTCTTAGAGCCTTTGATGATATCATTCTCACGATTACCCAGAATACCCATTTCACGCATGAGCTGCATGAATTCGTCCACTTCGTCTTTCATTTGGCTCAGATTGTCGGACTCTCGAGGGCGGTAACCTGACGGCATTCGTTGTTGGCCATCTTTTCGTTGTCGGGTGAGAAGATCTTCATAGACTGCTTCTTTCGAAAACGGTGCTCGCGGCGGTTGGACGTAGCCATGCTGAATCTCGTCAACCAGTTCCGATGCGCGTCCTTTACCGGAGAAAACCGGTTCGTACCGGTTGTCTGAAACTTTGGTCTGTTGCGCACCGGATGCGGCGTTGATGAATCGCTTTGCACGTACGTGATTGACGGCTAGTCGAGACCGACCTTCGTTCATCATCCGCATCTTAATAGAAGCGTGGGCGATGTGGTCTTCGCCTGTCGCCATCGTGCGTGAACGAATCGCTCGTCGATCACGGCGGAATTGAGAGTTTGGTCCGTAGGCAGCCGTGGTACTTGTGGCAGCCATGATGACCAAGAGAACAGGCAAGCAGCCCATGACTATCTAAACAAAATAGAAACAATTGATTAATTAAGTTATATCATTTATGCAGCCTCTTATGCCTTCAAGGTGCCATTTACCAGACGGATTGTATCAGAGACTTGCTCGTCCTTCGGTGCGCCATTTTGTACAAGAAAGTGAATTCAAAATTATCAGACGTCCCAGGCAGAGCTTTGAATTATGGTATACGCACTGATTCCCCCTAACACGCTTTATTAGCGAAATGAATAAAGCAATCGAAATGAAACCTCGTGTGCAACTGGTATTACATAGTTTACATACGAAGAGAAAACAGAACAATATGCGGTCTATAACTCTAGGTAGTGGCGTCGTCACCGCAAGGTCCTTGGTTCGAAACCAAGCGGTTACTTGGTAATATAATTCCTATGCATGTGGAAATGTCGGCTATGGGAGAAACCATTGTATCACTGGTTGATGATTCGGACAAGCATCATACCTCTTTTTCTAGCAGTCAAGTAAAATAAAAAAAGCAACCAAGTACCTATACCAGCAGCATAACGATAAGTCCCGGGATTTCGATGAAGGATATTTATAAATATACCTAAAATATATCTATGTTTCTATCTTAACATGATCGCGCAGACTTTCATCAAATCAAGGGCAATTACATTTTTATATCTCATAGACCGATGGAAATATGATCAGATCGCCGCGTATAATACATATACGTCATCATGATGTTCGCAAAACTCGAATCGGAACCCTCAATGCTATTGAAAATTGCTTGATTCAAGTTGGTTTTCGAAAGTTTTCGCGATCGCATTTCATTTAATGAAGATATTTATTTCAGGTGCATATCAATCATTTAATAATTGCTAAAACAAAAAGAGAAAACATTCGCATACAAGCAGTAATTAAGGTGACTAAATATTAATTAACTACAACATCAGACTATTGCATCTTTCTATATTTTTCCATGATACAAAAAGTGAGAGAATTCGCTACAGAACATTGGAAGGAAATTAAAGTTCAGAAATAGTTCAGAAAGTCACATATATAATTCATAGCTTAAAGTATTGGTTTAATTTCATATTTTGTAGGAAATGCGCAACTGTACGAAACCACGAACCCGTTGAGCAAAAGCATCAACATTTTGAATCTTTTCAAGTATGGATAAATAGTATTGAAAGATTTAGGAAATGGACAACCATGAAAAAGTATAGAATCAGAAAAGTACAAGTCTCAAAACATTTGAGGTTCGATTCAACAGAGGTCGAAAAGGAGTTTTGGGAAATAAATAAACAAAACTTCAAGTTAGAAGCGTCGCTAGACCATTATTAAATGAGGGAAGTGGTGTCGATTCGATTGAGATGTCCGATTCAACAGAGGTCGAAAAGGAGTTTGGGGAAATAAATAAACAAAAGTTTACCGTAAAGTTTGAAGTTAGAAGCGTCACTAGACCATTGTTAAATAGGGGAAGTGGTGTCTATACGATTGAGATGATCCGACAAGTTAACAAAACAAAAGAAAAAAAGTAAAAATGAAATCCTCAAAATAATCTCCTTTCTGTTTTATCCTACGAAAAAAACCTTGAATATAGAATGTAAACTTACCTTTAGTAGCATATTAGTAGGACTCCAAACATGTAACACTGAAATGAACGATGTACAACAGTAATTGTAATGTTTCGAATGAAATGGAGAGGGTTTTGGATTTCTGCTCATTAAAAGTTCCCTTGCTAAGACCGATGTAACAGCTTGCATAAAAAAGAGTCAATTATCACTTGATTATAAACATTTACGTCATTAAACAGTACGAGTAGTGAGAAGAAAACTAATATAATTCATACAATCAAGAGTTGACGTTTTAGGAGATGTGTACATAATGTAACAGCTGTGTTTGAATAAGCGTTGTCCCTTTAATTAAACCCTATAAAGAAAGCAGACTGAAGGCTTTTCGGAGACATGTTAAAATTATCAATGAACATTTTTGTGCCGGTTTTACTGCGCATGTCACCATGAGCATGGTCAAGACAGTATTGATACGATCACAAAGACTTTCATGGTCTAGTGGATTCGTCACCGGACTGTGGATCACAAGTCGTGGTTCGCGGTTCGAGCCCCGCCTCGGCACTGCGAACCAATTGTGATCCATCCGGTGACCTTATCTACCAGACCACGACACCTCTACCTATTTAAATATTAGGCTTTATGGAAGAAAGTTTTTAAATCGATAAATGGATTAACATTATTTGTGATCTCAAAATTTAAATTAGTAATTTTGAAGGAAATGACGTTAGAAATGTGAATTTTCAAAACTTTGGTGATCGCTCTAGGCTAGGTCACATTTTGGCGGAACGGGTGAAAAATGCACGTAAAAGAAGGAGGGAAAAATAACAAGGCCTATCTAAGAGAATTTGTTACCCACTCCCATAGAATAATTTTTAATTTTAAGAATTTTGTGTCACCTGTACCTGGGAGGCAAAAAGTGAACTGAATCATTGACACCATTGGGTCTCTCCTCCCAATATAACTGGTAAGGGGCGTGCAGTTGCGCCAGGGTTATCCCCCTATACTCTTCTTATACGAACAGTGCAATGGGTTATTAATGTGCAAAGGAGGTAAATTTCCTCTACAAGGGGCATCCAATATTATTAACGTCCTATCCGAGTTACAGAGTATTTTCCACTGTAACATAGCCTGTGTCTATGGGACATTAACACCCAACGCATGCTTCAGTCATCCGCCTGGGTTGGATTCGAACCCATGATCTTTGGTTCGACAGGCAGACGCTTTACCAACTGGCCAATCTCCTCCCAGACCTGCCTCCTCCATTTAGTTTTAGGGTGATCCAAGTCCCTAATTCTCTTTATTATTGGGGAGCCATAATTTGTATATCTTTTCCAATCTTCGAGAAATTGACCGTCTGCAAAAATGAAGCTCTCGGCGTCGTGAACTTTAGTTTAGACAGGTCAAACATCCGGAAATTGTCTCTTTTTCTCTTTCCCAGGGAAGCTTATCACAATAACAAAAGTTGAAATAGATATTCCTGACAAATAATTCGTTGCTGATCTGTAATACAACTATAAATATTCGAGGCTGGGCATGTAAGAAGTTAGTGAACCTGAAAAACTTATTTTACAAAGCAAGATATACACAGAATATTATGGTCAAAGTTCAGATGTGTGCCAGGACCACTGACAGTATATTCTTCCTTCAAATTTAACTTTATGTAGAATAACAACTATTTGTTGTCAGATACTTCAGCCATAATGTTTCCTTTTTTTAAACCAATATGACTTTAGATCCAGGGGCAGGTGGTTTCATATGGTTTGACTGAGTTAGTGAGGTATGGAACCCATTGTCTTCCGGATAAATATCCCCTGTTTCCTTTCTGGCATATTGCACTACTTCATTTTTCCTGTGGCTCCATCAAAAGAATTTCAAATCTCTTATCGATCGGATAGAAAGACCATTTCCTAATAATAACTATCCAGATATAGGCCATCATCTGGGCTATCTAAACCACCAATATACCTTTAGAATATCTGATACTGTGGTCATACGTCTTGTGCGCGTTTTCTAACAACATTTGCATCGTTAAATCTCGGTTTGACAACGAAAGTTAGTGTTAGTTAGTGTTATAAACTTTGAACCCGACGTAAGTGTGTAAGTTCGGTTTATCGAGTTTAACGAAAGGAGTTTGACAGAGGCCTGACTTTTCTCGATCTACACGTTACTGCGTTTTAACTGCATTAGGAGAATCAATACAGACTTTCGAAACCATGTTTCGGCTTGTGAACCTCGTCTGTCTTGTTCTCGGAGGGTTGGTATTCCTATCGAATCAGGTTTCTTGTGTATCAGGTGAGTACTCCTCTAACACTTTAAACCTGTGGAGGTGTCATGGTATTAATAGTGGCCCATATTCACTGGACTTTCAGTCCAAGGGTTGAGGGTTCGAATCCCAGCCGGGCACTTACGTACTTTTGCCAGACATTAGTATGTACATTTACCTCTTTCCACCCAGGTGTTAAATGAGTACCTGGTAGAATGCCAAAGTCATTGTAATGTGCTAAGCATTGTGAGCGTCTGTAAAATGTCCATCGTCGTCTTATGGTGGAGTAGAGCCAAACATTTGTTCCTCATCCGTTTTCTCCTCCTCCTTAATCTTCTCATACTCTTTCTTCTTCTTCTTCTTCTTCTTCTTCTTCTTCTTCTTCTTCTTCTTCTTCTTCTCCTTCTTCTTTATTCTTCTTCTTCTTCTTCTTCTTCTTCTTTTCTTCTCCTTCTTTTTCTTCTTCTTCTTCTTCTTCTTCTTCTTCTTCTTTATTCTTCTTTTCTTCTCCTTCTTTTTCTTCTTCTTCTTCTTCTTCTTCTTCTTCTTTCTTCTTCTTTTCTTCTCCTTCTTTTTTCTTCTCCTTTACATCACACTTCTACTTCTTCTTTTTTCTTCTCCTTTACATCACCCTTCTTCTTCTTTTCTTCTACTTCTTTTTTCTTCTCCTTTACATCACCCTTCTTCTTCTTCTTCTTCTCCTTTTTTTTCTTCTCCTTTACATCACTCTTCTTCTTCTTCTTCTTCTTCTCTTCCATGCACCTCCTTCATATTATTACCCTCCTTCTAGCTCTTCCTCCTTCTTTTTCTTTCATCATCATCATCATCATCATCTTCTTCTTTTTCCGTTCTCTTCTTTTCGTACTTTCCTAATATTGTAGCCCCTTCATCATCACAGTCGTTAACCGTTTTAATTCCAGGTACAGGGGGATGAGCTCGTCGTATCCTTCTGAGGGTGAAGTAGATCCAAACATTTGTCCATTTCGCGGAACCCCTTATCTTCCAGGAGAAACAATACGTATTGATGAATGCACCTTATGCATCTGTGACATGACCGTTCCCCATATAAGTTGTCAGGTAACAACTTGTCAGCCAGTCGATTGCGTCAGGCCGGTCAAACACCCGGGAGAATGCTGTCACAGGTGTCCCCATGGTATGTTGCTATTTCTTTTTAAAACTTTTATAAAATGTAGTATAATTGAATATTGTGATATAATGTGATATGAGATGATATAAGATAGATGATGATGATAATGATTATAATAATGATAATAATAATTATTGTTATCATTATTATTATTATTATTATTATAAATAATAATGTTGATGACAATTCTTGAAATATAATAACAATAATATTAGTAGTCGTAGTCGTAGTCGTAGTATAGTAGTAGTAGTAGTAGTACGAGCCTGAGTCGTAGTAGTAGTAGTAGTGGTGGTAGTAGTATTAATGATGGTAATGATAATGAAATGGTTATTATAAAAGTAAAAATGATAATGATGAAAGATGATAATCAAAATTTGCCTCTTTCTTTTGGTTATTTTTATCAAAGTATCTTTCAGTAATCGATAAGATCGCAAAACGCTAATCAAATTGATGTTGATTCTGATTCATCCCAAGATGTCCTAGTCCAGAAAGTGTCCCCTTTGGTGGTCTCGCAGGACCACATCGAAGACCTGGTCCAGCTTCGGGTCCCGATTGAATTTCAAGAGACCCCAACAGTAACAAAGGTCAAGGGGGAGAACCTTTGGAAACTCAGCGGATGGGTCGCCCTTCATCATGCCAATAGCAGTAAAGGGTAATTTATTTGTCCAAAACACAATAGACCGGTTTATTAACATATTTTAATTTATGAAAGTTTCTTTCCTGTGGACCTAGTGACGAGTCATTCCATTAACATGTTATGTATGAATGAACTACAATACGTGTAATCCAGTCTGCGTACATTACTTGTTGCTATATCGGGTAAGCCTTGGGAAAAGTTCATCAAAGAATAACCTTTCTTTCAAAAGTATGCCAGCCGTATAATTTGAAATGTTAGTAAAGCGGTCTATTGCAGAGACTTTAAAAAAAAATCTATCATTAAATATCTTTTCACTAAGGGCATACATCATGTTCAACAGTGTGAACATCACAATGACATATTAAACAGTCCCCTATATTATTACATATCTTTCTCTTTGGGGCATGCATCATATACAAGTATCGTTTATTTTTATTTTTGAAAGCATGCCCCTCCCTTTTAGTGTATACATTTAGCCAATATGTTTTGCGCTTCATAAATCAGTTTAACTCTAGTCCTTCTTCTCCTTCTTCTTCTTCTTCTTCTTCTTCTTCTTCTTCTTCTTCTTCTTCTTCTTCTTCTTCTTCTTCTTCTTCTTCTTCTTCTTCTTCTTCTCCTCCTCCTCCTCATCCTTCGGATTGAGAGTCAAGTGAATATACCACGACACTCACTATACATTTTCATAATTATAAAGTCACTTTATAATTATATAATATAATGGAATTATGAACCTTATCGAACCGTAACCACCAAACCTTCGGAAAAACGAATGCCCCCATCCCCGGTCTCCATAATATACTTTCCTACTTTGACAAAGAAAGTAAAATCGTCTCTCAATGATGGTAGGGGCATCGGGGATGCCAGTGACCGTCAGAGGGTGTGGAGTACCGATGGACACGGGGTTAAACAGTTCGGGAGACCGATATGTTGGTCTCGGATCATCTAGGATGGCCCTTATGAAATGATTGTTCTATGATGGTGGTAGCTTACTTTACTTCCCTCTTCAATTCATATCCTCTCTCCTTTTCCTTCTTCTCTTCCCCTTCTCCTTCGCTTTCATCTTCTTTTCCTCCTCCCTCTCCTCCTCAAAAATATCCCCCTTCTCTCTCCCCATCTCCTACTCCTCCTTTTCCACCTTCTTCTCCTTCTTCTTCCCTTTCTCCTCCTCTTCCTTTTCGCCCCTTCTCCTCCAACTCTCTTCTTCTTCCATCTCCTCTTCCTTCTTCTCCCTCTCTCCATCCCCCTTATTTATCATCATTTTCCTTCTAAATGATATCCTTCTCCCTACCCTCCTCCCACTCCATCTTCTCCTCTTCTTTCTCCTCCCCCCTCTCTCCCTCCTCCCTTAGCTTCTCCTCCATTTCAACATCAATGATATCATCCTTCTTTTCCCTTCCTCTCACTTCTCGTCCTTCTCCTCCTCCTCCTTCTCCTCCTCCTCCTCCTCCTCTTCCTTCTCCTCCTCCCCCTCTTCCTCCTCCCTTATCTTCTCCTGCTCCATTTCACCTTCAATGATATCATCCTTCTTTTTCCCTTCCTCCCACTCTTCCTTCTTCTCCTCCTTCTCCCCCTCCTCCTCGTCCTCCTTCTCCTCCTCCTTCTCCTGCTCCTCCTCCTCCTCCTTCTTCTCCTCCTCCTTCTCCTCCTTCTCCTCCTCCACCACCTTGCAGGTACGACTACCAAGATCAACTCCTGAGTGCGGAGGACATGTCCAAGACTTACGAGACAGGAAAGGACTTCATCTTCGAGAACGTCGGGTTCCCTCTCCTCCACCCGACAGTCGTCTGTCATAAACGACCCTTCTTTATCTGCGTACGACTTGAGAAGCACCCCACCCCCGAGTTGGAGAACGGCGGCGACTTCGATCTCTCTGGTGTCCCGGATGATGCTAGTCTCACCGGGTGCACCGCTACGACACTCCCTGAGAAATGGTGTTCCTGGGCTCTCAAGTCGGCGAAACACGATACTAGAAATGGTATGCTATTTTTTTTCTTCATCCATTCTGTGCAAAATTACCGACACTTTAAAAAAAATCATATAGATAGCAAATAAGACGGTCGAAAAGAAAATTTGAATATGTTAGTAAACTGGTCTATAACATATTCACATTTTATATATACTTTTTAAACAAAGGTTGTTATATCCAACCCGAAATCTTGCCTGAGGCTTGACCGAAATATCAACAAGTTATGCATGTATGTAGACTGGATTCTAAGTATTATAGTTCATTCATCAATAAGAGGCTAATGGAGTAACTCGTCACTAGGTCCCCAGGTATGAAACATCCATAACTTTGAATAAGCTAGTAAACCTATATTAGCCACCAGTCTACGATAAAATTATAAACGATTTCCGACCGATTTGCCGACAACATGCCAACTGATCGCCGACCATCGAACAGAAGTAAATGGATATCAAAAGCGGACATTATGTACCCCACTACCCCTGTATAATAAAGAGTGATCAACATTTTGATACCATCATCAAGAAACATATTGTTTCTTTCTCTCTTTTTTAATTTTCTTAAATCTATAAAGTAATATTTATAATACATTTTCCACCACAGAATCACCTAGACTGGATGGACGCCTGGCCCTAATGATGACTGTCATCCTACGGGTTCTGTTATCATTATACTGAGTGGCGTAGCCTTGATCTAGACATAAAGGGTGAGAGGCAAGGCCAGGCCTTAACTCCAAGGATGAGATGCAAGTCAGCGAGGTTCTTTTTTTGGTGCCAGGAGGGGACGTAGCGTATCCCTTTTGCGTTCCCGCTAGATTGACCACTTTCTTTCTTGAATCTCTCTCGCTCCTTTTCTTTCTTTTCTTGCTCGAGGGGGAGGGGGGCACGTGTTCCTGTTTCAATATATCAACACCCCTGGTTATACGTTGTACTATACATTTAGAATTATATTAGGTTATTATGTGTTCATTATCATTTCAAAATTCGATGTACAATAATATTGAAAGTGCGTTAACGTATATTTTCTATACGACAGATTGAACACCACGGTATTTTTGAGAAAGAATTAATATACCGTATGTAGCGTCAACTCTGCAAATAGTCCTGTTGGATGATTGAATTATCTGCAACTTGTATTTATTTGTACATCGAACGAACGCCATCCATGGTGAATAGAGACGGACACATAATGCAGTCTTGGGGAAGTCCATATTGCACGGGTTGCCAAAAGAAATTTATTTCAAACCTATACGGAAAAAGAATTTTTGTATCTAAATATAAAGAGGAGGTTTAAAACAAAGATGTGTATAATGCAAGTACATTAAAGGGATATTCTTTTTTTTTAATTATATGCAAATTATTTTTAGGAGTAGAAATTGATTGCAAATCTCTATGAAATGTACATACTGGATTTTTTACGATACAAATGAAAAATATTGGTAATGTTTAACCTGGCTTAGTGGCCACCTCTCTATAAATGCCACCTGTCCAGAAAGAAACTAGAATCATGTTGTAGCGCCAGTCTAGAAAGGCTTCCTGTCTATAGCGGCCACTTTCTTTGTTACCCTTGGGTGGCCATCATTATGGAGGCTTGATTGTACATAAATAAACTTCAATTTCTTTTGAAAAAGAATATTGATAATCTTCTACATTTTATTTTGTATTATTCCCTTCAAGTTAGTTAAATCGTAAGAAATGTAAGTTGGAAGACTAGCAATTTCATATTTTGATGGTAAATTATTTCCTTCATTGGTCCTAGTTTGGAAGTCCATTCTGATGAACACCAAAAGTGTATTTCTATTTTGAAAAGCTACAGGTAGTAGGAAGGAATTTTAAAATTACGGTAATACATTTTGCCAGACTGTCATGTTTTTAAATCTACTTTACGTCTTGTCTCATTTGTTCTTGCCTTTATGAAAATTGAAGCTCTCGTCGTGTCCGCAAAAAAATTAATGGGGGAAACAAATACAACACTGCCAGTTGCAAAATTCTAATTTACAAAGAAAAATGACTGTAATTTTGCAAATAATAAAGACAAAAATTGGCCCTTTTACAGATTTTCAACGTACAAATCCCTGGAAACGCTCAAGTCTTAAAATATATTAAGGAACATTTTACAATTGCGTTGTATTTCTCTCGTTTTCTTTCAACTCCTGTCTCTCTCTCTTTGAAACTCCTCTCACTCTCTCTCTCCTTTTCCCCTCCTTCCCCTTTTTTCTCTGAATTTCTCTTCTTCTACCCCTCCCTCCCTCCCTCTTATTTCTCTCTCCCATTTTACCCCCTCCCTCTCTCTCTTCTTCTCCCCTTTCCCTCTCTTTTTCTCTGCTTCTCCCCTTCCCTCTCTACTTCTCCCCTTACATATATCTCTCTCTCTACTTCTCCCCTCCCCTCTCTCTCTCTCTCTCTCTCTCTCTCAATCTCTCACAATCTCTTTATGGAAACAAATCAAAACAAACTGCAATGCATCATGGTCATGGCTTATCTTGTATAAATGCCAAACTTTACTTTTTTATTCAATTTTTCCTATCTTGCTTTTCTTTTTTTCATCATTTGCACATCCTCCAGTAAACATTCTTTCCAAGACGACAACATTTTACAGTTCGCATACTTACATGATACATTATTATAATTACATAAACACACAAGCTGGTGTAATAGTTATTTATCAACACGACGACTCTGTGGCTATTCTTTATACATTGACACAACATACTTCCATTTTCTCCAAAATAAACGAACGGAAACCAAATCATCAGTGTAAATAGTTGGTTGGCAAAAAGAAAAAAAGAATGACAGAAAATTAAATACAATGCAATGGATGTATCATAAAAAGCAGAAACATGTGTAGGTATAAATATAAAAACACAAGATGCACTATGATACATACATTGGTACACAGTAACTGAAATGTGGTGCACTTGTATTAACCTTGGGCTTATCCATGAAGCCCTTTCTTCTTGCATGTGATTATTTTTTTTAATATAAAAATCAAATAAATGTAAAAACGTGGCATAAATACATCATATTGCCCCAGATAACGAAATAAAATAGTTCTTAAAATGTACAGGTGTTACTTACAGTTCAAATGATTCTTATCAATTATCAAAACTTACTTAATAATAAGTATAGAATAATGTACAGCTATGTATACACAAGAAATAGGATAAGAACTAGGCTATTCACGCTGAATAAAAAATAAGCGTATATAAGATCTTTCGTTAAAGAATGCTGGGAACAAATTAATGGTGCAGAGAATTGATTCACATGTATAATGTGCAATAACATAGTCAGGGAATAAGTGCTACTTTCTTAAGTATTTTTTAGTTTATATGATAACGACTGAAATACAGAATTTTTTCTCCAGCAAGGGTGCTCATGTACGGGTACAAATATCCATATCTATCTCTGAGAAACTAGTCCAATTTGACAACGGTATCACTAGTACAATACAGTAAAAACATGCTTAAACCTGTCTATAAAGATCATATCTGAGTCCCCATCTGCTGGTCCTTATACACAGGTTTGATCTTTCTTCTTTTTTTTTGTGGGGGAGGGGGGTTTCACTTAACTAGGGGACTAACAATCTACACAAGAATACATTTTCAGCCAATCACAAATACAACTACAGTGAAATCTGCTTTAGCGACCACCTGTCCAGAAAGACCATATTTTCCCTCCCCATTGAATAGTGTTTGTTATTGGAACATGTAGTAAAGAAACCTGTCTATAAAGAACGCTTTTCTTGTGTCCCGTGATTGGTGGTCTTTACACACAGGTTTCACTGCACCTGTGTCTAAAAAGTTACACGTCACAGATGCTTGATTCAATTGACAATGAGCTAAGCACTCTGTAATCCAATCGTCTACTTTCCTTTTTCTTCTAAATATTGAAATGAAATGTTATTTCACATCACCTGACAACCTGGCTACTTTTGTCTATTATAATCTTAGGTTGAGTTCATTTCATAGACAAAAAAACGTTAAATTTAAACTTCCACTCAAGTACATGTATGTGTGGCTAATGATGGTAAGTGCTCAAATGCTTTTGCGATTATAATCTTTATCAAGAGTCGCAACACTTAAAAAAATAGAATTAATCTGCTTGAGGCTGAGAATCAGAGATGCAGCATTAGTAACAAACATTAGTTTGTAATGTAGCTTCAACAAAAAACCCTCCTTTTTGTTGTTTTAATTAACATAAATAGTAGCAGCATTAAAAATGTCCAAGGATCTAAAAATGTGCTACAGATTACAATGGTAACATCACAAAATGCCACAATAGATGTATGGTGTGAAATGGCTGAAAAACTAATGTTTTAGAACCAGCTAGTTTTTGTGACATCACACTTTAATGCTCAACTGTTAGTCTGAAACAGTAAATAGAATAGATGATTACCATTTTATCTACAGACCTACATGTAGCTACATGTATCTAATACTTGAGATTTTAATCTGAGATGTGTACTTACACCGATCTTCTATTTTTCACAACTACAAGCCTAGCTTAAGAAGACACATCAGAGTTGTGTTCCAGTCTGTGCACCAGTCTTCACTGTTTTATTTTTGTATTTTAGTGCCTTGTCCTGCTTTTTTTTTACTCATCAAAATTATCTTCCTGAAAAATCAATCTCATTTCACCCATGGGCAAAAAACAACACTTCTTTTCTCCACCTTTTACTCAACTTTCCTAGTAATTTAACAGGAGAAATGAAAGACATTTCAAGAATTGAACTTTTGTAAAAAGACTGCCGGTAAAAAGCTACAAAACTCTTGCCTATATTCCCTGTTTGAACCGAAGAAAAGAAAGAAGAAAAAAATTGGAAGACATTTCATGTTCGACTGTCCTGATTTTTTTTCAGCTGTGAAGAAGAAAAAAAAGACACTTGATAAAATTGTTAACATAGAAAAAAATCCAAACAGTTGTAAACAAAGTAAGCAACTTTCAAACTATAAAGATGTTGTTATCAATGTATAATTGCGTTTTGACAATATTGGAACACATCGTATATACAATGTTTGTATTACTGTACAACCAAATCTATGCAAACTTTCAGACATGACCCTTTCGCAAATTGTTTACTGCAGCCTTTTTCGAAGGAAGGTTACCGTACACAAATTGCAAATATGTAGTTTTATAACTTGTTTAATACATTCATTGCTCAGCCTAAACCTTTGTGAAACTGGACTACTTGTGAAATTTGCTATCATTTCTTGTACTCCGTAGTTTCTGGTTATATCGTAGATTGGTGATGAATGGTTAAACATTTTCAGAATTTTTACATCGTACATCACATACTTGTAGTTCTAGAGTATATGAAAACTGCAGTCGTGTAAATTACATTATGTAACACAATCGCTCTATTAAAGAGAAATCCAACCTTGATAGCAAACTACTCTAGAGGAAAGAAGAAAAATCAGATAAGTAGACTTTTGAAAATTTGAATGAAATCGGACAAAAAATGAGAAATTTGTTAATTTCTAAAAGTTGTAAATTACTATAGTTTTTACATTTTATCGTTGAAGTGTCTACTAATTCTACACAATGAATTATGAATTCAGTTTTCTCTAGCTTTCTTAGACTCGTGAGGATCACAGCTCGAATACATAAATATTTCCATCATCTATCTATGACTGTTACAGGAAAATGTACTATGTAGGGTGCACCAACAGAAATATTGAGAAATATTTGAATTGAATGACTAAATCTCATTTGTGGCATAATGACACCAATATTCATACACAGTTAATGCAACAAAAATAACATGATTATTCCACTTTATTTTCCTAGTTCGCTTAAAATAAGACTAATCTTCTGAAGTACCAAAAATCTTATACAACAGTGCAGTATTCATATTTAAAATTGTTTGCCTAGAATTATAGTTTACTTTATTACATTATTTACATGAAAATTTATATTACTTTGTACACACATGATTTAAAACTTGAAGGAAAAAAAAAAATCAAAACAGAGAGTAAAAAAATAAGGCCCAAAGCATGGCAAGCAAACTCTTATTTTCAATTAAGAAAAATAAGAGGAAATTAAAAACTTAATTGTAATATCCAAGCACCAGTCATTCACATTTATAAATCATATCTAGAGATATTCATCCCCTTCTTGGGAATCTCAGTTTGCCAACTTGAAAAGCTATGATTGGGACTACATGATTTTAGCATGGGGGGGGGGTCCATCTCAATACACACAATGCATTAAATCAAACCTTACAAGATGTAGAGGGTGAAAAAAAAAAAATGTCTTCGGCATGAATCCTGGTAGTGGGTCCAAGAAAGAATTGTACAAGTACGATGAAATTAATCTGTAAATTACCAATTTTGCTTTAAAAAAACATCTATTGCCAATGACCACATACACTGTGCTTCTGTGTTTCTTAAATGCAGGGTTGGGTCCACATTGCATACCATGTACGACTTATACATGAAGCTGCAATGTTTTTATTTCACATTTATAGTATTTACATAAGGAAAACCCTGTCTCATTGAATGATAGTAGATGCATATCTTCATCACAAAAAGAGCACTTTATTTTTTTTCTCGAATATCAGGAAAATTCAAGAGTGTCTAGAATTCCATTTAGTAGGACAGTATATTGTATCCTACATAAAATAAAGAAGGGAAAAAGAATTTACATATGCAATTACTAGCATCAATAGTAGATAAATAATGTTTCTTCATAAAATACAGTGAGATTTGTAAGCATTTCTTATGAATCCACTTATTTGTTACACAATGATATTTCTTTCAAACCCTTCTTTGTTACTGCATTTGTTCTGTGATTGAAAATAACCCATGACATAAACCATGGATTACTGAATTCTCTCGTTTCCAAAGGCTTAATACAGGGACAAACTGATCTCCATGGAAAACAACAATAAATTTGCAATATGATGAATTGAATTTCATGACCTAATTATCAAGTGTGCATTTATACATGTATGCACCAATGCGTAGTGAAAGATGCAGCAGGAAAAGGTTGAAACCAAATAAATTCAGTCATTTATTGATCGATGATGTCATCATTATTAACTGAAGGATGAATATATGAGAAAAATACATTTTTAATTTGTTTTGAAGCATTAGTGCTACTTATACAAAAGATCATGATGATTAAACTAGGATTGATATAAACCCTGACAACGATATCCTCAAATTTTCATTCTGCACATCACTGGTAACAATATATAAGCAAGGGGCAAGAACAGATTTGATGCTCAACCTCTACACATCACCCCCCATTACAGACAATGGATTCTTCCAGTCTTACAATACCAAATATACAAATAAGACTCTTCCATTCATCCAAGAGGTAAGACCGAGGTTACTTGGATTTCAAGGGACAGCATTTATCAAGAAAGATCCTGTATAACGTCAACGGTAATCCTATGGTGTCTTTGAAGAAAACTACAGCAGTTGACAGAGACTACCACCACCATCAAGCCTCGTTCATACAACGCTATAAACCGCCTCAAGCCTTGTTCATATACAACGCTATAAACCGGCTCACACCGAAAAAAAAGTTCCCCAGTGCAATAAGATGACATTAGTGCAATGTGTGTCACAATCTGTATATCACAGCACGCAGACCTGAGTTTGAGGAGTCCTTTCATGATCGTGATATTTCAACAGGCAAATGTTCATCTGCATGTCATATAGATTTTTTTTTGACATGGCAGATTCTTCCTTTAACGTTTTACTGCATTAAGTTTGGACAAGGCTTTACCGGTAGGAGATTAAGACCGCTTTAGAGAGGGCCAATGGTGTTGCTGATCATGAGAAAACTGATCTTATCAGCAGCAATGAACAATCTGCTCTCTGCGGTATGTACAGGGTAGATACAAGATCATCCCTCTAAAAGCTCCTGAAGAGATGGATAGTTGTGACATCCAGGCTTTTGATGGGGGTCTACCAGTTACCGAGGCCTGCTCGTAGGGTGAGGAAGTAGACTTGGGAGTTGGACGGCCGTATTGATGCAAAGAACACCTGGAGAAAAAGACAAAGGGACAAAATGGCTACTGAAAAAAAAACTCTTTAAAAAAGAAGGCTAAATAAGCATTTAAAAATAGAGGGCACAACAGAGAAGATGACTCCCCAAAGGCTAGCATTTAACACCCTACACGGAGGAATCTCATTACAGAGAAATTTGATGTACGATCCTCTCATAAGAACATAATTCCTTTCACTTAGAAAGTACATTTGTTGACTGTGTTTGTGCATGAATACATCATCAGAGTGGTAGTATAGATATATTGACTGCTATGAGAAGCATAGCTGTTTCTATAGGCTCAAGGGGACGTTACATCCCGCTATGATCCCTCAGCGTGCCGGGGTGAAATGTTACGTCCCCGAGAGCCAGTATAGAAACAGCTATATGCCTCAAATATCAAAGCAGTCCATCTATCTTTTATATACAGAATTCCATACATATCTACAAAGTATTCTTGCCTTATCCTTTTCTTGAGTAAAGACCGATTAAAACATCACAGATAATCTGAGACACTGTCTGTTATTCTTCGTTGGAAAGATGCCTGAATGTTACAATCATTTGGGAATCGCAGTCAAAAAGCACCTAATGGTATCTGCGCTCGCACAGAGAAACTTTTTACACGTAAACCAATGGGGATTTCAGCAAAATTAATTTATGCGGCCCGTTACCCGGTGGCAACGGGCATCTTTTACAAAACTATTGACCGGTAGAGGGGCATGGCTAAAATCATGAATCCAATTTCGACCAATCAGATGACTAGATTTATTCAACATACTAAACAGAGGTATATAAATAAAAACTACAACTTTAAACAAACCTTATCATTCCTTTCACATAGGAAGCGTAGCTGTTGACTGCGTTTGTGCATGAATACCCCATCAAGGTGACCTGTCTCAGCTGACCTGATCTCAATAGCCTTGTTCCCCCAGCCCATTATCTGACCGGTGCTGATGTAGGCTGTGTAAAAAGAATGGGAAACAATCACAAAACAAATAAATAAAGTCTATATTGCATCTTCTCGGAATATCCAGATCTAGATGACTATCTTACAACAATCATCCCCATCTTGATCTCTGGTATGGGAATCGTATGTCGAGAGAATATGGCTAGAATTCATTCTGGATTGTTTATCCTGCAGTAGATTGTTTTGAACCAGTAAAATAAAAATCATTGTCAATAACAAAAATAAAAAAAACTCTCAATTGCACATAGTGACCCTGTGTTTTCTACATGATCTTTCTATGCTCATAACTCAGCCCCTACGCATTTTCTACCAAAACTGTTTGGCACATGTCATTTATTTGTAATCTTGAACATTCAGTTTAAGTTTTGTTGGATTCTGTGAGAATTTATCTTCTATATTTACCAGAACACAAGCTTATCTTTAAGAGACTTACCAACTGAAGCAGGCAGTTCTCCCCATTGTAAGATGACATCCTTGAACGGGACACCTTTAGTATCTACAAACACACCCTCATCTGAAGAGAAAAGACAAGACAAGAATTTCATGAGTATTTAAACAAAGTTATATTGAAGAACGCTGAAAGGCTACATATTTGTGATTTCTTCTTTTTGTTTTTGTTTCACAAGAGTGCCTTGAGTATTTGATTTTAAGTGTATACAGCATCTTACAAATCTCATATACTACTATTATTATAATTATAATCATTATATACAGATAGAAATTCTAAATAATCCTTTTTACAATCACAGGGAAAGAGGGGAAAAATAGATTGCAATAATCTTGTCTTACAATAGGTATTATAAGTAGCAAACATCTACAAAATTATTATCAAAATAAAATCTTGTATTAAGACCACTCAATGGAGACATTCAAATAATTAGTTTTATAGACAGATGTTCTTTATGAACAGGTTCATTTAATACTCTTTCTACTAGAAACGCTGTTCAAGGAAGACATAACAGACATAGTCTTCCTATACATGTTGTTGCTAAAGTAGGTTTGACTGCTATATAAGAAGAAAAGTCAGTTGACAAGAAATTTGTAGGTACTAGTACACCCTTCTTCGTGATGTAAGCACACATACAAGGGCTGACCTAGCACCGCGACAGAGAGAAACCCCATGTATAATGTCAATGGCGTTATGGGTTTGTAGCAAGAAGAGGATTAAAGGGAGTGGGCCATCAGTTTCCATGTGCAGAAGTTCGTAATTCAGTGACACAAAACTCAGGGAAAAAATACCATTCATGGGTGTACAAGTCTAGACACGACAAACCCGTAGTCCCATATCGAGAAATACCCCCCTGGTCTCACTGAGACTCTTGGGTGATGCAAATATGGGGGGAAAGGCAGAGCATTGCATAAGGCCTGTTGGTCATAAAACTGAAGGTGAATCCTGGTGATTGACAACACCTACTATTGGGTAAAAACACAAATGGTGTCAAATTCCCCATGAGCACCATAGGCCTGTTTTCATCAGCTCGAGTTTGCAAAATAACATGCTATTTTAACTAGCCCGATCTCAAATTAGCCAGCTAATTTGCGCCTTTATCGATCCACAGTTGCAATGAGCGGGCTATTTAATCGAGAAAATATCCTGGCAAATGTTGGTTTGCGCCCTTCCGAGTTAGTTTGTGATGAGCGTATCGGTCTGGTAAAGACGCAATTTCGAGCTTTGGGGTAAATATCCAGAGTTTGAAAATAGCGGGTTATTTTGCAACTTCGGTCTGATGAGGACAGGCCCCATGAGAGCCCACCACTATGTGTGTTTAACTTACTGTTGAAGCAGAGGAGGAGATATTTTCCCTGTGAGTTGGGTAGGATGACGACACAATAAGGAGTGATGGTGCCAATCTCCTGTCAAGATAAAATAGAATAAAACAAAACAATGAGGCATTGATTAGTAACTTGTGAGATACAATGCAAAACAATTACTGTACAATGAATAATAGTACACTGTTAAAAGGAAAGGGAGAATGTGGTCGTTATAGACAGGTGGTCTTTCTAAACAGGTGGTTGCTAAAGCAGGTTTCACTGTATCTTATTTATCTTTTCTCACTTTTTCATTTTTCCTCCCCCTTTTCTCTTCCTCTTTTGCTCTCATCATCTAGACCCCCTCTTACCCCTCTCTCTCCCTTCTCCCTATTTTTCTCTCCAATACCTTTGTTTTGTATCTCTCTCTCTCCCTCTTCTCCCCCCTCTCTCCCTCTCTCTCTCTCCCTCTTCTCTCTTTATGTCTCTCTCTGTCTCTTCTCCTGCCCTCCATCTCTATCTCCCTCCCTCCCTCTCTATAACCTACCTGAGGTGGTGAGTAGATATCCTGGACAGACGCTGAATCAAGGTCGATCGCATGGAATCCGTTGACTGACCCATAGATGACCTTTAACCTTTGGTTGTCCTCCACTGTGAGGTCAACAATCAAGGGACGGTGAACCAGGTTGGGGAAAGACTGCAATTAAAGAAAAAGAAAATTATATTGGCTTTATATTTTCTCAAGATACAATATCGCAATGGTTTGTGTTAACTTTTAAAATGGTGTTGGTAATACTTAGTTTTTAGTATCATATCATACATATCTTATTAATTTCATCTTTGAATGTATTCAAATATCCTATTTATTATGTATTGTTTTATTTAAAGGGAGAGTTTAACAATGTTAAATCTGAGATGCACAGTCCTACGTGTTATCAGAGTCTGTGGTATAGAATTATATTGAAACCCTAAAAAAATGCACTTCAAAGTGATCAAGAAGTGCCTCCAAAAAAAATATATCTTGAAAAATCAGACAGGCGATCAGCTTGTAAAGTTATGGGATTCCTGACTGACCTAAAGGATTATAATTATGATTGCAGTATGAGCTTAATCAAGGATGTTGTTTAGAATCTGAGACAAAGATACCCAATCCCTTTAAAAGAAAGGATAGATAACATTTGAAGGTACCCACCTTGAAGGCCATGAACTTGTGGTACGGTTTGGGGGCCCAGGCATAGATCTCGATGCTGTCCTTGAGAGCGATCACCAAGAACTTGATCTTCTCGTACTTGATGATCTTGTAATGGATGCACCCTTCAAGGTCACCTACAGACAGGAAACCACTCTTCCTCTTATCCATCGTCTGCTGCTGCTGCTCAAAATGAAAGGAAAAGGGAAAGTTGTGTCAAAGCCAATAAACAGTTTTAGAAAGCCCCCAAATATTGGTTTATTGCTGTTTGGTCTATAACCAGTTTGTCTACTACCCAACTGGTCTATTCCCATATGGTCGACACACAGCCTGTCTATTATCGACATGGTCTAATAATCATTTTGTCTACTAATCATTTGGTGTAATGACTAATATGGATGATCCCCCCCCCCCCCCTGCTGCCTTCTGTTTATCATTCTCGATGTCTTTTTGATGGCAAGAGTGAGACTTTACCAAACATGACTTCCAGAAATCCAATTTCAAAGACTGCAAGAACATTTAACGGAAGACCCCAAAGATGCATGGGCAATATGCTGACATCTTCTTTTGATGAGCAGTGTGGTATTTGAACAGTTGTTTGTAGTGGCCTAGCACCAGCTACAATGGAATAAGAAAGCAGTTGAGAATAAAGATGGCTAAAACCACAACAACATAGACTGGAATTGTCCTTGCTATGTCCCATATTAAAGTTACCTCCAAGGTATAAACACTCGGTTACTACTAGGAGGATGAAAGAGTAAAACTTACACTTAGCGTAGCCTCTCCGTCGCTCCTCACTATTTTCTGCTTGAGCCATGACAGGAAGTAGGTCCTTAACTTGTTCTTCTTGCCTGTACGGATAGAAAAAACATAAAATTGATAAAAAAAGAGTTCACTTCTTGTGACTCAATCACTTATAGGGATTGGGTACCTTTGCCTCAGATTCTAAACAAAATCCTGGATTTAGCTCATGCTCCAATCATAATTATAAACGTTTAGGTCATGCAGGAATCCCATGATGTTTACAAGCCGATCGCCCGTTTGATTATCAAAATATTTATGATTGGAATTTAAAATTTGAAAAAACATTTCCCCCAACAGTATTTATAACACTACAGTCTACTGGGGGAAATGAGTATGGTAAAACCGGTCACTCAAAGATTTTTTACTTTTTTGAGGCACCTCATGATTATTTTGAAGCGCAATTTCTTTAGGGCTTCAATATTACACCATATCACAGACACTGATAACACGTATAGCATCTCAGATTTAACATTGTTAACCTATGCCTTTAATATTACAGAAAGATACACACACACAGAGAAATCGTAAGGAGCTTTTGCCACTGACCTGCTATGCAGACAAGGATGTTCTGGCTCTCTAGGACATCCATCTGTTGGAAGCGTTTTCTTGAGATGAGTGGATACACCTTGCCCTCTCCTGATCTATCTAGTAGCATCAGGCCGCTGTCTGTCCCTATTAACAAGTTCACACCTGAATGGAGAGAGAGGAAGAGAGAGATAGCAGCAATTAAAGACTATATCGGGTGAAAAAACAACTTTATATCCAATGGAAAGCTGAATAAATAGAGAATCAGAAAATTAAAGGAATACAAAAATATATTCCCTTTCAGTATTGCACAAAAGTACATTAAAACCTCATTTCCGCACCTTCCAAAATTACAGGTCAACAGGAGTCAAACTTGCGGCAGTTACAGTGACGACATAAAATAACATCAAGCTTTTAAATTCAACAAAATATACACGAGAATGACAAACATAATCATCTCAACATTGTCAATTATACCCTTCTAATCAAATTTAAGAACCGATATCATTCTGTTTGCAACTATACTTGTTACAAGCCATGGAGGATCAGATATTAGTAGAGGTGTTATAGTCTAGTGGATAAGTCACCGGACTGTAGATCACGAGTTACGGGGTTCAAATCCCAGCCTGCATGGTTGGAATGCACCCCAGTGAGTGGAGAATGTGCATTTATTGTGAATGTGGGCAAGCCTGAATCTGATGACTGGGGTAAAAATATATCTGTAAAGCGCTTAGAGACGTCGACAATGTATTAAGCTCTATATAAACGCGGAATATTATATATTTTATAAAGGAATGACACCGTTCACATTAATACCATACTTTCCACTCACCCCATAACGAAGCGCAGAGGATTTCTGAGTTGAACTTCTTCCTGTACTTCCTGATCTCTGGCATGTCGTTGAGACTCTCCGGGGTCGTTGGCTTCACGTTGACCGAGATGTTTGAGCCGCGACGGTTCGGTGGCACAGGTATGCTCGGCGTGGTGGGGCTCGCGCCGAATCCGAACGCGGAGAAGGACGTCTGTTTGCGCATGGGGGTCTTGGGTCCACTACCGGTGCCGTTCGCAGCAAGGATAGCCTGTCGGTACTAAAACAAGAAAGTAAGTTAAGGATCTTGGAATGTTGCAGAGGGCAAGACCCCAATATGATTTAAACTTTTCCTATGGCTTGCATAGTTTATACTTTCTATCTCGGACAATTCTTTAGAGCATTCTTTAAAGTTCTGATTGGGTGAACTAACAAAGATAGGTCCACACATAAGAAACTACAAGACTTCTCACCCTTCTCAACTTAAGCCATACTTTTCACATTGTCAAATGTTCTATATCCTGAATGAATAAAACACCTCTCATTCCTGTCCTCCCTCTGCCCACATTACAAGAAAAAAAATCTAATACAAATATAATGATGCCTCATCTATGGTGCATTCAGACACGCGATAGAGGCCCCTCCAAGTCATATGAGACAACTCCTACTGTCCAAATCTGAAAAGGTCAAGGGAGGACCGATGAAAGAGTTTAATCAGGATGGTTGTAATAATGGTTTGAAAGTTCTTGTATCACATCCAAAGATGTCTTAACTCCAGACATTGAAACTGTTGAACAGGTAATTTTTCCTTTTAGATGTGATACAGGGCATATTGTTCTATTTCTGATGGGGCATTTTGCCAGGTGTTGACTGCCTGGTTAGAAGACATCCTACAAATCATCTTGAGAGGAAGGTGACGTACCTCCTCTGAGGATGCCTTGTCCTGTGGTGTCTGCTGCGTCTTGGAGGATGCTCCCTTAGGACTCTGCTGCTGGGGTAGGAGATCAGGTAGGACATCGCAGCTTCCTGCGTTGATCTCAAGACTACCCGGTCTGACCGGCTCTTTGGGAATCTGTGGAGAATGATCATATGTGAATGGATCAAGGGATTATTGCATATCAAAAGATAGATCTGGGCCCTGTCTTAAAAAACAGCTGTGATTTATTGCAACTTATTTGCCATAGATATCAATCGCAACTATGTCTATAAGAGATATTAGAGTGTAAACTTTTGATTGATTGGAGGACGTGTGATTGATTTGAGTCAATTGCAACACTTTATAAGATGGGACCATTTAGATCCAAAATAACTGAAACGGAGGTCTGAGAGGACATCACTGATCAAGACTACATGGTTTACATTGTAAGTGGCTCTTTAGGAATCTATGCAAAAGTCAGATGTGCATGGATCAATGATGGGAATAAAGGTATGAACTTTCTGGCATCTGTACAGGCAAACAACTTTCTAATGTTCCCTGAATCACCTTATACCATCTACACTTCTCCACTTACGAAAGCATAAAGTTTTGGAGTCTCAAACAATTACATCTTGTAGAATCATCTCCTGTAATACCTCAGTTTAATTCTGTATTTGAAAACACAGGTATTTGAGGTACAGGGAATTTGTGTTTTGCATTTAACTGAGTGAAATGTAAAGTAATTACAAAGTTAATTAAAGCTACTATTCTTCCAGTAATTAAAAGTCTACTGCATGTAACGTCCACGGCCCATCTTCACAAAACATTACTACATGCAGACCCAGCCTACAGTTACATGTAACTAAAGCCTATCTGCACCTGTTTGACCAGGAGGAATTAGACCCCCCTGCGTGGTCACCGACAGGTGGTTATCTCATCAAATTAGCTCTCAATTAACATAAGAAAAAGGGGACCATGGGGGACCAACGGGTACCGCTTAGGCATTGTTTGCTATATAGAGGGCGCAAGTAGCTACAAGTAGTGCAGTCCCGCTTAAAGATAAATGGGCCCAGGTCACTGGGGCACCAAAACAGAACTAAAAAGGGGTGAGTCCTTACCCTTCTGTTCCCAAGGGGGCTTCCTCTATTACCCCCTTGTGATAAAGCTTCTTGTTTCCTCTGTGCATGAGGGGAATCTCTGGGGGAATCTCTTGGGGAGCCGTGGCCGGACGTGGGCCTGCCCTGAGGGGGTGTGCTCCGCCCACCCGGCTGGACCACGCTCCTTGACTGCCTGGTTGGTGCTGCGTCAAACTGGGAGGAGAGAGAGAAAGATGGAGAGATGAAATAAATGCGGAATGACAAGTCTCTTGAATAGATTCACATGACTAAATTGTGACTTTGGTACGTTTGAAATGAACTGATATGTGAAACTTCGTGAATGTAACTTCTCTCGCATCAAATGATAAACTTTTAATAATTGAAGTTACTGCTAACCCTATAGTGACGACCCTTGAAAGTGGTTTCTCATTGAAACATGTACTAAAGGAACCTGTACCAAAGGCCACCTGTCTATAAGAAAGACCACTGTTCTTGTCTCCCTTCAGCGGCCTTTATATACAGGTTTAACCGTATATAAGGTGACCGATTGAAATGGAAGAGTGAGGGACAGTCTGTGTCGACATACCTGTGTTCTGCTTGGACCTGGTTGTTGGTTCTTGGACTGGATGAAACTTGTTGTACTCTCTGTGCTTTCCACACTGTCTGTACTAGCATTAGGATCTATAGGAGAGAGACACAATAAGATAGATAACTTTTTCGCTACAATCATTACACATTTTGTATTCAACTTTTGATTCACAGGCCTAATAAAAGCCAGATGCATGAGTGGAACAAGCAAATAATTATGCATACACTGCCAGACCTGCCAACCTCTGGAGTTCAAAAACTGTATTCTTTAGTGTCAAAAGTTGTATTTTACTGACAAAAGTTGTATTCTTGAAAATAAACACGAATTGTTACGCGGATCAATGCCTCTTACAGTTTCTACCTACAGGAAGATTTTTTTTTATTGATCATTAGTTGAATATGCATTATTTCGTCACGACTGGTGTGTTCGATGAACCAATAAACATCCCCAAATTGCTGATGTGAAATGCTTGTAGGACACTTTACAGGACAGAATGGACATTTTGCCATTGAAAATGGCGGACGCACACACAAAATATTAATTAAAAAAAAAAAAAAAAAAAAAAAAAACTTTTTTGTTTGTTTTTGAAAATCATATTTTATTAAGGAAAATCGTACTGTTGTATTTGCTTCTAAAAATCGTACTAAATACGAATAAATCGTACTGGTTGGCAGGTCTGCACTGCCCCCATTTATTTTTAATGACTATATAATTATATTTGCTTATATAGCGCCTAACACTTACTTTATCAGAAGTCTCTAAGAGCTCCACAATACTGCAGCATATTTACGCTGGCTTTAGCAGTGCAGCTGTCACGCGCTCTGACTTTCAAAGAATAAATTTCTACCAGGTCCACATTTGCTCATGATTCATGTACTGTATTATACACGTTTATGAATTAATTGTATAGTGGATTGGCCCAACTTCTCTCAGCATTTGGAAAATCTTTTCAAAGGCCGACCTTCTTATAGTAAACTGGATTATAAACATTTGTGTGCCACCTCATGATTCATTCTTTTCTTTCTCAGAAGTTCACTTTAATCACGATTAAAACGGAAAAGTAATTCAAATCTTACCTTCTTTGATGATAAATGTTTCTAATGTATCGCATTCATAGCCAGGTGTACCAGGTCTGTGGATAAAAGAAACAGTCAACAAATATTCATAACATATTCTGTTCATACTTTAATTATCAGGATTCTATTCCTTGTACCTTTGAGTTTGTTACACATTTGCATTTTCCCTTTTTTAAGATGTTTTTTTAATATTGCATCCCAGTCGTCCATTTTTCATAATTTATTCAAATTTAATGCACAAATCTATGATGTGCCACGTTTTTTTACAAGTTGTTTCATTACATGTTTTAGGTAGAAGAAGCCATAATGTTTGTCCTATCTACATGTAGCAACAATTAATATATGCAATTCGCATTCTGACTATTGAAATACAATTATTTGGAACAGGTGAATGAAATAAATTGTAACAAGGCACTTAAACATTAGTGCATTAAATTTGATTACAATATGAAAGTGGTAAATCTTGTTAATTCCTTCCTTTCAGTCAAATCACTGATGGCATACTACCTCCTTCTCTTTATCCATGCTCAATTTATAGAGGTCCGGGAAAATTTCACATTTTCTTTTTCTTCCAGGGGGAGGGGGAGGGGGAGGAAGGATGGGGATTCTTTTCATTTTTGTTGGTACTGCCCCTGACTATACATGTTCATTTCTTGTCACTATCAAAACATAGAAGTGTCGTAGTCGAGTGATTTAAGCGCTTGACTTAGAATTCAAAGGTCGTGGTTCGACCCCGACACAGCATTAATGTCCTTTGGCAAGGCATTAATCTTTGTTTGCCACACTCGACCTAGGTGAGGTACATGGGAACCTGGCAGGAATTAAATTCCTTAAAATGCTGGAGTGCTGTAATGGCAGCTAGGCTAAAGCCGGGGTAATAATTAGTGCGCCTCGGAATAGATTTTCTAGATAGACGGTGCTATAGAAATGCCTATTATTATTATTATTATTTCTTCCTCCTGTGCAAAGTACATGTAATATGATTATTGTCAGTTATATATTTTCAGTTAACAGCAATTGAGTCGTTCCTTTGCTAAACTTACAGCGGTCTTGGCACGTCGGATGCTGGGATAGTTCCATCTCCTCCGGGACCACCCAACATGTCGTCATCGTCCTCATCATCGTCATCGTCTTCATCCACCTTCCCGCCGCCTCCCATCGCACTCAACTGAGCAGCCAACGCAACAAGATCCTGAAAATTCAAAAAGAACAAAATGATCATTAGCCTCTTGAGGTTTTTCACATCATCACTGTTAATTTTTTGTTGAAGAATGAAGATTATGATGAGATGTCAACTTTGCTGAAATCAAGATGAAAGAAAAGTCAGATATGTACATTGCTTTTCATGGTACTTGGAATTAACAGGTACAGTCAAACCTGCTTTAGTGACCACCTGTCTACAAGGACCACATTTTTTGCTACCCTTGAAAATGGTTTCTCATTGAACATGTACTAAAGGAACCTGTCTACAAAGACCATTTTTTGTGTTTCCCTTGGGCAGTCGCTATAGACAGGTTCAACTGTATTAGATTCTTGACTGTATAGTAAGCTGTTTTCATGACATCTGATAAATGCATTTGTATCAACATTTCCTGCAATATCATAACTTCTAAGGAGAGTTCATGTATTGACGAAATTAAAAAACCTAATATTTTTGCAACCCTAGTAAAGCATTTGATGTTTTTCCTTCTCACAGGAGAGCATGACCATTATTCATTACATGTTCAATCAGGGCCCCGTTTCACAAAAACTTGTCATCAGTGACAAATGACAGGTTTTATTATAAGCTAGTGAAATCCTTGCTTCTGATTGGTTATCAGCAGATTTGTCACTGATTTTTGTCATTTGTCATTGAAAACGGGCTTTGTGAAACTGGGCCAAGGTTTGTAGGTTTGGAGGTGGCTATAGGGGCTAATCTGAGCCCAGAGTTTTCTTGGGCAATGAGAACAAGACTATAGTGCCAAATGGTCTAGGACTGGGAGTTTGTTGTCTGTAGTCATGTGTCTTTTAAAAGAAGAAAAAAATTAAATGAATGAAAATAAATATTAGAATGACTGTCATTTTATATTTTTATTTAGTATACCGGTATTCAAGAAACAAGGCAGCCAAAATGAAGATTTGTTTTCTTTTCATTATTTCAAAAGTAAAACCAGATAGCTTACAATGATGTCAATTAGCAAATTTTGCATTTTTGAAAGAATATTTCTCAGGAATGAAAATGGCATGATTATTGGAAACAATATGTATGCATACATTGTGTATATTCATGTAAAAGGAATGTAACATACATGTACAATACAAATCATGTTTGCCTTTTTAAGATGTCTATTACAGTACATGTGCATGAAGATGGAGATCCAAACTTAAAACATTTTGGTATATTTGGTATAGTTTATATAATCAAATGAAATGGTAAACTTTCATGAAAATGATATGAATGTCTTTGGAAGAATTGATCTATCACCCCTTGATCGGCCTAACAATGCCTTGCCTCATTTGCCATCCTCCCCTTTCATATATTTATATCATATATTGGAGGAAGAGCTCAGACTTTTATAGAGATAAACAAACAGAGGAAAGAGGAGGATATGAGACGATGTGAGGAGAGTGGGGGAGAGAGGGAACAGAGGGAGAGGGAGATGGAGGGGGGAGAGGGAAAGGGGGAGGGCAGGGGAGGGGGGGGGGAAGAGTGAGGTAGTGAGGGAGCAAGAGAGTGAGGTAGTGAGAGAGCGAGGGAAAGAGGGAGGGAGCAAAAGAACTAGTAAGGGAGAGAGAGAGAGGGGTCAGGCAGAGGGACAGGGAGGGAGGTTGGGAAAGAGGGAGGGAAGAGAGCTAAGAAGAGAGCAAGGGAGAGAGGGTGGGAACAAACAGACAAGCAAGGGAGAGAGAACAAGACCAGAAAAACAAGACCAGAAAAACAAACCCTTCAAAGATTTCAGAAAACGAAATATCCCAGTCTCCGATTCATAGCATGCAGTTTAGCAAAGTCCACATGCCATCCAAATTCCAAAACAAAACCCAAACCTCACCAAATATCTCCAAAAGTGACTTCTTGCATTATAATATCATGCTACCGGTATTTGATTTTTGCTCCCACCACTAGCCTTTGGCATTCATTATATCATTGCAAAATACAAAACACCAGTTGTATATAATATATTGCCTGCATAAAATTATGAATATTCAAATCACATTTCCAGCAAAATGAAAGATATAACCCTGGGCATGCACACCCATGAAAAAAATCATTTAAATAAATAAATAAATAAATAAATAAGTGAATAAACAAAAAATTGTGTTTAAAGAGCATCAGTATAACTATTATCAACGGCATATTAATTGAGGCACTTATATCTGAATACAGCAGAAAATATTCCTTATACATGACATGTCCATTTAAATGTATGATATGGCCATATGTATAATTGGAACTGGTTTATCAAATTGAAATATAATTAAGCTGAACGGATGAAACACAATGGGAAATGAGCAAATCACAGGCAAAAAGAATGGAATTTCAATCTCAAAATTGATTATAAAGGATGAAGTGACTTGTTGGTGACTTTCTTTTGTTGATGAATGACAGCCATGTTTGAAACGTTCACAACAACACACACATCGCAAGTGGCCACAAACTTGTCCAAATCATGTCGTTTTGCATGTGCTAACAGTCAAATTGCGTAAGAATCTCTCTACATTCAATGTACATGTAGAAATTTGGCCCTATTTTAAATGATGATATGCTGTGTACTTTACAATTACTGTACATGATCGTCTGAAATTTAGAGTTGTTTGCGACCATCTTTCTGTTCAGAGTAAATTATGAATACAATTAATTACACACCATAAGCCTTTGATAAGATCACACATGAAAGTGTATGAACAACACACTATGAACAAAATACAGGAAAAATACTTTATTAAATGCATTGTATAAACGGAGAAGTTTGAAATTGCTCAAAGTCCCAGATATACACACCAAATGTGCAATGATTTTAAAAACAGTCAGGGAGTCTTCACAATCTATCTATATGGTATCTTTTGAATGCCAGATGATTGAATATATTATTATATTTATTAATACATATTTATACAATTTTGGAGATTTTGTTCAGATTTTGTGCAGAAAGTTTTATTTTTTTATTTTTTTTAAATTTAAATTTGTTTGCAGTTGTGAATCACTCCCTGAAAGATGAGGTGCGAAATGACCAAGATGATATCAAAACCAATGGAAAAGTGCACTGCAAATTTGTTTTAAATACAATGAAGCAAAGAAAATGTGATAATTGCAAAGAAAAAGAAGAAAAAAGGCTGTGGATCGATAAAAAACAAACTGCCAAACCAATGATATTTCATCTACCTCCTAAACACGTGACGCATCGAAGCCAGGCAGGGTACATGTAAACAAAAATCATAGTGAACATCGAAGATAAGAAGAAGTGACATTGTATGGAGCTGAACGTGACGTGTCTGACAACAGTTTCATGCAGTGTGCTGCATATGATTTACATTGGCTCATGAGGGCTCGTTCACATACGACAAGGTAAAATGATGATTTTGTTTTGTTTTTACTACACGACATAAATTGAATATGCTTCACAATTTAATATCTTGTTACAGACAGAGAGTGAGTATGTGTAGGCACTTGGTTGCACGCATGCAGATACGTTTTTTTGTCCGGACTAGCCATTTATTCACTCGGAATAGAAACCTGCCAATGCAAACGGATGCGGTTTCCCATGTCGTATCTTTGGTCGTATGTGAACGAGCCATAAACACACAGCAGAAGTGCGTATGGACACCCAATTACAGATTAAATTTACTCCGTTTCTATTAAAGTCTCCTCCCTATCACACCCTAATGAATAAAAGTGAATATTAATAAACTCTTTAATGATTTCAACTTTTTGTAGATTTTAGTTGTCTCTTTTTATCTAAATGCAAATCAGGGGATACCTTTTTATGTGTACCTGTATCTTCACTAATTCATTAACTTGAAGATCTCTGCATATTGGAATTCATTCTTCTATTTCTTTTTATCAAAATGGAAATCAAGAAATTCCTTGTTACATATATCTTCTATCCTTCAAGGTCATTCATATCTTTGAGGCTAACTAGAAATATCAAAAGCTACTGATTAGTCACTTTAAACCCGTAATCTTTACCACCATTTTATACTCTAATGGGGAGCAAAATACTTTTTTTAATGGAGAAATGTCATAACAAATTCTATGGTACTATAGTTCCCTTTAAAGAATCTTTCAGGTAAAGCAATCTAAATGCAATCTAAATGACGACTTTCCAGTATTAAAGCAGAATTTATTTTGAATATAAACTTCATGGAATCCTTGGTCTGGTTAATACCAATTAAAATGTCCCCAAGACATTCAAGAATATTTTATCATCTTTAAAATTCATCTTTTTGGAATGTAAAATTCCACAGGCCTAACTTCTATCTAACTCGGCAAGATTAAAAGAAATGGACATGAATCTTGGGGTATATTTAATAAAATCTTAATAAATTCTCTTTCCAACAACATTCCTGAAAAGCCATCATCTTACAGTTTGTCTTTTGGCAACAACAGAAAATGTAAGGCCTAATTCTGTAATCACTTGTTACATTAAAAAGAAAATTGATGCAAGATTTCATTTGCAGACGTACCATAGGATTCCTGGCTGGTCCTTGGAAGCTGGCTGGCCTGGTAGACGCTTTCTTTCCATCGCTGTACTGTGCAACCTGTGGCTTCTGGGCTGTAGGTTAGAACAGAGATGGGAACAAGGTATACCAGTCTCATTAGTCAACTTCATCATAAAAATACACATCTTGTTTTCTTAGATTTCATATTTGAGTCATAATTCAAAACAATGAATATTAGTTGTTTTGTGCAAGAATTAATATAGGAAATAGGTGTTTTAGACAAATTAGGTTCTGTTATATCAAGGAGTTAAAAACACTATTAGTCTAAAGCCTTTTTCTTTTTCAAATTTCATAGTTGAGTCATAATTCAAAATAATTAATTTTAGTTGTTTCATGCAAATATTAATGTAGAAAATATGTGTGTCGTTAGAAAAACTAGGTTCTGTTAAATACAATATTAGTCTAAAGCCATTTTCAGCATCCATCTTTCTTTCAATTTAATTAAAAATCAAGAAGAGAATGACCTGTTGGATATTCAGAATAACCATCATACAATATGCATTTTTAGTATAAATGCACCCATTCTTACAATAAAAATGGCTACACTTCTACCTTCAGCATACTTTTTCCATGCATACATTCCATTAGTCAAAACATACTGTACATGTATATCGACAAGCTACATATTAGTAAACCAGTATACATCTTTATATTTTTTCTATATATTTGACATGGATGCACGTCTGGATATTTGATGCATGATTAATTTTCAAAGTAAAACAAAATTGTTACTTGAGAAAGCCATATGGGCAAAAAATTGGTAAAATAATTTCTTCTTGAATGAGGTTTCAATTTTTATCGCGTCTTTATACATGTAAAGATATGCTGAATGCTTTGACTTCTCATCAGCAGTGGCGTAGATTCAGGAGAGCACACGCCCCCTCCCCCCAAGGGACGGACTCCTGCTATGCCACTGCTTCTCATTTGAAAATTAATGTTCTCCCACAGAACATATCCTCATTACTCATAAATGAAACCTCTTCGGGAAGGAATCAAGGAAATCATTGATACTACTGCTCAATGCAGTCACATGATTAATTCAATGGAAAATGAAACTCTTGAAATTAGGGCAATGACCATTATCTAGGTCGATGGTCTGTTTCCAAAGCTATTAAATGATGCAGATGTACTGAAACAATGCACACATGTTTCAAATTAGTGAAAGCTAAAACACACAGTTTTGTAAGGATAATTCTCAAAGTCATAGTTGTGAATCACAACTTTTTGAAAATGAAACTCTTGAAACTAGGCCAATGACTATTATCTAGGTCGATGCTCTGTTTCCAAAGCTGTAAAAACATGCAGTTATACTGAAACAATACACATGTATTTGTATACAACAGAAATGGAAGTTAAGGCACACAGTTTTATAGGGATAATCAAAACCATAACATAGATACTCAAAATCATAGTAATGAGGTTTAAAGTTCTGAATCTATTCCTAGGCCCCTTCTTATAATTTTTTAAAAATTAGAATCAATTGCAACTCTTAGTTGTACACGGCCCTGGTATAAATAATGTTAAAGGGAGGCTTTACTACTTCAGCCAGAAGGGATTAGACCACCCAGTTAGCCAGCGAGGTCACTGTGACAGGTGGCTATCTCATTAACTCAGCTCTCATTTAACATAAGAAAAAAAGGATCATGGGGGACCAACAGGCACCGATTGGGGAGGTTTTCTATATAGCGGGAGCAAGTAGCTACAAGTAGGACAGTGTGCCTTTAAGTTCAAACTGTACTTTCAAACTACAGAGCATAAATCTTATTTAATTAATGATTTCAAATTGAATAATCCAAATTCAAAATGTTAGATTGTCCCTTTACTGGTAAATAAAAGAGTATAAATTCACATACTATTTTAATTTAAAAAAATTAAAACCTAGTAACAACTCTGCTGTGAGCTGATGTTCACCCATTTATCAATAATAAATTCCCTTTGCATTTGAACAAAATCATGATCCCAAAAGCAACATTTTTAAGAAATTAATTAGAGAAATTAATTTGTTAGTGATTTTTGTAAAGCACATAATGGAAGAAAAATATTTATAAGTTAAATAGGTCTTTAAAATTATCAAAATATCTAAAATCTAAAGGAATGAACAAATATTAGAAGGAAATGATTCAAACAGCAAACTGAAAAAAATCTTCTGTTGGAGATGGCACGGAAAACAAAAACAAATTGTATTGACACAGTAGACAGGTAAAATACAACAATGATGTAATATAAATATATATTGCATACCTGCCAACAATTGAAAATAAGAATTAGGAATTTCTAGCAGGGTTCGCAAGGCCTTACCAAGGCCATGTACTGTATGCAGCGGCGGTGTAACTGGCAATATGCAGGAAATCTGTACAAAAAAGCGAATACAAATTCGCTGCTCGATTGTCCAGCCATTCAACGCACACAATACGCGAACTTTAAAAATGCGCTATATTTGGCTTATAAGAAAAAAAATCTTCAGACTTTTGAAAAATCCGAATATTCAGAATTTTAGGTCCTAAAAATACAGAAAATCAGAATATTCCGGATAATTTGAAAGGGTTGGCAGGTATGATATTTCAGCTTTGCAAACAGAATCATAACATTAGAAGAAAATTATTATTAAAACAGCAAAATACATGAAGAAACACTTTGGGTGACATTGGTAGAAAAACAACAACAACAAAAACGTGATTAAACAACAAAATGATGGATTGCACAAAAAGGATTGTATGGGTTTCTGCTTTATAGATCGGAGTTGGGATATGAAGATGCATGGATAAATGGATAGGGTTCTATCTACAAATGGTGTTCTTTTTTTAGTCTTGGTAACACCGTCAAACCGACTCCTTTACCGTTCGGGTTAGACCAAATGGCTATTAGCCGAAAATGGTCATTTGACCAAATGATTATAACACTATGTCGATAATAGACGGGCTGGGTGTAGACCATATGGGAATAGACTAATTGGGTAGTAGACAAACTGGTTGTAGACCAAACAGCGATTTATGTGTGACTGGATATAAATCAGAGTTTTGGATAATGGATAGATTCCATGTGAGGATGATGTTCTCCATCACAGATAGTAGTACTGATATTGGTTTGAATAGGCTTCTACATGCCCCTTACCCCTCAAATATAATTCAAGATATAACTTTGTAATGCATTTGAAAGGTTGTTGAACGATAATTGAATTGTCTCATGTGGCTTGATTTTTCAGATTTTCATCATGTTTTCAGCATTAAGAATGTTGCTCTTTATATTATGAGCAGTTAAATGAGAATGTTTATGTAGATGTCTGTTTATTTATATGATACAGCGCCATTATATATAAAAAGTATTCCTTTTTTTCAAATCCATCACTTTCCTTCCTCTCCTTTTTTGTCCTTTTATTTCATCCTTCACCTTTATAAATACTGTTATTATTATTTTATATTTGTCAATAAATTTTATTTAGTTTTTCTCTTCCTTGTCTTTTTATACTAACCTGGTAATTTATAGATTATTTATCATTGCTATTGAGAGAAAAAAATAGCACTATGTATTTGTGATAAGAGAATAAATATGCATGTTAAGATAATGATTCAGCTGTTTCATTTATTAGTATGCCTCATATAATGAAATGAGAGAAAATGGATTAACAATGGAAATCAAAGATGAAAGCATGACAGGAATTTCATCAGGTGCAAGTTTACTATAAATCAGAGCTTGGATGTATATGTATATGTATATGTATATGTAATTACTGTAAGCAGTCGATAATGGATGTTTAGCGATAAAAAGATGGTGCATGTTAATTGTAAATAGGAAGCCGACGATGAGAAGTATAAAATTGTAAATGGATCGTTCCACGGTAATGGAGTACTCCAGATTGTTGAAATAAATAATTAAAAGTCTGCCTCGGATAGCCTTATGAATTTCACTTTTTCGCAGTATTTTATGCATAATTGAGGATTCATATGCCTTTTGTTTTTTGGGTTATTCACCTTATAATATCACAGATTGAGTTCTAGAAGGATGAAAAGGCCATTGGTAATAAACAGACATTTCTTCTTTCTACTGACATGTGTATGATGAAACTCTGAAAATTTCATTTGCCAACTTCTGGCAAATGTTGGTCTCTAACACAAGTTTGAGGCACTGAATAAAAAGAGTCTTTTAACATACTTATTTCTCAGAGAGGTACGTTTCCATGAAATGCAAAATATGGCTGAATTTGTTGCTGCATCTCCTATATAATAATAATAATAATAATGAGGGCTTCTTATATAGCGCACATGTCTGTCACATTGTGAAGCTCCAGGCACTGCCCCGATTATTACCCTGGCTTTAGCAAGGCGGTAATTACGGCGCTCTAGCATTTCAAGGAATTAATTCCTGAGACCAAAAAAAGACAATGGTACCCCATTACCGTTCGACGCCCCCTATGTGGATCAAATTTTGATGGAATTTGCACGTCCCCCGCAACTTACCCATGTCGTTTGAGATAACAGTCTGAGGTTTGGCTACCTGCCCCCTCACCGCCATCTTTGGGGTAGTGGGGGGTGTGTAGTCCTCTAAGGGTCAGTGGTAGGGGTAAGAAGGAGGGGGTACAGAGGGAGAGGAGGGGGTACAGAGGGGGAGGAGGGAGAGGAGAGGGAGGAGGGAGAGGAGGGGGTACAGATGGGGAGGAGGGAGAGGGGATAAGTGGGGTGGGGAGGGGGGCACACGAAAAAAATATAGAAAGACACAAACATTGAATCGTCATGCAAATAAGAAGCAAAGAAAACAACCCGACACACTGCTTGCTATACATCTACTACTGAACATGAAAAAGAAACAGAAAGTTTGCAATAACTACAGACTACATGGAAGCTATATAAAAAATCTAATCAGTATGGCATTCTAAATGCTTAAGTTTATATTCATAAAATTTGCTAACTTTAATCCAGGTTTAAATCTCAGGGCATCGTTTCACGATACAGTCCTAAGTACAAGTTCACCGACATCCTACTGAAATGCGTCTTAAATTTTATACACACATTTCGATGGATTGTGAAACGCTGCCCAGGAGACTTGTCTACAAAGTCGGCTGCCCTTTCTAGACCCGGGACGACCTTTCTGTTCAAGGGCCTTTGCATATGTCCCCTGTAACGTGTGGCTACAATGCTAGCTTCGCTTACACTACAAGACCTGGGAAGTGTTTCACAGAGACTAAGATCAACTTTAAGTTGGACTAACTATGGCAGGCCATACAGGCCACTGGTTGCTCTCACCATTATGATCTTTAGACAACATTTTTCCCTTCAACGATGAATTATCAAAAAATGTTAAATTCTGCAGATTTGTGACCATGATTTGTACGTCTCTTGAGAGACCAACGCTAGTAAATGGTGAGAGCAAACAGTCAAATGAATGGCGGCCATAGTTAAGTCCAACTTAAAGTCGATCTTAGTCTTTGTGAAACACCCCCCTGATGTACTGATGGCTGAACTACACCCTCTTCAGCCATGGCTATGTGAACATGGTGTGCGGTGGTGCATTGATCAAACTAGTTCTGCATGATACGTATATAGGGCATGATCAGCAAGTGCTAATGTGCTACATTTCTTCTCAAATATCCGATGAAACATGGAAGTCAAATCGCAATTTCATTATAAAATTTGACAAATGGAAGGAAGAGCTATACAGCTGAGTGTTGTCTTAACCACATGCTTTGAAATCAATAAAATGTCCATGTGCATTAATTATCTCTAGTAGGGCATGAATATATGCTGGTATGCTATATTTTCTATCAAAATATCTATACAAAAAAGGACATCTAGTTGTTGCTTGATGCCTTGTCCGGATGTGACACAGAGAACCGCCTTGATAAAATGCTGCAGCGGAATACATGTTGTCAAGGGTGAAATCTGTCACAAATCTGTATATTATAGCACGTAAATCAAAAAGTATGCATAGGGGCCTTTTGGTGCACACAGCTATGTATTTTGTATTCCCACTTGCGATTCATTCACATGCTTAATGAATTTTATTTTGTCGCAGCAATTTTTTTTTTTCAAGGCTGTTTTTTTGTTTTCATGTCTGTACCGGGCTTCAATCCTGTAAAATGGAAAATGATAATGACTTATAATACGAAGAGAGGATGGCTAAATCAATACCTGAACAAAAAACATCAATTTTGAGTGTAACTGTGTAGACGAAAGCTACTAAAAAAAGCACCTAACTTGCATGTAACCATGATAGACCAAGCTAACAGCTTGACAAAGCATTTATCCTGCATGTTAACATCGGGAGAATGAATTACTTCATAGAATATGGGACAGAGAGTGGTGGCATTCCATGGTCACCAACGTCTCAGGACATGGCACGTAAGGAAGAAGTTACCGTGACATTGAGACCTACCGACAGCTTGACAAAGCACCTAACTTGTGTGCAACCATGATAAGACCGAGCTAACAGTTTGACAAAGCATTTATCCTGCATGTTACCGTGACTTTTAGACCTACCGACAGCTTGGCTGAGCCTTGCCTGAGCTTTGGCCTGCTCTCTACTGGAGGGTGTTGGTGGCAAGGGGGGTTGACTGGCCCTGCTGGGGATGGGGCGGAGTGCATCGGGGGGTTGGTACTTGGAGGGCCCGTCCTCCAGTCGTCTCCTCCCGCCTTCCTCCTGTTGCTGCTGCTGCTGCTGAAGACGCAGGAAGTTCCTGCGAAGCGTCGACTCGCTGGGACCGGGCAGGATGGAACTAGGGATGGGCGAAACCAAGATGGATCAAATAGTAATCAAGCATGCAATATTAGAAAATACATTAATAATAATAATAAATAATAATATTGGATATTTATATCGTATATCATGCGTGGTGCTCAAAGCGCTCCAACTATTACCCCCAGCTCTGCTAGGCAGCCGATTTAGGCGCTCACAGCATTCAAGGGGTTCCTTCCTACAGGTACCCATTTAACACCTGGGTGGAGAGTGGCAACTGTAGATTGATATCTTGCCAAAGGACATCCGTGCCGTGGCGGTACTCGGACTTGGACCGCGGACCTTGTCATTACAATTCTTTGTTAATAGCAAATCCACATTGTTATTTTCATTCAAATTAATTCCTACTGACAACAATCGCCTAGTTTTATTCTCATTATTATCAACTATTTTGATTTGTGTAACATCAGTGCAGTATGACACTATTAGTTGGAACCCAATTCCACATTTCAACCTACAGTGCAGATACAGTCAAACCGGCTTAAGTGACCACCTGTCTACAAAGACCCCTTTTTGTGTTTCCCCTTGGCGGTCGCTATAGACAGGTTTGACTGTATTACGATTTATCCCTTTTGTACTTGGAAGATAAAATGAACTAAAATGAAATATAATTATAACCACTCAAGCAACTTACCTTGGTTCTCCCTCATCTTCTATTTCTGGTTCCTCATCACTTTCATTGCTGTTGTATTCATAGTCGGTACTGAGATCTTCAACTGAAGAAAAACAATAAAATGCAGTCATGTCTTTATGATGATAACAAATAATAATCAGGATTTAAAGAGCGGCTAATATGAAATACCTTCTCCTAACACTTTAAAGATATTATTCCCCCCGTCATCAGATTATTTCACACACAATGTGCACCATCTCCACTCCCTGGGGATTATTCCTACCATATGGCTGCCATGAGGGCATATGGTAATTACTAACACAGAGGCTCCCATCATTCTACCAGGTCCCCATTTCTCTCCCGGGTATGGAATGGCAAATGTAGATTAATCATCATCATCATCATCATCATCATGTAGATTATTAATCATCACCATCATCATCATCATCATGTAGATTATTAATCATCATCATCATCACCATCATCATTACCATCATCATCATTACCCTCATCATCATTATCATTAAAATCATCATCATCACTACCACCACCTCCACCACCATCATCAAAAACATTCACACCCCTCCATCCTACACCACTGGTCTTTGCACCCCTCCACTTACCTCTCTTCTTTCTGGTCCTATCTATGTGATCCTTGAGTTGAATTCTGACCTGCCTTTCATTTGGAAGGTCTTTGATTAAGGAATGTTTGAGGAGCAGGCCTGTATCCTCATCATCATCATCATTTTCACCACCAGCACCCCCACCATCATCATCAATATCACTACCACCACCATCATCATTAAAAACAATCACACCCCTCCTTCCTACATCACTGGTCTTTGCACCCCTCCACTTACCTCTCTTCTTTCTGGTCCTATCTATGTGATCCTTGAGTTGAATTCTGACCTGCCTTTCATTTGGAAGGTCTTTGATAAAGGAGTGTTTCAGGAGCTGGTTTGTGTCAGGCCTCTGCTGGTAGTTCTTGATCAAACACTTGTCAACAAAGTCCATGAACTTCTTGTTCCTATGAAAGAAAAAGGCATCAATCATTTTCAAATCAACATGCTGGAGAAAAAAACTTGCATAATTATCAGAAAAGTCCATGATCTCCTTGTTCTTAAGACAAAAGCAAAGTTCACTGTAACGTTAAATCCCATCAATAAATCCTGCACATCTAAATACATGAAATCAGAGCTACTTAGCAAAGGCAATGAGGTAACTTGCATTTACACAATAATCCATGTCCTTGCGATTGGTCTGAGCGTAAATTCCAGCTGCAGAAGATTCCTTAGCAGGACATTAATGTACATTCTAAACTTCTAAACTCTTGCTAAGACTAAAAGTGAAAGTATTAGTTGGGAGTAATCATTACGACAATGGAAAATGCAATATAAATCACCTATATCTATTGTACCCTGAGGAAAGAAAAGAGGCTTTATAAGCTTAATCACTATGCTTTTGTAATAAGATAACAACTTTGAATGTTAGACTTCCTGGGATAAGTTTGAAGTGTTTTGTGAAAACATTTTTTTCTGATTTTTTCTTCTTCTATTATCGGTACAGGATCGAGCAGGCGATCTGTATCTACTGGGTGCAAGCCATAACTTTCTTTACAAGATAACATCTGGGGGGTGTTTCACGAAGACCCTAAGTCGAACTTAACTCTAAATTGGACTTAAACATTATGGAGAGCAATTTGTAGCTTTAAAATAAAATATATCCAAAAGCAAAAATTCAAGTATTTTAGACTTTTCATAAATTCCACATCAACAACATGAAATCTCCTTGATAATAGAAAATATGAATGATTTTAATCAACATTTTATGCCTTTTAAAATAACTTTTACAAAATATTTCCATAGATGCTAACGGCTTTCCATAATTGTTAAGTCCAACTTAGAGTTAAGTTTGACTCAGGATCTTTGTGAAACACCCCCTGATAGCTTACCATTTCTTTGATTTGAGCTTTGGTCTTGGGTTTCTTGGGATGAGAAAGAGTGCTCTCATAGGATGCATGTCACACAGAGCTGTAAAGAAAAAGAAAGAAAGAAAAGTTTGGTTAAAATTTGATAATCACATCGTTGGTAAGAGTGTGAAGATGCTGTTTTCATGAATAATGTGATACCCTTCCACAACAATCTGGGACATGTAAGGGTGCCATAAGATCAGAAACATTGCTCTTACAGGATAAATGTCACAAATATCTGTAACAAAAAAATATCTTGTGGTCATATCGTGGTTCAAATTCTAATTCCAACACGACCTTCGAGAAGATAACAATCTCCATTTACAAATCGGTCCCTGAACCTTGAAATTTTATAGCCTGTTCAGACTCTTAAATGAAACTCATATAAAGAATCATTGCATATCAAAGAAGCGTACATACTAGAAAACAACAACGTATAAAGAAACGTCAATTGACATGACAGCTAGCCAATCATCCCTGTCCCACCCAGTTTTATGATTTTCATACGATACGACGTTCAGACTGAAGCGGATGAACAAACTTGTGTTTTGTTATAAAACATTTTGTTATACGTCTCTTTATAAGGTACTCAGACTACAAAAAAAAAATAATCGCTTATCATATACAATTCTTGTGTGGTTATACAATAAATAAATCCTGGTAGTCTGAAAGTAGGGTAAACCTACCGTTCTGATAGAAACCCAGAGTGGTTAGAACGTTTGAATCATTAGAATAATAAAGAATGTATCAATACACCTGCTAAGAAATAATAACAAGCAATTGTGAAGATTATCCTCTGAGGTAAAATGCAACCAATGTTTTTTACATTGTAGTACTATATCATAGTTTATTGTTGAAAAACAGTGCAATAGAACGGCGTTTTATTGGCACATTCTAGATTTTGTTTGATTTGCGTTCAACCAAAATGACCTGACTGATATGATTATGCTTAAAGCTGAAATCCAATATACATAAATACATAACAAATTTCCATGGTCTTACGTGGTTGTCCCTCGGCCATCTCTAGCGCTGTGATACCGAGTGACCACAAGTCACTCTTGTTGTCGTATGTTGCGTCCGGGTTCTCGTCACATGCGATAACCTCGGGGGCCATCCAGTACGGTGTTCCGATGAACGTGTTTCTCCTCCCGATGGTCTTGTCCAACTGTGCGCTCACACCAAAGTCAACTGTAAACGGAAAGAAATAAGTTTGAAAAATAAGTCACCTGAGTACATATATAGGTATTCAATTTATTGATAATGTTTGTACATAACTTTCTAGTTTTTAAAAAATATATTTTATCTGTATAATTATATTGATGATTGTAACTTTTCTATCAATTGTATATATTGCCATGTAATTTGAGGTTTAATGTTCATATTTATCTAGTATATACTGTATCCATGTGCAATTCAGCTTATTGCTGTAAACAATGTCTTTTAATAAACCATTTTTCAATTGAGTTGTATTGAACTGAATGTAGCATTACAATGATTACACATATGTTTGAAAGGGATGTTGGCAAACCTGCATTTATTATTATTATGTGTCATGTTGCCACTTTTTGTTTCTATTAATATTCGACAATGTTTAGTAAATCTTAAACTTCCATGAATAAATAAGAGAACAATACCTTTAGACATACATGTAAATACCAGTTACATATTTTCAAAACTGATTAAAGAAAACACAAAATCTCAAATTCTAGTAATCATGAGCGATTTCCATGAAAAGAAATTTTCATTTTGTCTTTGTTTTGTTTTTCAAATCATGTGTCGGTGTTTAATTGGATTTTTACAGAGGTGTATCAATCACATATGTTTATTTACGTCTGGAGACCGACCTTTAACGTCATCATCTGAAAGACGTAAATTTGTTTCATCTTGCTACCTTCCAATATATAACCTTTATGGACTGTTGTATTGCAATTATTTTTCATTTTGGATCATTTAACTTGACACAAAATGTGCAACACATAGGGAGTCATGTGTGAAGTTGAAGAATTGACTGATATTTGTAATGAAAACATAGAAAAATAATAAGAAAAGAGAAAGCAGGTCAATTTTAATGAGGCCAACCAGTTTGTTAACATATGTTCATTATATGCTATCCATATCCATGTTCTGTCTTATGTCTGCCATTTCTTGAATATGATCTCACGTGATTTCATGTATGATGTAAATTGTTTTTATTTTTTAATTGTCTGTGATAAATGTTAAATTGAATTGAATTGAATAGAAAACAGAAAATCTCTTTCTCTCCAGCTCTCTCTCTCTGGTCGTTAACATCTGCAAATAAAAGTTATCCTGAGCAAAATTCTCCCTGATTCATATTAATCAAACTCGGGCTCACTTCTGTATTGGCTTTGATATCGGGTTTTAGGAATCGCATTAAAAATGATCTGCATCTACAACATGTACATCTGCCTTAGAGCACGCTTATTGGATCACAGAGCTTACTTCACCCGACCCAGTAAGCACTCGCATAAATACATATACCCTAGCAAGAAGCAACCTAGATAAATAAATGCACAGAGCCTAATCCATAAATATCTCCTGGCATTTCCTGCTTTGACTAGCCCCCTCGTAGGCTGGGTCGTTCGTTTCTCTCGTCCCTTTTCCCATCTCTCGATCTCTGTCGTCGTCTTCTTCTTTTCCTGATCTGGTTTCTTCCTCTACATGTCTCTCTATCCTCTCTTATATCTCTTTTTCATTTTGAAATCTGATCCACTCTTTCTTTTACTTTCTTTTCCTTTCATTCTCCCGTTCTTCTTCCCTCTATCTTGACTTGTCAATCCCATTAAATTTATCTTCCATTTACTTTTTTTCCTCTCTCTCTACTCTCTTTCCTTCCCCATATTTATTTCTCTCTATTTCTCCCTCTCTTTCTCTCCCCCACTTTCTTTCCTTCTCTCTATAGTCTTCTACATGATTTTTTCATCCCTTCCATCTATCCCTCTTCATCTCTCCGCTCCTTTCCTTTATTTCCCCTCACATTCTCTCTCCTGCATCTCCATTCAAAATCCCTTCAAACTCATGTCTTCGATTCAATCTCATGCACTCTCTCTCTCTCTCCCTCCCTCTTCCTTTCCTCTCTCTGGTCTTCTACATGCACTTCTCATTCCTTCCATCTATCCCTCTTCTTCTCTCCTTTCCTCTCCTATGTCTTCCCTCATGTTCTCTCTCCAGCATCTCCATTAAATTCCTTTCAAATTTACCACGTCTTGGAATCAATCTCACGCACTCTCTCTCTCTCTCTCCCTCTTTCTTTCCTCTCTCTGGTCTTCTACATGCACTTTTCATTCCTTCCCTCTATCCCTCTTCCTCTTTCCTTTCATATGTCTTCCCTCATGTTCTCTCTCCAGCATCTCCATTAAATTCCTTTCAAATTTACCACGTCTTGGAATCAATCTCATGCAATCTCTCTCTCTCCCTCTCTTCCTCGTTCTCTCTCTCTCTCTCTCTCTCTCTCTCTCTATGGCCTTCTTCATGAATTTCTCATTCCATCCATCCCTCCCTCTTCCTCTCCCCTTTCCAACCACCCTCCCCCCCCCCCCCCCAAATGCTCTCTTTCCATCATCTCTTATCCAAATCCCTTCAAATTCATCATGCAAAGTGATGACTTGGAATCCAATACTAAGGATACTATTACACATGATGTATCCCGCTCGGTCCCTGTCTCGCCTCGGGCAAACTTATTTCCCCAGAAAAAATTGTGTTTTCAAACATATCATAGGAGAATCCGAAAGAATACCCCCAAATTATCTCTCCTCGGGGACTCCCATGTTGTACAACATGATGAAGTACTGAATATTAACCTAAAAAATATCATATGTGGCGCATTTATACTGTCAAATACCCCAAAAATTGTGATGTTTTGCGCTTGTGCTGAAACATCACAGATTGAAAAGCTCAGTGATGTTTTGGCTTGTTTTGGTTGTTAATGCACATTTGCGGTCTTCCCGATGAAAAATGTGTCTGTTTTTACGCTGTGGCTGCTGCAGTCCAGTGAACTTGATAAGGCTTCAAGGAAGAAGGCTAACCCCGCTCCTAAAGTCACGTGACAAACATCGCAATGTTTCAGCTGCGAGCGTTTATACTCGCCAAACACTCCAAAACACACCAAAAGATCACACTTCGGTTTTTAATGTTTTGGACTTGGCATTTTCGCCAGTAAAGCGTACCGGTAGTTGCTTTGGAAACATCACTGAAACATCCCAGTCAGGCTCCGGTTTGGCATTTTTTGGCATTTTTGGTGTTTTGGGCGTTTTTGGATGCAAGTGTAAATGGCCCTATGGATGCAGACAAAAGATGAATACTGATCCTAATCCAACCTCCAAGACCAAAGAGATTCCTTCTCTTCCGAAAATACTCTGCTCATGCAATAAATCTTCCATGTTTTTCTTATTACTTTATCTCCCCAGCAAGGTCTCAAGATCCAGTACATTATGCATCCCCTGTATCCCAAGGGGGAAATGCATGCATGCTGTTGACATGTTGGCATAGATTGAATGCTAATGCTCTCTGCAGTCTGCACATTTATGGCTTCATATATCTTATTATTTATTCACCAATGTCTTACCCTTCACCCCCCCCCCCCCCCCACCCTCCTTCCTTGTCTTCTAATTTCCTGAACAGTGTTTTAAAGCATACCAATAATAGTTTTATTCTTAGTCGATAAGCATTAATTGAATGCTAATGCTCTCTGCAGTCTGTACATTTATGGCTTCATATATCTTATTATTTATTTACCAATGTCTTACCCTTCACCCCCCCCCCCCCCTTCCTCGTCATCTAATTTCCTAAACAGTGTTTTAATTCATACCAATAATGGTTCCATAATTAGTCTGTTTGGAGCCAGAAGGGTGTTAAAAAAAAAAATTCTATCTTATAACCTATGTAAAATGTATTATATTATCGAATATTGAATTGTTTATCTGATTTCTTGTCAAAATCACTGTTCTGTTGGAAATGAAAAATAAAACTGAAAGTCTCAATAAAAGTTTATGATTAACACCCTTCTGGCTCCAAACAGACAAACTGCTTCACTATTCCCCATTTTCTTCTACCCTAAAATATTTCAGGACACACGATTTATACGTGGACATAATATTGCGGTGCTGACTTCAAGTTAAAGCTATACATGTATGTAGGTATCAGGTGTGTCATGATTGTACGCTGCCAGATGGGCATGTGTAGACGGACATGTCTACATACGTGAACATGAGGGCCTGATGCATATTTTTGCTCGTTTTGCTCGAGAGGTGGAAATCACATTGCATGGTTTGGCAATTGGGTTACTGTCCTACTGGCTTGCCCAAGAAAACTGAATGTTAAGAAAACTGAGATAACAAAAAGCTGATATTATACCCAAAACAGCTTTAATATTGCAATAACTTTATAAGAAAACAAACAATTCTTTATACTTCTTGAAAATATATGAATATACAACTAAATTATTGATACCCCTTGTAAATTTGATATTTTGTGTGTTTTTAGTAACTTAAGAATGAAAGGTGGACTGGTTGAATGATTTTAGATTCATGTCACATTCTATACAAAAAAACATTAATCAGGACAAATCAATTTTGTTCACATACTTACAGTCAAACCTGTCTTAAAGGACAAGTCCAAAATCAGACAAACAATTAAAAAAAAGTTTGAGCAAAATCTAATCTAATCTAACTAATAAGAAAGTTATGGATTTTTGAAAAAGTATGTAAAACTATGGAACAATGAGAATCACAATACAAATTGCCAAGATGGTTATCAGTTTGTGACGTCATGTCCTCACAACTTATCAATTGCTTTACATAGTTTAATCCCATTAATTTCCCTTTTTATCCCCCAAAAGTTGATTTCCCCATACCTTTGCCCAGGTTATATGATTTGTATCATATTGCGTGCCTGACATTTCCCAAAAACTTTTATGAATTTTGAAGAATTGATACTATTTTCTGAATATTGTATTTCATAATTATTGATTGTTATATAAATAGTTTATCAAAATTCAAATTTTTCATGATTTAACTGGACAAAAATTACTCTTTATTTGTGCATCCACACAAACACAATTACTAAACAAACTAACTTGGATGCTGGTGTTAAGAAATAAGATTCTTAGGGTGAAAATAGAAAATTTATATTATCAATATACAGAAAATAATTAGTGGATAGTGAGGACCATACGTCACAGACTCATGAGTGAGTTGCCAATTTGTGTAGTGATTTTCAAAGTTTTCCATGTCATTACAAATTCATAACTTTCTTATTAGTTATCCGATTTAGCTCAAACTTTTTTTGATTGGTTTGTCTGATTTTTCTGGTTCTATTGAAAGTAAGTTATTTTTCGAGTGGACTTGGGCTTTAAGGAATTGCAAAAATTGGTGTGAGTATGAATAATAATAGTTGTTAACTGTATAAATATGTAAATATTTTTGACTGACCTAGTTTGACCTCTGCATCTTCTGTGAGGAGGACATTCTGACCTTTGATATCTCTGTGTATGACATGGTTGGCATGGAGATGACTCAAACCCTGAAACAGAAATAGATTAAAAAAAATATATAATGAAATATTGTTAAAAACATATACATGTATATCATCATACAGATCATGATATGAGTTCATGAAACAACATAAGAGGTGCCGCTGCACTAATGTCCCTTGGCAAAATATTAATCTATGTTTGCCACACTCGACTCAGGTGAGGTAATTGGGTACCTGGCAGGAATTGATTCCTTGAAATGCTAAAGGGCCTTAATGGCAGCCATGCTAAAGCGGGGGTAATAATGTCTAAAGCTCTTAGGAAGCGCATAGAGACCTTATAATTTGATCTGCGATATACGAGAACCCAATAACAAACGCTAAATCTCTATGACAAATTTGCTCTCAGCCAATTAAATGCCACGATTTCAGTAGCTCATTACAGTTATTGTAACTTGTAACTGAAAACAAGTGTTATGACACAGGGCCCAAGTTTAAATCATACAGATTAGAGTCCAATGTGTAGACAATGCATTTCATCCCATAAACAATAAACACCCACTTCAGTTTAAGTTTTAGATTTGTTTCTGCCCTTGTTATGTTTTATTATCTGTCTGCTTGTTTGTTTGTTTGAATATCACACTCAAAACAGACATTAATCAATAATTTGTTAAGGAATACAGTAGGATATTGATGACAAAACCTAACTTCAAGAGATCCAAAAGATAACTCAAATTTCCTTTGTTGAAACTGAACATGCAGTTCTCATGGGAATCATAAGTGTCTAGTCTGTAACCAGACTAAAAAATTCCAAATGTTCTTTGTAGAAAAAAATGCAGGTACCACAGATTTTATTTTAAACTTTAGGATACAAATTAATTAATCACACACACAAAAAAATGTTCAGTTACATTATTTCTCTGTGCTAATTCCTTCTGGTCACTTTTGTTGTTATGACTTTCCTTCTTGCAAATGAAAAATGAGAACAAAGAACGAACAACTAAATAAAGCTGCTTGAAGAGAGACTAAGGATTCTGTCAGTGACCTTACGACCTTGCAATCAGCTGTGAACCAGAATAGAAGGCAAAAGTGTACACAAAGGAAGTAGTCTCATCACATCTAGAACCCATGTCAATATTGAAATCACACGCCTTCATGAAACAACAGTGTATGCCAACACTGTTTCCATGATAAATATTGGTAATGTGGTAAGTCGTGTACAGTAGTAAATGTCTAGATGCTGTATGAAGAATAAAAACATTAAATGCACATCTTATACTATCAATTTTGATGATGCTGTTGCTGTTGTTGTTGGTGTAGTTGTTGTTGGTGTTGTTGTTATTGTAGTAGATGTTGTTATTGTTATGCAAAAAATTAAATGTACAGATGCTCTATTAAGGATGGAAGCAAATTATGCGCAGCTGTTACCATGAGAAACATTGCAAATATTGCTCTTGCTATATGCACAACATCTTATGTATATCATACGTGTAGATGCTGTATGAATGATGAAAGCTCGTTATCTGGATCCAAACAAGAAGATTTGAGTTGCTTTGTTATGACAAGTCACGGAAACCGTCATGTCTGTTCAACGAGACTATTGAAATCAACCAGGGTGAACTATGCCAGGAATGAAGACGATGCAATTTATAAGACTGGGCTCCACTGGCGGAACCAAGTACTGCGACAAGATTCCCGTTACCCGCATCACACTTCCATCCACGTCTCAAAGCATCACAAAGTTTCAGATAAATAAAACGAAGAATGAGGTGCCTTGCTCAGCAGCATTAGAACACTATTCTTGAATTTATCATAAATTTTCAAATCAACTATAAATGGAATGAAAGCAATTTATAATATAAGAACAAGTACTGCGACAAGATTCTTGCTACCCGCATCACACTTTCATCCACATCTCAAAGCGTGACAAATAAAATCTGACATGGGGCTGCTTTTCAGATAACAAAGAATGAGGTACCGAGATAATCTTTTGCAGAGCAGCATTAGAAAATTAATTATTGAATTTATCATAATATTTTCAATTCAACTATGAATGAAATGAAAGCAGTTTATAATATAAGACTGACTCCACTAGCAGACAAAGTACAACAACAAGATTCTCGTTACCAGCTGGAAACTTTCATCTACGTCCCAAAGCTACATGGAAGCAACAGGCGCATGGCTGCTCAACATAAACATGTACTTTAGAACAAAGAGTGAGATGACTAGCTCATTAATAGCCTACTTCAGACAATCATTCTCATATTCTGATTTCCAGCTACATGAATCTTTCTAGAATTTACCACCACAAGATGTGGAATGACTGTGGCGAAAGGGCTAAGGAATAAAGCAACCGTAAGTAATTGTCTGCTTTACCAAGAGAGCAACGCAAGTCAAAAGGTGAGAAAGAAAGCTCTGCTTAGTCATGAAGTCAAATAAATGTCAAACAACACCTTTCATAGATTCACATGATAAGAATCACCAACTGCTTTGAAATCAAATGTGCTTCTGATTAGGTTCAGCAGCACCTAGGAAGCATCCCAAATTCGCAGGAAACTCTCTAGGTGAGAGACGGCGGAAATTACACGATTACAATCATGTTCATGACGATGAAGTCTTTGAGTGTCAACAAGAAATGCTGACAGTGATAACATTATTGCTACTTCATTTCCAATCACAATCCATGATCTCTAAAACTAGCTTTCTTTAACGATCTACCCTTTTACTTTTAATATTTTCTATTGTAATACTTTAATGTTATCATGACTGTTTTGGATAATGTAAATTTCTAATCTGCAATGGAGAAAACTTCTCCCCCCCCCCTTTCGTGAATCAGCACTTAAATCTTGCATAATATGCTATTAATTTGCTACATTTTAATGGGTTTCTGCTTCTCAAATTGTATTTACATGTCCTGTACACCTACATGTACGCATTATTGCTTTTAAATGCTACAACTAGTTTTATAAAAGACAAGTACATGTACTCTAATCCGCTTCAAAGGGATGGGTAATTTTGTCTCAGATTCTGAAACAAAATCCTGGAGAAAAGCCTCATCATAGATAGGGGAAAATATTTGGGCCCTTAGCCGCCCTTCTGACTATAAACAGATGATATGATGGTATTACAGTACAAACATTTACTCTTCTTTTCCTGATAAGTCTTTGATGAAAGTACCAGTAAACAGTGACTCAATGACACAAGGGAAAGCTCTAGAATCCTGTTCAAGTGTTGATTTATATTTCATAGGCTTTCAAACATGTATGTACAGGTAGGCATACTTGTTTAACATGAGTTAAACATACCCTTCTATTTTAAAAAGGGGAAGTCCACCCTGATATTAAGTTGTTTTTAATAACAGCAGAAAAATGAGAGAAACAAACAAGCAAAAGTTTGTGCCAAATCCAATTAAAAGTATAATAATAATAATAATAATCTTTAATGGTCCACTCCAAATTTTATTAAACCGAAACGGAAATTTATTTTGCCCAATTGAAAGTTATGAATTTTTTAAGTTGCAATCAATCAAACACAAATTGGCAACACTGTGACGTATCTTGCAAGCTCCGATTCAATTTGCTCTGAGAAAAGATCTCTGTTTTGGGTCAGGAGGGGGTAAATTCTGTGTTAAGTACACCCTTCTAACTTTATCTGGCTCCAAACCGATGATAAACTATATAAAGATTTGTAGATATTAAAATGCGTAACATATTTCTTTTCCTTCAGTTCTGATCCATGCTGCAATCACCTTGCAATTAACCTGTAATTAAGCCGACAATAAAATTACCCATCAAAACGCACGATCCCCAGGCCAGCGTCATGTCTGGAATCATACCCTGTATCCGTTTCACCATGCTGGGGTTGTCTCTAATCTCTCTGTTACCATCAGTCTATCATATTAAGCAGTCTTCCGCTTTCGTGAAGCAGTTTTCTCTTTCTTTGATGATTTCCCAGAGGAACTCCCTGCTGTCCCATCAGGGTATCTCGTAACAGGAGGTAGATCCTAAACTCTGTTTGTTGTCTAACACACGAGCTTACAACAACTTTAGCTGTGTTTACACTGCAAGCAAAAATCATTGATTTTTCTCACATTTTTGTGTTTCGTGGGAAGTTGCTTAGGAACTACAGGCAAAACTTCATAACTTTCTTGTTTCTAATCCGTTTTCGCTCAAACTTTCACTGACCTAATTTTTCTGATTCTTTCAAAACCAATCAGGGTGGACTACCCCTTTAAGAATCCTATTATTGTAGGAAATTGACCATGAGCATGTGTTGTTCAACGCCTCGAGTGGTACACATAGGAGGAAGCAGTCTTCCTACTTTCTTGAAGCAGCATTCTGTTTCTTGGAGATTTCCAAAAGAACCCCCCTGCTGCCCATCAGTGTATCTCATAACAGGAGGTAGATACCACGCTTGTTGTTTAATGTAGCATTCATTCAGAGAGGGCAATGTCTTGAAACCAACTACCGTATATAACGGTGTATAAACCGCACTTTTTTGCCGCCGAAAAAATTTCAAAGTCGGGGGGTGCGGTTTATACACGGTAAAGTTTCAATTTATGCCCCTCCACCTGGCGCTATGCCTGGCAATGTCTCCCAGCTCGGTAATCGGTGTGTTGACTCACCACTCGGAAACTAGAACAACACTCAAATTTGTCTGTCATCTTGGTTTGAAAGTAATCTTTCTGATAGATCTCAATATGTAGTTTATAATAATAATTCCTCCAATTTTTCTTCTATTACATGGTGTACCACAAGGTTCTATCCTAGGTCCCTACTGTTTTTTAATTAACAGTACCGTAATGATTTTTTTTTTAAGGGCGAAAAAGAGGGGTGCGGTTAATACACGAGGGCGGTTTATACAACGTTATTTACGGTATACCAAGAACACAACACCCCCAGGTGGACTCTACAGCTCATCATCACCAACCACTGAATGATGGACCAGACTCACATATGAATTTCATGACTCTAGATAGATCTCCAACTCATCAATGACTCAAGAATCTCACTCATCTTCCTCACCAATGTCATGGCATGTTACTGATGATGATTTCTGGAAATCACAACTTGTTTATGCAACAAAGACCTGGGGTGTTTCACAGGGATTCTAAGTTGGACTTAACAATTATGGAAAGCCTTTAGCATCTTTGAAAATATTTTTAAAAACTTATTTTAAAATGCATGAAATGTTGATTCAAATCATTCATATTTTCTTTTATCAGGGAGATTTCATGTTCTTGACGTGGAATGTATGAAAAGTCTAAAATACTTGAATTTTAGATTTTGGAAATATTTAATTTTAAGGCTACAAATAGCTCTCCATAATTTTAAGTCCAACTTAGAGTTAAGTTTGACTTAGGATCTTTTTTAATCCCCCCCCCCCCTGGTTTACGCAACAAAGACCAGGTGAAGTTGCCATCCTCCACGTCCCGATGCAGACACATATTATTATGAATTCCACGATTCTAAATGGATCTTTAACTGGTCAATGACTCTCAGGTCTCATAATCTTTCTATTACATGTCACTGCATGTTATTGATGGTGTCTGGAAACCACACAACCCATGTCCTGCGGTTCATTATCACCAGCCCTGTCTGACTAAGCAGACTCACGTATGAGTTCTATAATTCTATATGGCTGTTCAGCTAGATTGATCTACAACTGCTCAATGACTCAGAAAGTCTCTGTCATCTTCCCATTCGATGTCTCTGCATACTGTTTGAATCTGGAGACCTTCCCGATCAGTTGCGCCCAACATGTTGTTTAAATCATAAGTCCCCCGTCTCTCGAAGTGCTACATCATCATCGGCCAAAGGCACCTGGCTTTGATAAACTCTGAACTAGATGAGACAGCCGCACTGAATTAACGGCAATGCGGCGATATCACAGACACAGACATTACCAGAGACATAACAGGAAACATTACAAGGATATCACTAAAGCGGGCACAACCATTGCTTGTTGCCTACCCCAAGGGACTTGCCAATAGTTTCTTCAAGATCTAACATAACTATTCCAGGAAGGGGGGGGGGGGGTGGTGGCTGATCTCAAGAGGTCACTGCACTGTAAGCATCAACAGAGCCATCTATACATTGAAATAAAACTTGAACTTGAACTTGAACACAGAGTCTGGCCAAACAGGTTCGAGTTGAACACAATAGGCGACTACTGCTTTGTTGGGCAAGCACAAAACAAAAAGAATATATGCCATGTTTCCTTTGAATCGCAGAGCTGCGTCATCACCACCATCATCTTCCAAAGACATCTAGGTCTAATAGGCTATCATTGAGACAAGGCAGGGGCAAGACATCGATGACAGTGCATTGTTTTTTGTCTAAAGACAAAGCCGTTTTTTTGGTGGGAGACTGGCTAGGTACACTAAACAGACACTGTTGGTATTGGTGCTGAATGCGCTAAGGAACTTGCTGAAAGTTTGTTCAGGATCTGACACGAGAACAGTCAAACCTACTTTAGTGACCACTTGTCTACAAAGACCACATTTTTTGTTTCCCTTGAAACTGGTTTCTCATTGAAGACCACCTGCCTATAAAGACCACTGTATTACCGAAGCGGTCGGAGTTATCAAGGAAACAGCTGCAGTCCAAATAGTCATCACACTCCAACTTCCAAGCACTGCACTAGTAGACCTGCATCATCATCATCATCATCACTATAATCGCAATAAAATATACTGGCTGACACGTTTAAGATGATCATGCGTGGGTATATTGTCGTCCTTGAAGTAGGCAACTTGGCGATCACTGCATAACACTGAGCCAATAGGTATTACGCTCCTGTGCGTACGTCTGTGTGCTGCCCTCTATATACCCACACATGAGCAACTTTAATAAGACTTAATTGTGAGGACCTACCCTGAGTATTTCTCTGCAGATGTATGCGATCCATTCCTCCTTGAGTGCGTTGCCCTTTGTAGCTTTGACCAGGTCCGTTACAGATCCTGCTCCACAGAACTCCATCACCAGCTGAACAACACCATGAAGAAAGGAAATACAAAGAATATTCAGCTTTTAGTAAAACAGTTGAAAATAGATAGGGGCTGACACCCACACAAAAAACACCTGGGCCCTGTTTCGTAAAAAATGGTTATCTATAAACAAGATACGATAATTGTTATAAGTATTTTATGTTCTCATGAATAACAACCATGTTTCCTATCAGTATGAAATAAAAATTTAAAAAATAAAAATAATGAAAACAAAAATCCCTTCATTTTTTAAAGACACTCATAAACAATATAAATCCAAGTTGCTGTTCATATTATTGTCCTTACTTCTAATTTTTGGTGTTGATATCACTTGATTACAATATTTCACTTAAAGATACAGTAGAGTTCTGGTCATGCAATTGCATCGTGAAAGGAATGTTATGGAATCGATCAGAAAAGGTTGATCATCTAGCATCTAGCATCTGCAAGGTTCTGGAATCATCAAAATGATAAGAAATTTGGCCCAGTCTTGGTAAAGTTACAAGCACTGTACACAGAAAGATATATATGGGACTACGCACACGTGCGCGACACGTGCGTTTATCTCTCACACACCAATATATAAACTAATTTACCAAATATATCAATTAGTAGGCGGTTTCCCCGGCAAAATTTTTATCATCATGTATTAGTCAAAACATATTCTTTCACATGATTGGTAATAAGAGCTTCCATTTCATTTTTTGAAATTGGGGCGTTTCCAATACTGGTCTTTACCTTTAAGCTTCAAGCTACTCACCCATAACTGATCATCGTGATTCTTGACCCCTTTCTTGATGAAAGCTCCATAGTATGTGGCAATATTCCTATGGTGGGAGTACTGAACAAACAAAAAAGAAAAAGAAGAACACATTATAACCACAATATATTCACAGTCCAATGAAGCACGGAACAATCACATGATTCTATTTCTTTCATTTTCAAACAAGATTTGCCAAATGTCTAACCTTGATTCTTCCATATATGTAGGGGCATGTATTACAATAATGAGCCTCACTGATAATAAAGAAGCAATACTCGAACACATACATTGTTTTTCTTTGACAGACAAGTACTGTACACACAAACACTTGATTAACACCATTATTACTTATAACTATGAAACTGTTATATATCATAATTAAAGAGTTATCTCTTTACATGATTATGATGTACACTGTACATGTATAATGTAAATGTCAGTGAATGAATGTTCATGATAAGGAATTACACTATTAAAATGGTAATGTTCCGAGTCTGGTCATGCTATTACATCCTGAAAGAAACTGTCTCCAATTAGGCTCAACTACAAAGATTACATGTAATTATCTGGTAAATAAAAACTTATACTTTGAATACAAGGGCATTTGAAGAGCATTCCATTTCGAAGACTTTTTTTCTATGATATTCTTCCTCACCGACATTCATGTAGCGGGAATGAGAAAGTTGACAAATGATTTTCATGGCCTTTGCCAGAAATCTACCTCCTCTCTAATCAATTAACATTTTACATGTAGATCTCACATTACACTTGTTGTTTACATGCTCAAGTATGTGGTGAATCTCGTCACAAGCAATCTATCCCCGCCGTGCAAAGTGCGATCATGAAAGTGAAAACCAAGATTGCCAATTTGGCAAAGGAAGGGGAAAACAATCCTTGATACTCTTCAATAGGAAGTTTGCTCGAGCGAAGACGGAAATATAGGTTATAATTAGCGGAATGTGGAGAAAAAACATGACAATGAGAAATTGAAGAGATTTATGTTGTCAATGTTTGTCATGTAATGTTGATATATATATATATGATAAAGGGCAAAGCCGTTTTGTGTATGGAAAGAGACAATCATGTTTAAAGGACACATAATGACACGGTTAAGAAGAGATAAATATTATCTGGGTAAAAATTGAATAAAAATCCAAATAAATGTTATCAATTTCTGGTTTTCTTTAAAAAACATTCCTTTTTATCTGTGCTAAAGAATATCATGATTTTATATCTTTTTGCATATGCTTCAAAATAATGTTCTAATATGACAAAAGGGACATGACAAAAGGGACATCAGAAAAGGGACATAAAAAAGGCAGTCGGTCTTCAACACATTTTATTGGAGAAACATAATGATCTATATCTACTGTACATATATGTACATTGAACATTTGTACATTCATAGATGCATGTCTCAAAAGCCACTAAAGCTTTGCGTCTCTCCCTAACATCTCTAACGCAGTCCTACACTCAATATTCACACACGGCTAAATCTGTAGTTATTTATAGACTCTACAGGTATCCTATCCTATCTGTCTGATTCTCAGTTGTACACATAACATGCTCCCGCTATCGATGTTTGCAGAAGTAATATAAGGGCCTTATCTGTAATAATAATAATAATAGCATAGGAACCAATAATAGTCATACAAGTGGACATCTTATGGCGTTGATATGAACTAAATTGATCGGTTAGCGCATGATGCGGTGCAATTTACTCAGAGTATTTCTGTCGAGGAGAACCTGATTTGTTTCCGCTAATTGCATGAATTCAGTCGGCTCGCGATGACTCATCAACGATCCCAGCATGCAAGCGAGGACGGACATAGTTCTCCGGCACAGACGGTTTCAAATCAAGCAGACATGAATTGGTAAAGAATGCACGGAATGATACGGATATTCCATGTTCTTAGAAAACTTGTTGACACACATTTACTCATAGTCATAGTAAACAGAAGCATAATGTTAACATTTTGAAGGGGGCAATCAACCATACGTATCTGTTTAATTTAGCTTATAATTGATTACCATAACCTTTCATGTCTGTACCTTTCCTATTGCACTTTGTATAAATGTATCATGTATGTATTTCATCTTTTGCACAAGCTGCGCCTTGAGCATTTGACTGTCAAGTGGATTTGGCGCCTTATATATCTTATGTATTATTATTATTATTATTATTATTATTCATAACAAAAGGATTAGGCATAATTAGAAGTTATAGCTCAATGTGCTCAACTTTGAATACTAAAGATCCAATGATGATTAGCACATTCAATTTTAATCAACTTTACTTAAAGAGATTTTTGTCTTGGCATGAAGAATTAGGTTAATAGAAAAGAAAAGAAACAAACCAAACCTAGGGAAAATCTTCAGACCCCCCCCCCCCCCCCTCATCACAAATGCTCTTGCAAATCCTCACATCATATCATTAACACATATATAAAGTATGAATCAGGATAATGAAAATTCACATAATTAATGTGGCTCATTACTTGAAGCCTTAGCCCCCACACTCCCCCACCCTCCCCCCCCCCCCCCCGATTTGTTAAATTCAAGTTCAAAATGGAGTCTACGCCCTACAGACTATGCTAGCATTACAACACAGGTGCTCTTACAAACCCTCCCTCACTCCCTCCCTAGGTGGTTTACATACCACGGAATGAACTCATCTCTCTAATGCACTAGGAATGGTGCACTATTCATCCTGATTGCATTAACTCCTATCATTCAACACAGGAGAGAGAGAGAAGGTGGGCGTGTCACATAACTCGCATGCTGATTTCATGTCAATGGCTATAATATCTTACTCATCGACTTCTATTCTTATTTTTTAATGGGATCTGATTAGCATTGACATTCATAGTCATGTCTGCTATGACTTTCCAGTTATTATTACAGATGGGGCACCCCCCCCCCCCCATTCCCACTTGTTAATTTTGTCTCTGCAATGGCAGTGTGTTACTCATCGACTTCTGATTAACCATAACATTCAAAGTCATGTCTGTTCTAAATACTCCCTCCCCTTTTGCACTTTCATAGAATTCTATTCTTATTCCAAGGCGAATTAGCAATAACATTGAACATTGACTTCTCCGTTGGAGCATATATAGGGAGGGGGACGGGTTACGCACCGCCTCCTATTTTTGCTGTCATGTAGAAGGCAGTATCCAACTCATCAACTTCTTTTCTCATTCCTCTGGATTCTGATTGACTGTAATTAAGGTAATTCATAGTCACGTTTGCTTCAACTGTTACATACATGTAGGCAGAAGGGGTTGCCCCTCCCTCCTTAACATTTTCATTAACTTCTATTCTAATTCTGTGGAACTCTCATTAGCTATAACATTGATAGTCATGTCTGCTTTTGGTTTTCCAGTAATAGCACAGGTGGGGCTACCCCCCCCCCCATATATAAATGACAATATCTTACTCATCGATTTCTATTTGTATTTCATGGTAATCTGATTAGCTGTAACATGCAAATTCATGTTAGCTTTGACGACTTTATGAAACATGCTCCAGCAATTATTGCACTGCGATCAATTTCTTACACTAGCCAAATCATGAAACTTCATCATAGTACCAAACCCTAACCCTATTACCCTAACCCTTAAAAATCCTTACCCTAACCCTAAACCTTACCTCATGTAACCCTGCCCGTAACCCTGCCCGTTTATCTTTTTGACAAACTAGAGGCTAGAAAAAATGTTTGTCATGGCTGTGACTTCACAACTACAGCATGAGGGGGGGGGGGGGGTAACTCTTTATTGTTGATGATTGAGCACATCTCTACACTTTATATCTATACCCATTTGAATTGCATAGAAGTACGTAATATCATCAATGCAAGCTTATCGAAAATGAAAGAAACAATTTCTGGTGAGCCTGGAATATTGGGAGTGACCTTTTGGAAGTTTGACCCCTTTCTAAGTCTTTAGTGTCGTGTCATGTATCACATCTCTATAGGGGTATGTCTGCAGGTGTTCTCGTAGTTTAGTATTTAGGGCTATCTTTATCCAAAAAAAAAATTCTCACCATTCATCTTGTGGTTCAAAATAGATGAAAATTGGCAGCCAACACATGAACACTTTAATATTTTGAAGGCTGTTTCTTTGGCACTGAGATACATCATGGTTTGTATGCGATTTGTTTATTCTGTGTAATAGACAGGCCTACATAGGGGCACATCCACGATTTTATCGAAGGGAGGGGGGGGGGCACAAATTTGAAGAAAATATCTGACAAGTATTTTAACAGTTATCACATGTTCAAATGTCGTTTGGGTCTACCGGTAAATCTAATGGCACTAAAAAACTATATTTTGTGTTTGAAAGATGGGTGAGGGTGGGGCTCAGGCCAGTTGTGTCCTCTCCCTCCACCCCCCCCCCCCCCCCCCCCCTCCATGTAACATAAGGCATATAAGTAAGTGAGACCGTTTCTCTTTTAGAAAATTGACCTCCAAAGCGATTGTCTGTTTTGTTCCATCTTTTATGAAAGCCCCCCCCCCCCCCTAAAAAAAAAGGTTTGCATCTGAAGACTACCGATTCTTTTTCTCAATCAGCAAACAATAGATACTTGTATATATCTTAAACATGTTTTTTAAATCGCTTGACCTTTGTGTAATGAGAGCTTTGAAGCTGTATACCGGAAACTTCAGGGTATTTTTCTGGTCAAGATGTAAGATCGCATTACACTTCCTCTAAACCCATTTCCCATTTTAAACCAGGGCCCCACGTACTTCTTTTCATGTTGGTCTTTTGCGGCTGATCAAAGTATGATTTTGTACATGAAATTTTGGTACAATAAAAAAAATACACTGAAACTAAGAATTGTAAAAGAGGGTGGATAGGACCATCATGGTGTATAATGCAAGCAAAGCTTTCAAGATAAAGTTGAGTTCTGGTCATGTGATTGCATTGTGAAAGAAAAAACAAATGGTGATCGAATCGATCAAAAAAATTTGGTCAGGTACCATATTATAGTATTGGTGTGTACTGCAGGATTCTGGAATCATCAAAGTGATAAGAAATTTGGCCCAGTCTTGGTAAATGTGACAAGCGCTGTACACAGAAAGATGTATGAGACTACACAAACATGTGGCACAAAAATGAGGCCCACATTTTTAAGCTATTACAAGTCATATTAAGAATATGAAGGCATATGAAGAGCCATGATTTTCCCTCTGTTATTCCACACTTGCATAATAACAACAAAAGGTGGAAAACACTCACAAATTATTTTTTCACCTCTCCCCAGAACTCAACCTTCTCTTTAAAGGGATAGTCCACCCCAGGATTTTCTTTAGCTGACGATATAGACCTAATAATACCATGAAGAATGATACAAGTCTCATTAAAATCCATGATCACATAACGAAGATATATCGACTTTTTTATCGAAAATCAGCCGCCCCCCAAATGCAAATGCGTTACATGGGCATGAAACGATTGTGACGTATGTTGCGAGCTGCCTTCTTATTTCGGAGACATTCACTTTCGCTTTCACTTTCATTCATGATTCGTCGTGTCAGTGCGATAACAGTGTACCGCGAGCGAAAGTGAATGTCTGCGAAATAAGAAGGCAGCTCGCAACATACGTCACAATTTCGATACTATCGGTTATTTTTTGGCGATCGTTTTTTGCCCATGTAACGCATTTGCATTTGGGGGGCGGCTGATTTTCGATAAAAAAGTCGATATATCTTCGTTATGTGATCATGGATTTTAATGAGACTTGTATCATTCTTCATGGTATTATTAGGTCTATATCGTCAGCTAAAAAAAATCCTGGGGTGGACTTTCCCTTTAAGATTGTTTTGTGTATCATGGCTAAATAAAATGAAAAGGGTTGCATTATTCCTTGAGATGAATTTGGAGAAAAAAAAATCCTTTTCCCCTTCTCCGGGGGTAGTACATGTAATCTTGACATCAACATGTCTGGGACAAAAGCAGGAAATTCCCAAACAGGAAGTGAGAAAAGTAGTACTCTATCTCTCTCTGGGGCAGGTTATGGTGGGGTCCATGCTGTGTATTACTCCTCAAAAAGAGTCCAATCTATCGTTCATTGATCATCTTAGTTGGTACGGGTACAACAAAAAGAGGGTGATGGTAATATGCTACCAGTTATCTAATTACAGAAAGGTTGGAGTTTCATATCTACCTCTAATTTATTAATAAAATTAAAATGAATAATAAATACAATACCTTCTTCAGCACGTTAATCTCAAGCTTGATTTCTTCCTCCTCTTCCTATAACATAAACAGAAAAGAAAAGAAAAACAAATCTTTAATTAGATATTCATTGATTTCAAATATTAATTTAATTTGTATCATCGCATATAAAGGGAAGGTCAGATAAAACATGGTGATCAAAATTCCCACTTGGAAACATTCAAAGTAATGATTATCATAAATTTTAAAATGGTAACAAACTATGCATATGTGATCTACTTATCAACAATTATCAAGCCATGTGTCTGTAAAGCACACATAAGCCAACCTCTCATCATTGATAAGCATTTTACACCCAATGAGGCAATGACATCACAAAAATACTGGTATTTGAATACACAGACCAGTAACATCACCATCATTAGCATACCAGCAGAAAAGATGTGATAGAATAGGCCTACCAGTATATTTAGTTTCAACAACACTACTCAATCGACAACAACAATATCAAATTCATGCAGAGTAATGATGGTGATGGTCAAAACCTTGGGGCAAAATGATACTTGATTTTATGACCATGTTATAATGCAAAATCAAATGATGTTTGGTGACACATTGAAAATAAACATTTATTACATGACATGTTACTGTCAACTCAATTTTTAACTTCCTTGAACAAATTATGAATTATGAATAATGATATGATTGCAAGGCCTCAGGAAGCACATTATTAATATTGCAAGTTTGCAGTCTCCTATCTTTGTGTACATGTACATAGTTGCGATTTACATCAATCACAAATAAGTTGCGATTTATATCAATCACAAATAAGTTGCGATTGATATCAACTCTTTGTAATACAAGGCCCTGGTGTCTCTGCATGCATACTAACAATAGCTTAACCAAGGACAGTGCCTGAATATCTTGAAGCAACTGCCAAGGTTTGCGTCGATCTAGCTCTGAAGACGAGTAGGGGACCTCCAAGCCGCAAGAACGACTACAAGCGCACATGAGGCCCCCCTCTGTGCATGTTCCTCCAACATTTTTCTCAAGTCAAGTCAGGAGAAGACTTGATGTCTGTCGCGGCTAATAAACTATGGCAGCAGAGTCGAGTCTTATCCCATCATTTTGCAAATTTGATTACCACGACGCTATGTAGCGACTGTCAGCCACCATAGAGATTGCTAATTGGGCGGCACACGACATGCCGAGGCTGACATCATGCAAATGAATATCATTAAACCCTCGTTCAGACAAGAAAAACTTCACCAAATAGGCTGATCAACAATGAAATACATGTACATTTTATACTATAACAGAACATGTACAGTTATAACAACTAAATTAATCACACTCTTACTAAGTATGCCTAAAATTGATTTGTACTGATTTATGTTTCTTTCATTAAACTTGTTATCAAATTTCAAATGCTGAATTTCTATGACAAATTTGCTCTCAGCCAATCAAATGCCACGATTTTGGTAGCTTAAATAACAGTTATTGTAACTTGTTATTGACAAAAAGTACCGTTTTTTTTGTTTTGTTGTTGTTATTGTTTTGTTGCCGAAAACCCACCAAATAATAGTAACAATGTCGTTGTAGAAGAATGTGTGTAAGATCATTAATGTAAATTAAAAACAGGTCCAGACTCTTAAGGCTTCATGATACCAAGTGTCCCACACCAGCCTCATCACATCAGCTAGCAGAAGCACTGTGTTCTATGCCAAACATCAATAGTCATGCATGATATGAATAGAATCCTCTAAATTTCTGACAATAGAGTACCTAGGATAGAACCTTGTGGTACACCATTTGTTATAGAAAAACAAATTGAGGAATTATTAAAAACTACATTTTGAGATCTATTAGAAAGATTACTTTCAAACCAAGATGACAGACAAATTTGAGTGTTGTTGTAGTTTCCGAGTGGTGAGTCAACACACTGATTACTGAGCTGGGAGACATTGCCAGGCATAGCGCCATAAATCGAAATCGGGAAGGGAAAAAAAAAAAAAAAAAAAAAAAAAAAATCTTTTTTTTTCTGTATCTGTGTATAAGACGCACCCCCGATTTTCAATTTTTTTCGGCGCCAAAAAAGTGCGCCTTATACACGGAGATTTACGGTATATGAAAAACAGCCCAGGTTGGATTGTATAGACCTACATGTATATCTGTATGATTTTCAAATAAATTTGTCTCTGATCTGAACAGACTTGGAGACATGCATTGGTTTTGTTTTTCAGAGAGCAAATGAGCGGTCATGAGCTAAACAGCGCACTGTTTTCTCTTGTCTAAACAGGCCAGGAGCCATGCACTGGTTGTCTTTTAGAGAGTAAATCAGCCGTTAGGAGCCAAACAGCATGCACTGTTTTTTCTTGTCTGAATGGACCAGGAGTCATGTCTTGGTTGCCTTTTCAGAGAGCAAATCAGCAGTTATGAGCCAAACAGCGCACTGTTTTCTCTCGTCTGAACTGGCCAGGAGTCATGCCTTGGTTGCTTTTTCAGAGAGCAAATCAGCAGTTATGAGCCAAACAGCGCACTATTTTCTCTCGTCTGAACTGGCCAGGAGTCATGCCTTGGTTGCTTTTTCAGAGAGCAAATCATCAGTTATGAGCCAAACACAGCGCACTGTATTCCAATGATGGCCTTACGAGGCAATAGATCATGAAATGAGTTTGAGTTATGATGGCCCCCGTTTGCGAGTGACAAACGGTCTCCTTCTGAAGACTTTGGTGTCTGGATGAAAGGTCAGAATGAGCTCTGGCAAGGATTACTGTCTCCTTTTTCATACTGTTTAGGTTTCTAATTTGTATTTATTCTGTTTCTCTTCTATAATACTATACACGACTCCACAAAAGTTTTTGCAGATAAAAATTGTTAGTCTGTACATGTATGCATGAGCCCTATACATTGTACGTACAGTGTACATGTATATTTTCACGTTTTGAAATTCAGGGGGGGGGGGGAGGTGGGCATGGCCCAGGGGCTGTTAATGTTAAATCCTGTATTGTAATAAATATTTACATGTGTTTTTGTACACAAGAGTTACAAGACCTTAATGTAAAATCACTGAAAACCGTAATGTGAATAGGCAACACAAACACAAATAATTCATGTAGTATCTTTTTTATTATTCTTTTTTATTTGTGTTATTTAATATCAAAGCAGCAATCATACAAGTTCGATAACTTATACATGTACATTAGTTCCTATTGTCAATTTAATCTGCATGCAGACACATGTGAAAGAGCACTGTGAACGCATTTGGTAAAAGCAAAATAAGTTCAAATGTGCTTTTCAATTTTGATGGGCTTTGCATCACATTTGCATGCACCGGAATTACTAAGATTTCTCTTCCTGAGTAGTCTTACGTGTGAGACAGACGTGTCTCTAAAAATAGTCCACAAAATTAGGTTGGCCTGGGAGTCATTGCAACGGGCATTGCCCGAAAGAAAACTCTGTGGAGGCCTCGATTAGCTGTCATTGTACAGCTGCGGGGTATCTAAATTTGTTGAATGATGTACGTGTTATGTAAGATCTGTTGGTTTATAATATGGTATTCACAGTTCACACTCCATTTGAAACGTTTGAATAATGCAATGTGTACAAGTTATGTATGATCTGTCAGTTTGTGAAACTGGATTTACACTCCGTGATTCGTTAGATCTACACATGTATTGAAGTAACAAACATTTCCCCATTAGAAGCTACCTAATTGCTAGGTAGGAAAAACATTATGGCTTGACATCCTAACAACACTAGGAATGAATGCAATTCACATTCTGACTATTGACATACAATTAATCATAACAGGTGAATTAAATAATTTGTTTGGGGGCACTTAACTCAGATTTGTGCATTAAATCTGATTATATTACAATAATGGCATATTGAGTTAGTTTGGGGCCCTGTTTAAGTCAACAAATTAAGTAAAAAATCTCATGCCACTATGCAAACAGCATCTTTTTTTCTTCAATGTAAACATAGCAGCGTCTTTCTTTCTCACAAGAACTGGCTGCCTGAAAATGGTGAATTGCCGTTTGGTCTACAACCAGTTCGTCTACTATCCACATGGTCCTATAACCATTTAGTCTACTTATCATTTGGTCTAATGACCATTTCGGCTTATAGTCATTAGACCAAATGACTATTTGCCTAAATGGTCATTAAACCAAACGATAAGTAGACTAAATGGTTATTAGACCATGTGGATAGTAGCCGGGCTGGGTGTAGACCGCGTGGGAATAAACGAATTGGGTACATGTAGTAGACGAACTGGTTGTAGACCAAACGGCAATATGAACCCCTGAAAATGACTTTCTCCTGCCCCTGGGAATGAGTTCCTCTATCATCATTGCCAGGAACATGGCCACTGCACAGGAACCTAAACATCCTGGGAATCAGGGGGGTGTTTCACAAAGATTCCAAGTCGAACTTAACTCTAAGTTGGACTTAAATTTTATGGAGAGCCATTTGTAGCCTAATAATGAAATACATTCAAAAGCAAAATTCAAGTATTTAGACTTTTCATAAATTCCACATCAAGAACATGAAATCTCCCAAGATAATATAAAATATGAATGATTTGAATCAACATTTTATGCCTTTTAAAATAATTTGTACAAAATATTTTCAATGATGCTATTAACGGCTTTCCATAACTATTAAGTCCAACTTAAAGATAACTTCAACTAAGGATCTTTGTGAAACACCCCCCCCCCCCCCCCCCCCAGGGCTTTCCATGTACATGTACAGGAGGAATCAAGGTCTGTTTGAATGCATTCAATCTACAGCACACAAGACATGCAACTTTCCGCATAACACTACGTGTACCTGTCCACCAAACTCCTGCAATCATAGAATCTTAGAAATTAAAATTAGGGCAAGAAAAGTTGCTACGTGTTTGCATAATGAGGCAAATGTTGTGAGCATCCATTTTCTAAATGGCATCAGTCCCAAACATGAAAGCTTTAAAGGTAAAGACCAGTATTGGTAACGCCCCAATTTCAAAAAATGAAATGGAAGCTCTCATTACCAATCATGTGAAAGAATATGTTTTTACTAATACATGATGATAAAAAAATTGCCGGGAAAACGCCTTCTAATTCATATATTTGGTAAATTTGTTTCTCTCATGGCCCTGTGAGAGATATAGGGTAGTCCCATATACATCTTTTTGTGTATAGTGCTTGTAACTTTACGAAGAATGGGCCAAATTTCTTATCATTTTGATGATTCCAGAACCTTGCAGAAGCTAGATGCTAGATGATCAACCTTTTCTGATCGATTCCACAACGTTTCTTTCACAATGCAATCGCATGACCATTACTGGTCTTTACCTTTAAAATCTAGTCTACAAATACATGTACCTTTGTGTAAATCAGTTCAGCGTTATCACATCAGATTCTTCTCAGAATCTTATCAGGTATATTTGTTTTCCATATCTTTGCCCCAATGGGCAATTTTTATTCGCGTAACAAACAAAGAAAATTCATGAGTACATTTTATACAAACAATCTCATACCAATATTTGTATACCGGGGGTACATTATTCAAATACATGCTTCAAAATTTCAACGTAAGCCATTTTAAAATGAACTCATTTCTTTTTCATAACATAAATTTACTGCTCAGTGCTCACCCTCATGATATGTCTTTATCATATTTACTATTTTATGAAAAACAGGAAATGTCTTATTAACTCAAGAAAAAAAATTGTGGTTGCTTTACGAGTACTATAATACAGTTTAATTCATCATTATCTGGCATATTGGCTATGGTCTGACCAGTCTGATAATGCTCTCACTCTAATAAATTGATGTCTAAACCAGATGTGAGCTAGGATGCATGGGGATACATGACGTGGAGGCACATGTAGAAGCGATGAGTCACTCGACCATGAAATATGATAGAGTAAAGGTGTTTATAGGGTCAATCACTGGCTCTGCTACAATGATGATAGTCAGTTCAGACGAGAGAAAATCATACAAAACGTTTATGAAAGAAACGTTTAAAGAACTATCCTATATCAGCATACACACTGGGTAACAATATCATACAGTGTATAAAGAAAGGTGGCATAAACAGGGCTGTCGTTTAAAGCCGGTAACCGGTAAAACTTGCCGCCTATTCACTCGTTTCTTACCGGCTATAATTCCTATAATAAACCTTGCAAAAATAACAGAAAGTAGATCTAAATCAATGCTAATCCAAAATTTCCTTAATTTCGTCCAAGATATAATTAGTGCCGCACATACACGGCCGCAGTCGACGAAATCCCTTACGATCACGAACGCGACGTCGTCCGTACTTACCTAGACCTATCTATCTAACGTTACATCGCAGTTCTCCCCCCACAGCGCGGCGGCCAAGCCCGCCCGTCCCTACCCCATTGCGATCCCGATGTACACACAGAATACACACAGAATACACACTGATCATAACAAAACTGAAGCTAGCTCGCTGTAACCAAACTATCCGTTGCTGATTTGATATTTGAAGATCACGGAAACCGGGGCCTATACACATGCGTGCAATGTCTAGAGACAACGTACTTTAGATTCTGAGATGCGCAAATCGGCAACAGAGTTTTGAACTCGTCTGAGTTTAGGCCGGCCACGGCCGTCCACGGCGGACCCCCGCAGCTAGCTCGCATGATATATGCAGGCTCGCGCTCCGCGAATATTCAAAACTAACTTCCGATCGCAGTTGAATAAAGTGTCTTCACTTTGTCAGGAAAACAGTGATATAACATTATAAAATGAACAGGAACTGAAGTAAATTCTTAAATGTATTCAATAATTTCATGTCAAAAAAAAAATAATTAAATGAGAATTCATATGGGGAGCCAAATAAAAGTCACAAGTAAAAAAAAATCAAAATCTAGCCTCTGCTGCCCATTATTTAAATACTGTACATGTATTCAACAAATCATGATGTAGAAAGATTGAGTATGGTGCATCATCTCAGTTTAATTAAAAATTACAAAGTAATGGTACAAAGTGATAAATAATTATCAACTTAATAACTTTTCTTATGAGTTACTGTATGATTGTTCATGTAATATTAAACATGAACAATATGTGTGTTTATTACAATATATGTGTAATACAAGGTAGGAAAGATAACTACAAATTTTCTTCTTAGGTATGCACCAGATTGCACGATTTCAAGTGGAAAATCCCAAAAGGTCCCTACCATGGGGGGGGGGACACCCCCCTCCCACACCCTCCCCCCCTCGGTCGCTTCGCTCCCTCGCAGTGATGGTACCTCCTATAAAATTCAAATTACCTCCTTCAAAAATAATTAATAAGACCCCTGCATAAAGAAACTAGGTGTTTATAGGGTCAATCACTGGTTCTGCTACAATGATGAAAGTCAGTTCAGACGAGAGGAAATCATACAAAACTTTACTATAAACGAAACGTCGTATAAAGAACTATCCCATTGCGGCGTACACACTGGACAGCTATTCCGTACAGAGTTTAACGAAAGGTTACATAAAGAAAACTAGATTTTTAGGGGTCAATTGACACGACAGCTGGCGTCAAGTAATCATAAGTTCACACTCACAATAAGCCCAACCTTGTTATACGTTTTTAAAACGATACAACATTCCGACTACATCATTGTAGATCAGGGATCCTGATTTTTACTGAGTCTACGTTTGAAATGATGCTTCAATACACATGTCTTCACTATACCATGCTATGCATTCAGACTAGAGAAAAATTAATAACTTATCGTATAGCTAAACAATGAATTTGGTGGTCTGAAAGGGGATACGATACAACCAAAACAAAACACAATGCTGCCTTGCTTTCCACAGAATGGTTTTGAATATTGTTTCAAATCGTCCCTGAAAATGTTTCGGTCGATGAGAACACTTGAATCCTCATCAGTGTAGCAACTTGTACAAATATGCAAATTGGCAATGTTTACGATCCTGTGGAATTGGAATAATGGGCCAGCGGCTCCTCGTGATGTGTTTTGAGAGGGTTTTTCTTTGTGTCGGGATAGATATTTATGACAAATGTTTACAATGAGGGTTATTGTGTGCATGTCACTTGAGTCAACAGTGTAAGGTTTGATTGCATGAATGCATTAAAACATATTTCAGTTCAACTTCAATACCGCATTTCAAGTCGAAAATGAAAGAGAATTACGGTTGAGTTCTGGGAAAGGTGAAATCAATTTGTGAGCTTTTTCTTTCTCTTTAGATTAGTATGGAAGAGCATCATGGAAGAATATCATAGAAAAGGTGTCCCTCGCAAAAGATTGGTCTTCAATCGCCCTCATATTCACAATATGACAAGTATAGGGCAAGTAACACCTACAGGCTACATGTAAAGGTTACAGACCACAATGTCATGCCACATGATTGTGTAGTCCCACATACACATTTCTGTGCATAGTGCATGTGACTTTTAGCAAGACTTTTTTTTCTTCGATTTCTTTCAATTTCTTTCAATTCCAATGATTCCAAAACCTCCCAGCGTACACCAATTCTTATAAATTTGCTACATGGTCAACCTTTCCCAAAAAGAATTTTGCTTCAAGACACTTTCTTTCCAGAACTCCAATTTATCTTTAAGACCTCTTGATCTCTCTCTTTTTTTCATCCTCCTCCCAACCTCAGTCAATCTGTATCTCAAATTTCATCTGCTCTTCTCTACCTTCTTCGTCTTCTTTTTCTTTCGGCTTTATTCCTCTCTCTAGGATATCATGTCTTGTATATGGCATTTGCACATGTACATGTATGCACTTTGTAAAAGGCTATTTTGTGCTGAAAGAATGAAAATCTGTGCATCTTGTGCAGGATCTAGTTTACGTTCTGACCTATGTCTTAGTAATCTCATGCAGAAACATCACAGTACCATAAATCATTAACTCTTCAAATTGGCCACATTTTGATTGACTCTGTGATTGCCGGATACCACAACCACAGAAACACAGGTGAACGTCAACCATCCTCTAGCTTCGGTCACGACATGATGTATGAAATTGATATTAGTCATTCTGTTTGGTGAATACTGATGAGGATTTCTAAGAAATCTGATGTTGGATTGATCCGAGAGAGATTGGACGCATTGGGGGTTGAAGAGGGCAGCTGATGGAGGGGCAAGTTCATGAACTACGGGAGGATGATGGTGCAGTTTCGTTTTCAAATCAATGCAAATTCTTTTGTCTCAAAAGTTATTCAACCTGCTCACGTTTGTTATTCTCTCTCTCTCTCCACTCATTTTTTAAAGTTTCTTTTTGTGTTGTCTGCCCATCTACACTGTCTCTCTATCTTTCATGTTTTGGCACCCCCCCCCCCCCCCCCCCTCTCTCTCTCTCTCTTTCTCTCTATGATGGCTCTTTTCAAAAGGGATGTCTTAATTAATTCTCTAACTTATTCTTCTTCATTTTTCACACTGTTTATCTGGCAGCTCCCCCCCCCCCCCCCCTCCCCCAATCTCTCTCTCTCTCTCTCTCTCTCTCTCTCTCCCCTCCCCTCTTCTCTTCTTTCACTCTTCGTATTTATTCCAAATAGATGACCATCTCTCTCTCTCTCTCTCTTTCTTTCTCCCTCCCCATCCCTCTCTCCCACCCTGTACATCTTTCTGTCAGTCTGTGCTTCCATCTTTCCTGTGAATGAATGATTGATGGGGGCTTTATGAGAGCTGATTACTCATGAGACAGACAGAGTGGAGCTCCTAACCAGAATCACAGATGAGGTACACAATGAGTCTTGGCGTGTTGACAGAGATTCTTACCAGTGTAAACAGGGCCAGTCTGCCCTGGATGACCCCTTTCACAAAAGTCTAAATTTGTCTACGCAAATAAAAGTATATAGGGTCTATATATCAGTGCCCTTATGGCGTGTTGACAGAGATTATTACCGGTGTAAACAGGGCCAGTCTGCGCTGGATGACCCATTTCACAATAGTCTAAATTTGTCTACGCAAATACAAATATAGGGTCTATACATCAGTGCCCTTATGGTTCACAGCAGACAGTATTCTGTAGTTGGGTTCAATATCTGAAGAACAGAATTAGGATTTGTATATTTCTCTAAATATAATGGGTTTAACAGACTGTTTAAAACATATCTGTTTGATTGTTCATGTGATTAATTAATCTCTTTCATTTTGGCATATTCTTTCTTCCTCCTGTTGTTCTTATGCTCACAATGTAGATACTTTAATATGTGACTTCATTTATGCACAAGTGCGCCTTAAGCATATGATTTTCAAGTGAATTTGGCGCCTTACAAATCTCATATATCATGAAAATCAGTATTGATTTTATTATTTACGATATAAATCTACGTATCTACCTATTCTACTTTGCTATTGTTGCACCTCAACATTGCATAACCGAAACTTAAAACACATCGCCAAATTGCTCATACCCCCCCGCCCAAAGGCGCCCTCCGTGACCCTTGCGTCCGAGCGCCTCCAACGTAACCTCTTCCTCTTATCACGAGTTCCCTAGGACACACCTTGGTAAAGGCGCTGGGGATGGAGGGAGGGAAAATAGGTAGATACGTAGATTTATATCGTAAATAATAAAATCAATACTGATTTTCATGATTTACATCAATAAATCAACGTATCTACCTATTCTACTTTGCTAAAGACCAGCACAGATTAATGCCGGGTGGTAAAAACCAAGCAAACTTATCAATTTAATGAGAAATAGACGACGAAGCCGCCTTCAGAGAAGCGACCCCAAAAGATCGTTCGCCCGCGGGCACATCTTTGAGGTAAAAAGCAGTAAAAGAACTTGGAGACTTCCAAAAAGCTGCTCTACAGATATCTTGAACCGAAACTCCGATGAAAAGAGTCCAAGACGTACTGACACTGTGAGTATCATGGGCACGAGGAGACTTGCCAGGCGTCAAGGCCTCAGGGCCCGCAGCCTTGATAGCCAAGACTAACCACCTGGAGACCGTATCCCGAGATGCCGCCGAAAGTGGCTCTCGAGAAACCAGAAAGAGCTGATCCGACTTGCGAAAAGGCTTCGTCTTGTAAAGATACCATTTGAGGGCGCAAACGGGACACCACAGTCCGTCCCCGAAGACCGAAGAAAAATCCGACAAGGGATGAAGCACCACTTCCACTGAACCCGACGTGTCAGACTGATTCTAAGCAATAAAAGAAGCCTTGGGAATCAAACGAACCCCACGTCCTTCCCAGCGGATATGCCCAGGGGCAGCTGAAAGGGTATGAAGTGAGCTCCTACGCTGACCAGAAGTGATTGCCATGAGAAAAACCGTCTCGACCGTAGTAAGCAGAAGCGTCGCAGAACACAGCGGTTCGAAGGGAGTGCCAAAACCTTGGGTAAACTCCACACTGGCGTCAGAGGTCTGAAGAAGGGTCTCTTAAGGAAGAAAAACTTCAAAAGAGCCGCTAGCTGAGTAGCAGAAGAAACCGAAGATAGCAGACCGATAGCCACAAATCGTTGACAGAGCTCTCCCCTTGTCATACAAAGAGATCAGAAAGTCAGCAATAGAAGGTAAAGACGCCTCTCTAGGGGCGACGCCCACCTCCTCACACCAAGTGTGAAAAGCATCCAACCAGGAGTTGTAAACCGTCCTGGTCGATTCTCGTCTACTCTGGACTAGAAATTGTGCAGCACGTTCGGAGAAACCTGACAAACGAGCCCTCTTCCCGATAACCGCCAAGCGGTCAGACGGAGGATTTCCGGCCGCTGGTGTAGAATACCAGACAGAGGTTGCGACACCAGATCCGGATGACACGGCAACGACCACGGAGTCCCCACCAGGAGGGTCAGGAGGTCCTGAAACCACGACCTCGCCGGCCACCAAGGAGCTATGAGAATCATCATCGCTTGATCTTCCCTGATCTTCCAGAGCACACGGGGAAACAACGCGAACGGAGGAAAGGCGTAAGCCCTCCATCCCTCCACGGGATCGCGAAAGCGTCCAGAGCAAAAGCTCCTGGTTCCCGGACTCTCGAGAAAATCGAGGAAAACGATGGTCGAACGAAGTTGCGAAGAGATCGATGTCGAGAACACCGAACACACTCCCCAGTTGCCTGAAGACAGTCGGAGACAGAGTCCACTCTGAGGAAAGGCACTTGCCTCTGGAGAGAAAGTCCGCTAAGATATTCTCTTCGCCCGGGAAATGTGATGCAATCGGGAACACCCTCGCCCCCTTGCACCACGCCCAGAGTTGAGAGGCCAACTCGTTCAGAGCCACAGAATGAGTGCCTCCCTGTCTGGTGATGTACACCATCACCGATACGCTGTCCGTAAGAATCAGAACCGAACGACCCACCAGACGAGCACGGAAGTGACGAAGCGAAGCAAACACTCCCATGAGTTCCAACACATTGATGTGGGGCAGAAATTCCAGATGACTCCAGTCTCCTGAAATCATTGACCCCTGGCAATGACCTCCCCAAACCAACAGCGACGCGTCCGTGGTGACGGTCACGGAAGGGAGAGGAACTCGGAAGCGTTTGCCCTGAAGGAAGAAGGAACGACGAAGCCAAGGACCTAGAAGACCCTTGATTCTGGACAACAGGGGGATCCATGACAAAAGAGAACTCACGCTCGGCTGATAAAACTCCAACAGAAAGAGTTGGAAGGGACTCATCAATAGTCGACAATCTGGAAGCATGTCGACTAGACTGGAGAGAAACGCTCGGCTTTCACCCGACGTGCACATCTCAGAGACCGAGCAGTCCTGACTATCGTCTCGACCCTGTCGAGACTGGGACGAGCCAGCTGATGACGAATGTCCAGCTGAGCACCTAGGTAAGACGGCGTGCGAGTCGGAACGAATTCTGATTTCTCCCAATTTATGAGAAATCCTAGATCTTGAGTCGTGCTGATCAGAATCTGCATATGATCCAACAGCATGACTGACGCCACGACTCTCGTGAAAATCCGAGGAGCAGGTCGCAAACCGAACAGGAGCGCTCCGTAACGGAAGAATTTGCCCAGGAAGGCAAAACCCCACAAGATCCCGCGACCGCGGATGTATCGGCACATGAAAATAAGCGTCGCGAAGATCCAAAGAAACCACGACGTCTGCGGGATTCAATGAAGAAAGGATGGTTGCCAGATGATCCATTCGGAAATGAACCTTTCCCAAATGAAGGTTAAACCGCTTCATGTTGAGAATCATTCTTAAAGAACCCGAGCACTTGGGAATTACGAACACCGGCGACAAACAAAGACACGGGTGATCGTCTACTTCCTCTATTGCCCCCTTCTCTAACAGAGACACGAATTCGGAGGAAAAGTGACTCTGAAAAAGAGGGGACATGATCGGAGAGCGGCTCCGGAGGACGCCATTCGGAAGAGGTTCCACAAAATCTATGAAGAACCCTTCTCGTACCACCGACAGAACAAATGCGTCGCTGGTGATCTTCTCCCACGCCGGGAGAAATCTCTGGAGCCGCCCGCCGACCTAAGACCCAAACACACGGGGGAAGCCATCATCTAGAGAATGCCTTCCCACCACCACGAAAGGGAGTCCGGGAAGATAGAAGAATCACGGTAAGAAGAACCTCGAGACGAAGGACGACCACGATCCTGGTACCAGTCCTGAGGGCGGCCCTTAGACTGGCCGACGTTCTTACGAAAAGAACCCGAAATCTTCAACTTTTCTTACGAGGTCTGGAGGAAGGAACCGGCTCTTGGACATCGCAAAAAGCAACGGACAGGTCTCGAGCCTGCTTCTCACCATCAATCTCGGCTTGCAGAAGAGTAGTGAAACTATCTCCACAAAGGTGGGGGCTGGCCACTGGAATCTGCGGAAGCAGTCCTGGAATTAGATGCGGTCGAATGCCCAAATAAGTGAGCACAGCCTCCCGACGATACTTCTCGATGGAATGCGAAGTCACCGCAAGCCGTGAGAAAAGATCAAACAACAAATTGTCACTTTTATCAAAAGGACCACGAGTCCCAAACTTCCTCCCCAAACGACTGGCCACCGCCACAAGTTTGGGAGAAACCCGTTTAGGACACAAAAACAAAACCGCATCCTGAGGAACGAAAGCGTACTTGTCCACCTGCCGCTTAAGAAATCCCGTCGATGACGACAAGTCTTCTGCGGCATTCACAAATTCTTCTTTGTGTAGATCAGGAAGAAACAGTCCCTGAACCGCTGAAGAGTCCGAATTAGAAGACAGGAAGCCCCGCCGCCCCGACGATAACTCCGGGACGACACAAGAATCGGGCACATATTTGTGAAACCAGGCTAACGAACCCGCCGCCAGAGACACAAACGGAGTAGACGCATCATCCCCCGCAACTGAACCAGACGACTGAGCGATGGAACCAGTGTCCCAACGATCAACCGAGCCCCCCCTATCTTGACCCGATAAACAGGGACGATCCCCGCCTCTCTGAGCGCCCAACGAAGCGTGAGGCGGAGAAAAGTAGGACGAACCGGAGGAGCCGACTCGGGCACCGAAGATCGAAAAGCGTCAGCAACAGCCCGCATCCAATCCGAAAAATCCGGCGGGGGTGGAAGCACCGACGGAGGGAGAGTAGCCACCAAAGGCGGACCCCGAGGAGCCGCAAACGGTTCCGTAAAATCAGAGCGCGGATTCTTCGAAGGATAAACAAAATCCGAGGAAGAACCGGCCACAGCGTCCCGGGAACCCCGCCTCTTACGAGACGTAGCGGTAACGTAAAAGGCCGAAGGAACGGGACGGTTATCCGATAAAAGCCCGACGGTAGGAGCCGCAAACCGAATCGGGAAAACGGAACATGCACCGACGGAGAGGCGCGGTTAGTTGAAGCCCCAGGATCCGACTCGGCTGCACGGGTACCCGGACCGAAATCCGGAACCAGCAAATCCGACAAAAGGACAGAAGAACCGATCGGTGACCGCTTCAAGTCCGGATCCACGGAAGCAACCCGAATATCCGTCGATGGATTTGTGCACCGACCAAACAAAAGACCTGACGGAACAATTGTTGGCGGTGCAGAACTAAGGCCCGTTCCACCCAGAGTTAATACCTCTGGGTTTCCGGGAACCGTCCCGAGAGGAGATAAAATCGCCCCCTCGACCATTCTCATAGGCTTGCCTTGCCCGCAAAAATGTCTGCTGACATTTGCATCCCCGGGGTTTGCGGTGTCACCACCGCTCCCGAGGGGCGTAACTAACGAAGACTTATTTGTAGAATCCTTCGTCTTCGTATCCGTCGATGGATCTGTGCACCGACCAACAAAAGACCTGACGGAACAATGTGTTGGCGGTGCAGAACTAAGGCCCGTTCCACCCAGAGTTAATACCTCTGGGTTTCCGGGAACCGTCCCGAGAGGAGATAAAATCGCCCCCTCGACCATTCTCATAGGCTTGCCTTGCCCGCAAAAATGTCTGCTGACATTTGCATCCCCGGGGTTTGCGGTGTCACCACCGCTCCCGAGGGGCGTAACTAACGAAGACTTATTACTAGAATCCTTCGTCTTCTTTCTCGCGACAGAACTTGATCTCTTCTTTTCGTGAAACCTGCTAAGAGAAAATAAGAACTGCGAGACATATTATAACCTGCGGGAAAGAAAATTAAACAAAGGGTACGAGCAATTATCAACAAGAATTAAAGAATTAAATAAACTACCAGTGACTAAAACACCCCACCGACTACCCCCGCACGCACCCGAGGCCTCGGAGGAGTGAGGACGGGCAAACACGAAAGCGGAACGTAACAGTAGTCGGCAAGAAAACGTTCTAGAATACTGATAAATAAATAAATTCACAGAGTGAAACTACTCTCTAACGAACAGGAAATCGTAGAGAATATTATAAAAGGCGAAAATGCGAACCAAAAGGTGACTAAAGAGGAAAAACTCTTCAACTTTTGGGAGCGATTTTTAGTGTAACTTATCCGTTCGGATGCGAAGAGATACGAGGAAGAGGTTACGTTGGCGGCGCTCGGACGCAAGGGTCACGGAGGGCGCCTTTGGGCGGGGGGGGTATGAGCAATTTGGCGATGTGTTTTAAGTTTCGGTTATGCAATGTTGAGGTGCAACAATAGCAAAGTAGAATAGGTAGATACGTTGATTTATTGATGTAAATATATTATTATCTTAATCCCACAAATGAAATTCCCTAGATGATAATATTTCTGCTTAATGATGAAAGTTGAAACCAAAGTGACAATGGTAGTGATTAAGAACCCTGCTTTAATTATGTAATAAAATATATTTTCCTTTGATTAGACTTTCCAACCATGTCCTACATATATAATTAAATATCTTATAATCCTAATGTAAATTTACATGCCTTACAAAATGATCAAACTTTCGTTATTTGAAAACGGTTACTATCGCAGGAAGTACGACAACAAAGATACAAGTACCGGTAGCCTCCATTACATAATGAGTTCTGTAGGCGTCCATTGCACCATGGACGTAGCACTATCAACAGCTACTGTACTCCTTAAATCAACATTTCTCCCACTCTTTCAATTGTCTAAAACTTGAAATGCTTCCTTTTCTGATCTTCGAACCTGTGATATCTTTGTTTGATCTGACTCACTTATTTTTGGCCTTGACACTTCTGTGATCCAAATTCTCAACTGAAAAGTTTTGTTTTCTTACGAGACCCTCATAAAATAGTGGAGTTCACACGGAGGACCGTAAACTTTAAGTTAAGTTATAAATTGCGAGCAATGTATGGTAATGGTAAGTGTGATAACTACGAGCAATGGGGGGGGGGGGGTATAGCTCGTAGTTAAAATGACTGCTTGCCCGCCATGTACTTTAAAACTTTGAATCCTCGTTGTTTCGGTCTAGAGTTAACACTTTTCATTGTTAGTGGATCATTGTTTAAAACTTTGAGGTTTCGCAAACTTAAAAGCCATGGTCCCGTGTGAACCTACATGTAGCCCATCCACCCTTAGAAGTGGAGTTGAAATGACTAAAAGGTCAGTTATGTTTTCTCTACAAATAAAGCACCAAAACAATAAGAAAAACACAACTTTCGTTCTTATTTCTTCTCTTTCCTTTAAAAGCAGCTGAGTATATCTTTTGAGACATTTATTTGTCTACACAAAAACTCTGCTTTTCAAATAATTCTCCTTCCCTCAAGCGTTTGTAAAAAAGCCTCTTAAAAGTTTAGTCTCATAGGCAGACATTTTCAAACAATTTTGGAGGAAAATAGAAAATCCTGGCTCATAAATTAAACATTTCAATTAGATCGAGAAAATAAACATATGTACATGTATACATGTAGGTCTGTATTTGATGCTTAGACCTGCATCTGAACAGATTTAATCAAACCAACTGAAAAAGGAACTCTGACTTTATATTTCTTCCTATTTTTACTTGATAGTAAATATGGAAATGCTATTTCAAAACTACTTCCTTCCCATTAGTGTACATCTCATTCCAAGTGATATAAAAATATCATTAAAAAAATAAAATTAAAAGCTAGTATACATGTCCATGCACTGTAATGATTACTTCCTTACAAGTAATGTAGCTACAGCCTTAAAGGGGCACGTTCCCCCCAGTGTAGTTATCGGAACATGCCATCTGCGTAAGAGCCGTATTCTGTTGGTGTCAATAGGCAGCTATAGCGCCGTCCGCCAGCGCGTACATATTTTGAGCGCCCTCTGGAATACGGGGAACATGCCCCTTTAAGTTGACCAATGTCAAGTCTCTATCCCAATTACCATTTTTCCAATTTTCTCCCACAAATGATTATGAAATGAAAACAAAAAGTCTGAAAATGTAGACAACTGGAGGTGTGGACATGACACAACAATACGCCCAGTAGATCTCAACACAATGCAGTTAGTAAATGGTCCACTTGTTATCACGGTCTGTGAGCTTTCAGTGTCATTTACACAGCCTTTCAATGGGTGTGTGTGTTTTTCAAATTTTGCTGGTCCACTGGTATTATTCACTTGACCTAGCTACTGTGCCGCCTACATGTTAAATGTACATACTTTGAATTCAGAAAACAACACTCACAAAACAGAATGTTTGGAAGGCAATATTTTCATCACTTATACTAAAACCAGACACTTTTCAAGAGTTGTAATGTTTGTGAGTTATACCTTTTGGTAAAGGTCATATTCACAACAGGAAACTTTTTTTGAAAAAATTCAATGTTTTGACCTAGCTTCCTTTTGTAACATGACCCTAAATCAAATTTGAAGTTCTCATAAAATTTCCTGCAAAAACAATTCCTCATTACTGGTAGCTTGATTTAAATCTGCATTTGTGCAAGCAAATAGCCTTCCACCTCTGTTTGGCAATAAAAGTATAAAACTGAGGCAAATTGTTCAGGACAGCCATTTTGACAGCAAGAAACTTTAGTGAATTGCAAAAATCTAGTGTTGTTTCATTTGTGATTAAAACATTTCGCATCATGAGACTTTTATGAATCGTTGCTACTTGCAGAATACAAGAACATTTCATGCACTTGAAAGTTTATGGTTTCAGTGTCCGATAAAAAGGTAAGCAATCTTGTTTCTGGACTGCAAATATCGGGACAGTCTGCAAAGTTCTCTTCATAGTTCATACAGAAGTACTTGAGCAATATCAATCAAGCCTACATTCTATAATACATACAGATTGTTTGTGTACATGGAACACACCTGAAGGGTAAGTAGTTTCATATCTCAAATGTCAACAGACTAAATTCCCACCATATCCTATCGCAAACATGTCCTGTGAAGCATGAACAATCAAGTTTCAATAGGCAGGTTCACACAGTAGTCTGTAAACACTAAGTTTAGCTCTTGGTTGTAAACTTAGAAGTTAAAGTTTGTGGTTTTAAACTTTAGGTTTAGCTCATGGTTGTAAGTTTCACATCTAGCTCATGGTTTTAGAATTTACGTCTAGCTCTTGGTTGTAAACTTAAAGTTTAGCTTGTGGTTGTAAACTCCAAGTTTAGCTCATGTTTGTAAGCTTCAAGTTTGGTTCATGGTTGTAAAGTTCAAGTCAAGCTCATGGTTGTAAACTTTATGTCTAGCTCATGGTTTTAAACTTAAAGTTTAGCTCTTGAATGTAAACTTTAATTTTAGCTCTTGGTTATAAACCGCAAGTTTAGCTCATGGTTGTAACCGCAAGTTTAGCCCTTGGTTGTAAACTTCACAGTTTAGCTCTTGGTTGCACACTTAAGTTTAGCTCTTGGTTGTAAACTTCACAGTTTAGCTCTTGGTTGTAAACTTAAAGTTTAGCTCTTGGTTGTAAACTTCACAGTTTAGCTCTTGGTTATAAACTTTAAGTTTAGCTCTTGGTTGTAAACTAAGTTTAACTTTTGGTTTTAAATTATATTAGGAGTAGCAGGGAGATCTTTCCGTTTATATATGTGCTACATGTATGTAGATGCAATTATCTTTCAGTTGTAGCCAGCTTGTAGTTAAAGTCATTGTTTCTGTGCCATGTGAACTCACGTCATTGTTTGTGGATCGTTAGCTCAGAACTTTCAGGTCTTGCCAACTTGAAGTTTAAACTCTGAAGGTGCCGTGCAAACCTACATTTAGCTCAAACCATTCAAGATCACGCCAGTGTATGTACTTATGATCCATGGGAAAAGTCTGGAATATAATTCATTCAAAATGCACATTGCACGGTTGAAATTAGAATACCAAGTCTTTACAAATGTCATCGGGTATGTAATTTGTTCACGGGAGCATGAAATTTGTGGAGAGAAAACTTTCTGAAGAGGAAGGAATTATGTTTATCAACTCGATTTTGTCAAGGTATAGGGTATTGTGATGAATAATGGCTGTCATCGATAATGGATGAATCCGTCGTAAATGTTCTCATAATAAATCATTTATAGGGACCATTTTCTCCTTTCTCCCCCATTGCCTTTTATCATCATTCAAAGGGACCCATGCAAACTGTATGGAATTGCTTTTTTTTTTTAAGTCTGGCAGGATCAGTTCACATATATCATGTTGAAACGAGAGCTCATAAAATTGTTGTACCGGTATGTAAACGTAAAATCATGTATTAATGTACAGGTAATAATATTGTACAATGTAGACAAATGAGAGCGCGGATATTAAATTCTATACCTGTCCTATATATTGGTCTGACATTTTCAGTCAAACCTGTCTATAAAGGCCTCCTAAGGGAAAGATGAAAAGTGGCCATTGTCGACAGGTGGCTTTTCTTTCTGGACAGGTCCTTCAACATGCATTTCTACCTAGCAGGAAAGAAAACCGATAACCTAACCACTATAGACAGGTGGCCTTAATAGAGAGGTGGCCGCTTTATTAAAACAGGTTTGACTGTATTTACTTTTACACATTTATAACTAAGCCCAATGCCATCAAATAGCTGTATAAAAACTGTAACTGAGCCTGATTTCCTGTTAGCATCTCACAGTGCAATATGTTCTGCTTGATAGAAACAGGAAATCACCATCTACAGAATGCTCCACTTCCCAGAAATCTCATGATGTTATTCGGTCAACTTGGTTCATTCCTCGGTCATTGTCTGTGCATGTGCTGGACGCTCCACAGACAAATGGTTATGAATATCATTGAAGTAGAATGTAAGGTTATATGTTTAGGGTTGTGTCTTATAAAGAATTATGATTGATCTCAAGTTTGATCAATACACGATGAGCCACAGACTTACGGTACGCTCAATATTAATGAGCTGACGCCCTTTTGACGCCAAGAAGGTGATATAACACATACAGTAGCACTTGGGTTAGGTCTACGTCTACAGTTAGGTTTAGCGTTAGGGTGATGTACAATGTTTGGGTCCAGGGTTAAAGATAAGAATTCAGAGCAATCGTCACATCTTTGGACCTAAAATCTCATAGAATCAATTGAAACCAATAAACGGACAAAGAAAAAAAATTAAAAAGATAGAGGAAATGAAGTTTAAAATCAAAGCCAATGTGCATAAAATGAAACCAACCTACAAATATGAACTGTGGTTTTCAATGGTGTGTAATTTTTCAACCACAGAAATAGAATTCTTATTTCCTTTGAAAGTGCCTATAGACATTTACTGATGCTTCTAATTAAAAGGTTTAATTGCCTCTGTATGTCCTTGGTCTGTCTATATTCCGCAGAACATGAAGTCTAGTTTTAGAACACTATTCGTGTCACTGGTCTAGCAATCAAGTCTGGCTTAATGACTGTCTGTCATTACGCCTAATCAAGTGCGACTGATTAGGGGTCATCGACCCGTGACGCACGGGGGTTAAAATAGAGCAAAGCTTCACTGTATCGGCGTTACTCATCGTCAGGAATCATAAATTGTGCGGGTACCCGATTCCTGTGGGAAGAAATGATGATAAACAACATTCAGCTGTCAGTAGACATATGAAGGATCCACCAGGAGATACTAACGGATGTGAGACGCAGTTCATCACTACGGAAAGATGAGAGAGATACTAAAGAGCTTTGGTGGATTTCGTAGCCTGGAGAGCAAAGCTCACTTAAAACCCGTGACATAATCCTACATGTGCCTGGAGTTGGTTCCACTTTTAAGTTATGCATACCTAAAAATGCATGTCATTCATAGGTTTCTGTGTATGTACAATAACCTCAATGTTAATACATTCAAACCTGTCTTAGTGGCCACCTCTCTATAAAGGCCATCTCTAGAAATGCCACCTGTCTGTGGTGGTCACCTACATGTATATTGCATTCCTCTGGAAGTACATTTGTATGTGCTGAAGAAACCTGTCTAGAAAGTCCACCTGTCTTCAGTGGCCACTTTTCATGTTTCCCTTGGGTGGCTTTCTTTCTTTCTTTATTTATATTTATTTATATTTATTTATTTATTTATATTTATTTATTTATTTATATTTATTTATTTTGTTTAATTTACCCAGGGTAACCCCATCAGTGAGTAAAACACTGTAAATACTTCTCAGGTTTGACTGTGTGCACGTGTCACCCATAGTTATTCTGTGCATGTTATTTTAACTAAATGGGCCAACAAGTTACAGAATTTCATCAGTAAGCTAGACAACTGTGATCATACACAATATTGTTGACAGTCCTATAATGTATTAAAATAAACAGGTGTGAATGTCAAAAATTATATGCACACAACAGATTTGGGTTTTTGCAGGCTACATGCATTATCAAAGCAACATCGCCCTATACAGTTTAATAGAAAGATTTTCTTTTTAAAGTAGAGTAAATCATTTATATCAGTTATATTTTAGAATTCTTACAGAATTGACCATCCTGCTTTGACTCACATATGGATTTACATGTACAAAAAACTTTTATTTTGTTTCTAATTATGTATTGTATAGGTAATAGGCCGGATGATTGTTAAAATGCTGTTCCATCCTTTGCAGATTTTCTAAACCTAACAAATGAAAGGCAGTCTCATACAACTAGGAACGAAAAGGAATCCAAATTGTTTTTTATTGAATATTCTGATAAGATAATCTTTTGTTTTTGATCCATCAATCATGGTTTTATTGAAAAAGATGAGACTACAAAGACAACAACATCCTAGTGGGTGTGGGCTAACCTTGATTGACCCGAGATGACCTCTGTTTGACCTGAGATGAACCGCTGGATAAACGATTGTGGTTAGATTGATATATATCACTTTTTATAGCATCAGAGAGGCAGCCTGTATGAGGTAATATTAGGAAGGGGTCGTTGACTCTGATTGTAAACAAACAATACCATTTTAACAGGAAATAGGAAGACTTGATTCTTTATCTCCACTAAATGGGTATGATATGACCCAAGGGTTTATTTTCTTTCACCCATTAAACCAATCTGGATAGTCTGTATTTCTAGTTTTTTTTTCTAGTTTTTTTTAAAGCTATCAATTAAACATGTAGTCTCTCCCTAAACTTGTGAAAGAACTTGTAAATTTTCTTCTCCTTTTGATATGCTTTCAGTTAAATGGCAAAATCTCAAAAATGGACTACATCTATATTAAAGTGTGTTCTTTTTTATTCAACATTGTGTAATTATTCGTTCATACGTTACTGGTCAAACTCAAAAGTAACAACCTCATGTTTGTGACTTTTATTTTCTTCATGACAATTGAGGTTTTCTTTCTAAAATAATTCTCTAATGATGCAGTTTTACAGCTGGCACTCAAAATTACAGCTAAATATATTTTTATTCATTCTGGAATCGTACATGGAGCAATAAAAATGGCTTAGTTACAAGTACGAATTTGAGATATTGTTATGATAATTATAGAACTGTATTTGAGACTACAAATGTACATATTAATGTCATTGTCATTGTTATCACATGGACATTAATTTTGTGCTTGTGTACATCTTTACATGAGGCAAGATGGGTAATGTACGGGTGTTATGAAGGGCATTTCTTTAAAATAAGCTTCATGCAAATGGGTACACGCATGTATCCCTAGACAAATATAATTCTCGGCCAAAGTCTGGTATGATTGATAACTGTGGCTGCATTTTGAGACTACTGTAGTTATAGTGCCTGTACATCTTTCGGAGTAGACAGGATCTAGTATTGAAGGGCATTGCTTGGGTATTGGATTCCATACATGATGGATAGCCTCAGCTGTCCATCCTTTTCCAATGATCATGATCTGCATCCCCACTGTGGAAACGATATCACCCAGAAGACAGATACATGTAGGTTTGGAAAAGAAGCTGCCCAGTGTACAATTTTTTTTCTTCAAACATCTACTGTAAACCCAGAAATGTTCAAGATTTGAGGGAGTTTGGGTTTGGCTTAGCAATTATGCCATGAAATACTTGAACTCGAACTGAAACAAAACTGAATTTTAGTCAGGTTGTGATAGTTAATCATAGTTTCAATCATAGCTGTCATTTATAATGTTGAACAGAAATGTTAAGAAGGTGCTGTCCATTTCATGCAACTTCAATGTTTGTTTCGTAGAATTTAGATAAGTGTAGACATGGCTACCGCTATTTCAAGTTACTTTCCTAAAAAATATCCACAGACCAGATCCATGGATCCTACCACAAAAGGTGAGGTAGTGGTCAAACAAAGCTCTGCAGTCTTACAAATATACCATTCACATTCAAAGGTTCAGGCCAATAAATTGATAAATGTAAGCTCACTTTGTAAGCCATATTGATAGGTAAGGTCATATACACGTACAATATATGCTGTGGTAACAATAGACATGTCAACTTAATGACAACCCCAACTCCCAGATCAACCTAACTCATAATCTCTTAATCCCTTCAAATCAATAAGGGTCAATATCATGTCCCACAAAGGGTTATTGTATACATACTGTACAAGGTCTTTGTATACACACAAATAATAATTACAGTATGCACCTAATATACAGTCAAACCATACTTTAAAGAGCACTAAAGGGAAACAAAGAAAAAGTGGCCACTGTAGACAGGTGACCTTTCTAGACAGGTTCTACAACACACTTTTTTCTCAAGGAAGGCAAAATGCATGGCCACTGTAGAAAGGAGGTCTTTATAGAGATGGTCACTAAGACAGGTTTGGCTGTATGAACATTCTAATAACAATGCAGCTCCTGGTATACATTGTAACAACTCTAATATAAAGATCAAACAGACCGCGGGCACAGCAGTCTGTAAACTCAAAATGACTTGAAAAATAAAGTAAATCCCTTTGTTAGCAAGGCCACATTTTAATGGATTTTTAATGATACAGGCTAACATGCTTCTAACTCTAAGGACAAACAAAATAACATGGTAAAGATTTGAATTGGCCTTAATTTCATAGATTTTTCAGCCCAAACAGAGCACCATCATTGATCCCATTCATACTACCTGATATAGTATGGCCTAACCCTTTTAACTAATGATGAGTGTGAATGTTCATCTCTTGTCAATAAAGGAAATGTAGGTGATTTGTAAGCATTTAGAACATGATAAAGTTATGAAGTCATGTGGGTATTGGCAATTGGGCAACTCTAAACTGGACCTCACTGGCTGGCTAACATCAAAGACTGTCCTCCGATGGAACAATCTAAAGGCAAGGTTTTACAGTGTGAAAGGGGTCAACTCAGATTCATTTTAAGATTGGTATTCATGGTTGATATTCCTATATCAAGAAGTTAAACCTCATGAAATCAGGGAGTCATGGGCATTGGCAATGGGGCAACTCCAAGCTGGACCTCACGTACTGGCTGGCTAACACCAAAGCCAGTACGTCCTCTGATTGAACAATCCAAAGGCAAGGTTTTCTGGTGTGAAAGGGGTCATCTCAGATTACTTTTTTATGGCTGATATTCATAAGACTCATCTTCATGGTGTACAGATGGTCTATAATGAGACTTCTCACCTCTAACTCTATCTTACCAAATCGGTCGCTTGACTTGTGAAAGATGATCTAAATTTCACAAATTTACTGACAAGTGACACTCACAGATTTTTGCAATGTTGCACATACAGTAGATGAATGATGTATGTACCTGTGTAGTATGATCACAATGAGGATATGTACAACCTGTACATGTAAATAAATCATGAATGTTTGAACATGAACTCTAAATGAACTCTAAATGAACTTTCAATTACTCTTTACATGTTCCTGAAATAACATCTGTTTTTCTTCCGTCACATCTAAGCCCCATTGTTTGTAAATGAAGGATACTTTCACTATTTCCATTATAATGGCAAACAATATCGTGTAAGCTCATTGTGTATTACTTCCTCCTTTACTTGGCAAAGGTATTGTACTACACTGCAGGCTATGTATTCGACATGTACTGTACATGTAATGTACGTAGGGCTTTAATACGCCGTACACAGGTACTTGAAACATGCACTGTAGGCCTACAGAGTGATAAAACCTATATATAGTCCCACAAATACCTTTTGATGTATTGGTAGGCCAGCCTTGGCCCCAGTTATGACCTCTCGATCTACATGTACTGTGCTTCACTACTTTCAAAACTAGTCCATCTATCAATGGCGTTTTGTGCAGAATATATGATGTACATATCGGCCTACTAGAACATGTACTAGCTCAATCCATACACATTTGAATAGTCTGGAGTCTGCCTAAATGTATGCATGTTTGCATAACAATGTACATGTATGCCTGTATGTTCAGTGTACACGGGGGGGGGGGGGGGGGATATTACAAATGTTATTCATAGGGGTTAAGGTTATGCTACTCTTAGACAAAATGATTGTAATTCAGAGATGTTTCGCATTAAACTTTAACGTTTCTGAACCATATACAATGTACATGTAATATGTTCATATTTTGTTTAGATTCAAACAAATTTTGTTAAAGGTCAATGTTTCCTAGAATACAGCAGTTCCTGGTTATTCCCTCAAACAGTCTAGCCCTTACTTTTCATAGAAGTAGCTACATTATGCATAGATTCAAAGAAAAAATCTGCACTATATATTGATTGAACAAAAAGAGGCGATGCAAGTGATCTTTTTTTTACAGCTGGCTTTCACAATTTGGTGTGATATTTCAAAGCCTATTGATCTTTATTGTTGTAACTACATGGTATTGCACAATATATGAACAGTGCACACACACAGGGTTCTTGTTAATAGCCGGCAACCGGCTATTTTTTCCGGCTGTAACGGCAATCGTAGCCGGCTGTCGGCACCATAAAAAAAAAAAAAAAAAAAAAAAAAAAAAAAAAAAAAAAAAATCGTAGCCGACAGAGACTGATGGACTAGAAGTTGAAACCCACAGTGCTGCAGCTCAGAATGATGACAAGCCGACGACAGTCACCAGGCAAAGTGAAGAAGGTGCCAGTGGGCAAGATGAAGCTGAAGACCAGGAGGTGAAGTCCACCCTTGACATCCTAGGTCTGGATGAGGATCTTCTTAGCCAGTCCTCAGATTCAGAAATGGAATGATCATTCACTATGTAATTATTGCAAAAAGTTTCAGCCTCAGGTACATGAATATTAAACATGTGTCACATTACATTTCAATATGCGAGAAAAGTTTAATACATTCTGATTGAATTGACAAGATTTTTCCTTCTAAGGTCTCTAGAATCTGAATGGGAGATCTTGAAATGCTAGGGGCTTGCCTTCAGGGGAGACTCCCCTCCAGACTGAGGCACTGCACCTGGACCCTGCTGGGGGCGTAACACCCCCAGACCTCTGTGACAGCTGTCACATACCTGCAAACCATTTACCAATCCAATTTTGTCATATTTTTTTTATGTGTGTTCCAATTTTTTAATTTTTTTATCGCAAACGATTTTCTTCACTGACAAGGTCCTGTAAACGTCAGTTAACCGTTTTTGCCCAGGACTACCTTGTATCATTATCATGTAATTCAAAATTGTAGATTCATCACAAATATGATTGATTTATCAGAAACAATAATGGAGCATTTTCATTTCATATTGTATATCATATGAAAAGTAAGTTATTCAGCAAAAATATTCATGATCTTTATCATTAAACTATGGCTCATACAGTGTGGTCATATCTTCAAAAATAAGGCTAAGATAGCACCAGAGAGCATCTAAAACCCTAAAGCGGACCACGGCCGCAAGGGACTTCGCGCTTCGCGCTCGTGATGTGCGCTTCGCGCACATGGTGATGTGCGCTACGCGCACAGAGATTTTTCTTTTGCAATTTTAGTAGCCTCCTGTAAATCATAAATAGCCTGCTATCAGAAAAATTAACAAGAACCCTGCACACATAATCTGTATTTTTATATTTTCAGAATTTTGCCAGCACAATTACATGTACAGGTATCTAGTATTATTTAACAATAATGATAATAATAATAACATTGGTCAATTAGGGGCACTAAACCAAAATGTACCATAGCTCTTTAATACAAAACAACAGAATGTAAAGACGAAACGTGAAATACATGTACATAAAAATAGGCAATTCACATGAAGTTACCGAGGGAATAGGTATGAACTAGTTTTAATGGATCTTTTGAAAGAGGCATTATTTGTATTAAATGGAATACAGCACTTTTAAAATTTCTAAATTTACCTTGGCCTTCATGCATCTATATTAATTAATCACAGATTTCAAGAATTTTGCTGGCTAATCTACTAGGCTAATCTCAGTGAAAGTACATGTATTTGGCATCACGTTACTGAGCCAGATATTCAGGCCAAAATAATCTGCACATCCACCATAAAAGCTAGAGAACTAGAGAAATGCAAGGCAACAACAACAACAACAATTCAACCTTTTCCAATTTCACCAACATGTTTGTTGTTTTGGTTGTTGCTTGTTTTGGAGCTCATACAATGTAGAGCAGGGGTTCTCTGACTCAAATGGTTTACCACATGTCTCCATTTGATCAGAGGACTGTTAAAAGTTAGGCTGGATGTGTTGTCACTTCTCAGTGCTCACAGCTTCAGATGTGAAACTGAAGTGCTACTTATCATCTTACAATTATCAGGTGGCATTGCAATGGGTTTTTAAAAGCTGCTGAGAGGGATTTGGAAGACAAAGTTATCAGGACAAAATGTTGTTTTAATTGTTTTCAGTTGATCACAAAATGAATTGCTTTTACCGGTAGTTATATTTTTCCTTACTAGCCCATCTTAATTTTAATGATAATAATGGATTCTTGTAAAGCACTCATATCTGTCAGATTTGTTGTTGTTTTTACTTGGTTTAATTTAGGAGGATTACTCGGGGCAAACTAGTTTTGATGGCTGCATGAGCAGGCTGACCCCACACCGACATTAGGGACTTTTAGATTCGCACGAAGACAATGGGGATTGCTACGATCGACGTCTTTTTAATGCACTGCCTTGAATGGACGTCACACGTTTCAGTCCACGCAAATCTAAAAGTCCCTATTTTCTTTGAGGGAAGGGAAAATTGCTTAGCCTGAAATTCAGACTACCTGACCGTATTATAAGTCCAAGCCAATATTGAGGATGTTGTTTTGAAAGGAATAAATCCTGGTGCTGTATGAGAATGAGAAAGAGAATGAGAAAGAGAGAGAAAGAGAGAGAAAGAGAGAGGGAGGGAGAGGGAGGGAGGGAGAGAGGAGAGAGAGAGAGAGAGAGAGAGAGAGAAGAAAAAAGAGAGAAAGAGAGAGAGAAAGAAAGATAGAAAGAAAGAAAGATAGAAAGAGAGAAAGAGAGAGAGAGGGAGCAAGTGCTGGGATTGTTGACAAGGTGTGTTGGAATCCAGGGTCCCCCATGGTATACCACAAAGCCTGACCTTTGACCTCAAAACGTCTGGCCAACTGCTATCCCCATCGAAACTGTTATTTGCAGTATATATACCTGCATTTACAGACCTACTTGTATGTATTGCAGGTCCTACGTTTCAGAGAATGGCAAGCCATACCGACTCCGAACTTGATCCATGGATCCATTTTTTTTTCTTCTTCAAATTGAGTAAAGTCATGTAGAAACAGTCTATACAAAGTGCATGTAATACTACAGGTTTGGAGCAAGAAGGACCTTCACAGATTTTCTCACATTCGTGTATTACACAGAGTTAAGTTAAAACACTTATGGTTCCAAACATAGAACTGAAGCGCTCTGGTCTGAGTGTGCGAGAAATTATTTTTCTATGAAAAACTTTCATAACTCCTTGAATTATGAGCAACAACCTTGAGAGTTCTCTCACAAAGTTACACTTCTTTGAAATCTTCTCATCCTCTCAAAAAAAATGCAAGAAATCAATGTATTTGGAAGGGAAAAAATGGTAGCGACATGCGGAATACCGCCCTGCTGACTCCAATTTCAGAAGGTTCAGAAGGTAGAATAAATATGTGAAAATGTTCATCTCTACACAGTACTAAGAAGAAGCAATAGGCCTGTCATCATCAGCCAGCAGTTGCAATTAGCGGAATAATTGGTTGAGAAAATATCCCGAGAAATCTTGGTTTTGTTTCCAAAACATCCCGCTGCAGGCTAATTTGAGCCCATCCGAGCTAGTTTGTGATGAGCGTATCGGTCTGGTGAAGACGCAACTTTTTAGCTCTGGGATAATATCCAGAGTCTGAAAAATAGCGGGTTATTTGGCAACCTCAAGCTGATGAGGACATACAGTGTGTACCTAAATTATTACAGAAACTAAACTAGAAACCATACACCTGTGCACAGTCATATATATTTTTTTTTTAGAACATCTTGTCAGGGACAAGTCTCGACATGAACGATACAAATCAGTGAACAACATATCGAGAGAAAAAAAATGATCTCAAGGAAACGATGAGCCGAATAGAAGGTATTATGACCACAATGCATTGAGAGGTGGCCTCCATTATCAACCCTAATTGGTCCCTTCATCATCCACAATGAAATGGAGAAAAGCTGGAGTTAATCTCTAGCTACTTGTTATTCAAGAAACTTTCATGGTAGGATTGGACAATTATTGTTAATATTTTAAGTTTAAGTGAAAAGGACACATCCCAAATTTGTTAAATAAAGGGGCGTAATTATAAAATAAATATCTGGCAAGGACAGAAAAATGAATATGGAAAAAGTTATCACATTTTCCAGGTGCATTTTCAGTCAAAAATTTGAAAGGGAGGACACATTTGGGGTTTGTTGTACTTGGGGTATGTCACCTGGGTTCCAAAGATTTGGGGGGGGGGCATGGACAAGTTGTACCCCCCCCCCCCCTCCCCCACCCTCCCTTCATACATGTACAAGTATGTCCATCAGCGTTTTGTGGGTGATTAGGGAGAAGACAACTTATCTGTCACGAGCTCAATTCTCTTTATAAATTTAGCAATCTCTCTTTTAGAGGTTATCCTGCGGGTTATATGGAGGACTGATGTACACATTTTGTGCATGTATTCACACAATCAAATTTGATTGATTAGTACACTTCATAAAACATAATTAGAAATCATGTTTCAAAACACTTACCGGTATAATAAATGAATGCGAATACACCCCAGAAATTTTTAAACACTAATAATATTTGAAACGCAATTGAAATCATATTCCGAAATGCAATTAAAATCATGTTTCGAAACGCAATTGAAATCATATTTCGAAATGAAATTGAAATCATGTTCGAAATGCTATTAATACATGAATGTGAATACACCCCAGACATTTTGAAACGCTAGTAACATACAAATGTGAATAGACCCCAGACTCACCTCAGTAACATCCATCACTTTGATGGCAGCGAGTTGCCCTGTCTTGACATGACGACCCTGGAGATTAGAGCAAAGACAAAAAATAAGAGAAAACATACATTAAAACTTCCCATCAATCATCAACAAAATTATCAAGTCCCTCTCCCCTATCTCTCTCTCTCTCTCTCTTCCGCCCCCCTCAACCCAGTTCTCTCTCTCTCACTTTCCTTCTCGTTAAAGGCACACTGCCATACTTGTAGCTACTTGCTCCCTCTATATAGAAAACTTCCCCAATCGGTGCCTGTTGGTCCCCCATGATCCTCTTTTTCTTATGTTAAATGAGAGCTGAGTTAATGAGATAGCCACCTGTCACAGTGACCTCGATGGCTCTCTGTGTGGTCTAATCCCTTCTGGCCCAGTAGTGGTGACGGTCTTTAAGTTAAGATGTGATATTGTTTTCAGAGCAGATGACAAAAACACTTGTGGAGGGATGCATCTTCAGTTTCAGCAAAAACAAAAGCAGTTTTTGTTTTAAACTATAAAATAAAAGTGAATCTTCATCTTCATTGTAAATATTTCTGAAATGTTGAAATCAAAAGTTACATGATGTAGTGGACTACTGTGGACAAATATAACAGCCTTAATCGTTTGGATCCACATGCAAATTACATGCACGCTCTATATTTGACAACCATCCCTAAATGTCAACAATTATTCTATCAGATGTATACCGGTAATGTACCATGGCCCCTTCTTTTACCGATTTAATTAAAAATACAAAAAGAACATCCACGTTAAATAGCTGTACAGCCCTTGAATATATGTAAACAGTTGTTATTATTCTTAGTATCAAAGTACATGTACATTTGTACGTGCCTTGTTCCACAAACAAATGGTAAGAAAGGACACTGCTAATTATGAGAAAATTACTGTAGATATGCATTCTTTCAAACTGCTCATTTTCCATAGTTCTTTACACATTACTTTGTTCTTTTATTAACTACCGTATTCAAAACCTGAAGGAAATACAGCTCTTCCTACATGTACATGTATAGTCCCCCAAAGTACATCTACCGGTACACCCTACAATCCGTTTTTAACAGGTGCATGGCCACGTTTAGATGTAAGGATTACCGATCAAATAAGGTAGCTCAACACACAACACACACACCTCTATTTTCCTCAATTTCAAGCTTAAACCCTGGTATTGTGAACTCTGAGTAAACTTCTGGCATGCCACTTGAGTAAAGTACAATCAAACGGTGGAATCGACCATGTGTAAATTACTTTCCCACAAAGAATGCCATTGTCAGGACTCGGGAGAAGTTCCATAAACAGAGTTAGGAAAGTCTACTAGTAATAGCCTGTTTGGACTTTATATAAATACAAAACTTGTATTATAAGGAAAAGTTGTATAAAGAATCATTGTAAAGGGGTGGGGTATACAAGCTGGGCAAAAAAAATTACTTGTAAAAAAACTAGTTTTAAAAAGGTCAGTTGACATCACAGGCAGCTGGCCAATCACCAGTCCGCTCCCAGGATAAGCCCTGCCCATTTATACATTTGTGTTACGATATTATGTTCAGACAAGAAGGGACCCCGGTTATTTATTGAGTTTCCATTTGAAACAATGCTCAAACATACGCTTCGCTTTACAATATTCTGTGATACAATATTTCTTTATACAATATTTTGACTTAAGAAACAACTTCATCATACTGTACATGTACATGTAGTTATGATTGTCATGGAGCGATCCACTGAATTCTGATCATCTCAACAGAGATTGGTATTAATACATGATGTATATGTACCCTAAACTCAAGTTTTCACAACTGAAACTCCAGGTTTGCATACCGGGGTACTTCAAATTTCCTTCTAAAGCTACCGGTAGGCTATTAATGTGAATCTAGGGACCTGTATTACATGTACATGTACAGAGCACTTTTCAAATCGCATGATAGGTGTCATGGCTGCTCTCCTCAATGTACCACTTACATGTGCATGTACATGAATCCACTAAGTATTTTGATCATGAGGTGGCCCCAAAAAAGGTTCCTGTGTAGCTTTATACAGTATATGAAAAACTGATGTATTACAACTGTTGTGTAATAACACTGTTGCGTAATAACAACTGATGTACAAAAGCATGGTTTATTACGATTTGTCTTTTCTTCAAATACAAAGTGAGAGTCTCTACCCTAGACTTCGCTAATATTTCATTCGTCTGTAAATGTCTGTAAGTGTTAACGGATAGGAAAAATACATGCAGAACCCAAAGACTGATCGAGGCATCCCTTTGTCAAACGCATGTAATGGACTCATTCCCTCACACATACTACGTACACAATGTACAGATGTGAATCAACAGTCTGAGCAACAGAAGAGGCAAAACGTTAGAGACAAAAAAAGTATTAAATGCAAATATTATCAGTGATTCAGGTAGCGTTCGGATCACGGTTGCGACATGCAGCGATCATCTCCTTATTGATTTAGTCTGGATTTATTCTTGCTCTCTCTCTCTCTCTTTTGGATGATTCATCGATATCGACTAGTCTCCATTCCGCACTCGACCCGTCAATACCTTTAGAAAGTATCGCTCGATGAACCCCAAATCTTTCTTGAGTCTTGTCTCTCTCTCCCGCACTTAACCCATCAATAACTTTAGAAACTATAACTTGATAAACCTAAAAATGTTCATGCCTGATTTATCATCATCCAGGCAGTATCTTTCCTCCAATAAAATCACCATGTTCTCAGTTTCTGTTTCATACACCTGGACTTCCTTTTAACAAATTATGACCACATCCTGAAACATTGGCTTTCTAATTGGTCTTATAATTTCATTATAAATGCTATGAACTACAAAAGGTATTCATTGGGAATAACAATCCTGCATAGCCTCTCATTCTGACATACAGTACAGGTACATGTAAATCTTTTTATGACAAGAAAATCAACCTTTCCTAAGGTTTGTACGGAATATATTTTACATTTAGATGAAGATGATTACAGTTCTTGATTTTAAATTTGAGGCACACACACAGCGGATTTGTGAAAGTATTTTTTTAATGCATTTGAATTTCAGGCGATAAAGGAATATTAGAAAATTCTCAAAATGTATTATTTGATCTTGAAGCATTAGATTTTCTGAAGCATTAGATTTTCTAAATCGCCCCTTATTATCTTTTTATTAAAACTATTTCTCATCCTCATAATAACAATGAAACCTGTACATGTACTGTATATAGAGAACGCTCAAGTCAAGGGAAACAAGAAAATTTAGTCTTCATAGGCAGGTAGTCTTTATGTACAGGTTCTTTTAGTACACATTTTAATGAGAAACACTATTCAAGGGAAACAAACAAAAAGTGTGCTCTTAATAGACAGGGTGCTGCCAAAGCAGGGTTCACTGTATTTGATTTACTTCTTGTTTTCTCCAAGCTAGCCTTAGATATCTACATGTAGTGCAAAGGTGAAGCCGAAGACCTCAATTGAGGTATCATCTGCACAAGTATAAAATATTGACGACATGCTATGAATTTTAAAGGGCATAAGGGACTCTGAATACTCATTTGGTTCTTGCACCGCAGATCACCTGATTCCAAAACAATCTGGAAGTGACAGGAAGAAAAGCATGGCATGGAAGAACCAGAAATGAGGAAAAGCACCCTTCCTCATCCCACAAAGGTCAATGTTATCACACAAAGGCCCGTCTTCATCAGCTTGAATTTGCCAAATAACACCGTTTTAACTATCCCGATCACAAATTTACCAGTTAATTTGCGTCCTCAACAGCCCGCTGTTGCAATTAGCTGGATATTTGGTCGAGAAAACATCCCGAGAAATATTGGTCTTGATTTCGAAATATCCCGCTATTTGGGAAATAGCAGGCTGATTTGCGCCCATCCGAGCTAGTTTGTGATGAGCGTATCGGTCTGGTGAGGACGCAATTTCGAGCTTCGGGATAATATCACAAGTCTGAAAATAGCGGTTTATTTGGCAAACTCGAGCTGATGAAGACAGGCCTACAGAGGAGCAGGGGCTAAACAATAACAGGTGAATATGGTTGCTGAAATGTACACCCTCTACAAAGTTGTAGATTTCAATGTACATTTCAGCAACCATTTATGCAGGGTGAGTTTCTCCTTTAAATCAATGAGTTACAAGGATTGTGAAGAGATGAATGTTGAAAAGGTCACTTCTTGGGCTAAGAACCTAGAAAACATTGTCGATCGCTGAAATGCCAATCTTTTCAGTCTCGTATCAAATACCAAATGTGACTACTTGAGCATATGTTTGAATTGTATAGGCCTACAATGAACAGATACATGTACCACCGTTCCTTCCCATTTTAATGCAACCCAAGGGAAAACTTTTTATCATTAACATTAATGTTAAATTTATTTGACAAATTTGCTCACAGCCAATCAAATGCCAAACTTGTTATTGATGACAAGTTTTATGAAACAGGGCCCAGGACCAACTTCCAAAAAAGTTAATAGTGAAGCCCTGCTACATTTACATGTACATGTACAAGTTTTTTTTGTATTGTCATTGCCTACATCATGTACAGATTATGAACTTAGGCCTACATGTACATTACCTGTACATGTACGTGTGCATGTATCCATGCTACATGTAGCTAAACTTTGGAGAGGAATCGTGCTCTACCGGTAATTATAAAGTTTGGCATTAATGATCATGTTACTGATAGAGACATCATCGTGACAGGGAGTTCCCTGTTTAGTTATGATCCAAGCCTTCTACATGTATCGGGCCCTGGATACGGGCATTCTGCCAGTTCTTCGCTCGATTCGTCCTTTGATTCTGAGCATCTCATTACGGCTTAATCCGCAGCAGAAGGTTACTTGGCAACTATTCTAATTTCATCATGTACAGGTACATGATGTACAAGCAGTGTAGTACAGATACCTGTAGTGTTCTCACCTGCACTGTATTTGCTGCATGATACGTTAACATGAACTTTTAAAGAGCAAATCTTTTTCATGAGAAATTGTAATACTATAATATTCTTCTTGTGACCCAATGATTGCGACAAAATAGGCATTAGACAAACTGGGAATTAGACCAACTGGAAATTGGATTAAATGACCGAATGGGTACTACCGTAATTAACGTTGTATAAACCGCCCTCGTGTATTAACCGCACCCCTCTTTTTCGCCCTTTAAAAAAAAAAAATTGGTGTACCGTGTATAAACCGCACCCCCGTCTTTGAATTATTTTTTTCGGCGGCAAAAAGGTGCGGTTAATACACTGTTAATTACGGTAGACATATTGGAGATTCGACCAAATGACCATTAGCCTAAATGGTTATTAGACCAATTGATAAGTAGACAAGATAGTCATTAGACGGGCTGGTTGTAGACCGTATGGGAATAGACCAATTGGGTGTAGACCAAACGGCAATAAACCTTCAAATCAGTCTCAATTCCATACTACTGTACACGATGGCTACATGTAGTACTCTACTGACTCATCACACAAGTTTATTCACGAGTGGAGTGCCATGAACTTACTGGTAAAAGAAGTTCTTTGTTAAAAATAAAATAGACATGCAAACAATAAGTGCACGTCCTTAGTGTCACTGCAGAGTGAGTCTAATCATACATTGCATGGCCATTGTATTGCCATTTGCAAGGCAATGATCAATCAGCTACTGCATTGTGAGGGGACACATTTGAAGACATAATGTAATTGAAATGACAAACACAAGTCACATACATGTACATGTACATGTACATGTATGTAGTGTGTACATGTAGCAGGTTTCTACAGTCACCAAATAGTTCATATACATGTACAATGAATGTACACTGTATACGTTTATTTACCATTCTACATGTACCGTATGCACGTAATGGATGCCTGAGAGAAAATCTCTCAATATACTGTACATATTGTACATCCCACATACAGGTTGTACAGTACATTAGTACACTGCAAGAGTTAGTGTAGTAGAATGGAAAAGAACAAAAATGTGTGGAATTATGTTGCAATCTACTTCCAAGACAGACAAACAGTGTAATATACATGTACATGTACATGTATATTACATAATACATTTTGAATCTACACATACAGACAATGTAGATGCCTACAGTACATGCATGTGCGGATGTAATGTGCATGTACATTACATACATGTACATGTACATGCACACGTACAAATGTCCATTGTATGCAGGTTATAAACATCAAGTTTATGGCGTAATGGCCGGTCCAGTGGTGCCCTGGACAGCCATTAGAGAGACTAACGAGAAGTCATTACCGTGACGCTGAGAAACTAGACCTATCACAAAACATCAGCTGTTCTCATCAATTTTATGCCTTGTGATTTGGCCATGCAATCAAGTCCAAATTGTTGAAAAATTACACTGAAATTTTATGATGACGCTGGTTGTTGTCATCTATACTGACTACCCGTTTGTCTGTTTTTTTATGAATTTATCCATCCATTTTTCCCCTAGCCAATTAACCTAAGTGATCTACATGTATGGGCTAATGAATATTTTGACTTGTCAAAGCGAGAGTTCTAGTTCGTCGATTTACATTGTTGTATTATCTGCACTTTGCACTGTACAAAATCAAATCATACAACAATAACATACATGTATTGTGTGTTTATTTTAAATTTTTGGGGAAAATTACATAACCCTAGATAAAATGCACCTTCATGTACATGTACATACTGTATACCGGTACTGTAATTTAAAAACAAGGAATTCAAAAAAAAAGTAATATATTTCATGTTTCATGATTCCAGGACTAGAGAAAAAGTTGCAGAAATAAGCCTGTTTTTGCAGTAATTTTACTGTTAAAATGCTGAATATAATGTACTATGTATGTTCATGTGATGATTCAATCTTGGATGCAAGATATTTCAAAACAACTTGGTTATCACAGCTGGGGTAACGCTGAGAGATCATTCCACATGCAGAGTGTACAATGTTTCCAAGGACATGCTAAATTAGGACTGTATCTTGTTATCTTCCTTCTCAGGCATCCTCATTTACACTCTCAATTAAACAGCACATTTACATGTAAAACATTCCTACAGTACAGTACATTTGTACATCAATACGCCGCCACACACATTTCTTTTGTTTCATCAGCTTGCAAAAGCCTTGCATCATAGAAATTGATAGAAATGCTTAAGCAGCTTTGTTACTTTTGTTATTCAATACTATTTAGTATCTATAGAGATACCTGACACTGACTTCATCGGAGCTGCAGTGAACCAATTCGATTGGCCTATTTGTGACTCGCCATGCAGAAACTGCTGGTGAGACCAGGTGTCATTTACAGTTATCTGATGATACCTGAAGAGTCTATTGCTCGCAACTGCATAATACAACAACAAATATAATTATTAAAAAACAAAACAAAAAAACACACACAACTGCAATGTACAGTATGTTGTGGAAGAAAGATAGAAAAGAATATGACAAGTTTCCTTCACGATCAACATACATGTACAGTATGTAAACACATTATTTGTCCTCATTCTTATAATACTATTACCAAATTTACAGAACTGTTGTGCTGAGATGTACTGTAGGGCATCATTTTATTTTCAATATTGTTATAAGAAAGGCATACTGATTGCAGTACATGTTACGGTACAAACCTTGTAAACTTGTCCGTATGTTCCATTTCCCACAACTTCCATCAAGTCAAAGATGCCAGCTGGATCCTAAAATTAGAAGAAAAAAATAAAGACAACAAAGGTTTACAAATATTATTTATCATGGTTTGAAGAATTTCAAGCTTCATGTACACAAGTGCTGGTACTGTACATGTAAAATAAAGTGACTCTGCCTTGCATTTTAATATTCCCCAATAATACATTTCACAAGGAGAAACCTGTGTTTTAAGTCAATAAACTTATTCACAGATCTGTGAGTTCCTGTAGACTATTATTCCCTGAGACATGTGCTGCCTAACAAACATTGATAACAATAATTTTCCTCTTTAATTCTAATCTTAAAAGGTGCTACCCGGCTTCCTTGCTGCAATTAACACTTTGAGCCTGTTTTAATGATAACAATTTTGTTTTAGCTCCTCCCCCTCCAACAACAACAAAATGAACAAGCAGGCACAATCTTGGTCATAACAGGAACATGTGACACCATGGCCTCTAGTCTGCTGGTCATAACTTTCAACAACAACAAAAAAAGGAAAAGAAAAAGAAGACACATATTTCTTATAAATTAAAAAAAAAAATGTATGGTGATAGACATCTGTATGCCCCCCCCCCCCTCATCTAAAGGATCCATTTGTTAATTATTATTATTATTATTATTATTATTACTGATTGACTGGTACATGTACATGTACATGTACATTCAAGAAAGAACGATTTGATACCAAAACAAACATACATGTACATCGTTGTCCTTATCAATCTACTCTCACAGGAAATGGAGTTTAGCACACTTCCAGGTCGTGACCTCTCGGGGTCATGGCCTCTCATTCAACACACTCCTTTGGGAACCATGAAATCACTTTACCATAGATCTACTCTGTAAAACTCTCTCTGAACCTCACACGTGTATTAAAGTTAACACATGCACATTGTACCAAGCTTGAGCCTGCTGTCTACATGTACATGTAAGTCCTTTGTGTACATGTACACTGCAATGTACTTCAGCCTACATGTAAAGTACATGTAGATGTTCATTTACTAGTTCATGTGTATTATTATCTTTCAGATACATTTAAATGATGCAGTAAACCCCCACAAAAAAACTGCCAAATATTCTTAAAGGTATTACAAAGTTTCGGTATGGGGTCATGAATTTGGTTTAAATTAACATATCGGAAGCATATGCGTTCCTACAATATTCATTGATCGTTGTCCCGGTTGAAATCGAGTCTAAAGTTATGAAATTATAAATAATAAACCCTTTATGTTGTATAGCTCCCTCTCAAGGTCAAGATATTAGTTTAGCTATGAAATAATGTTTCTTGACTAAAATCGACCGATTAGCTATTCCCGTTTGGAAATTATATATCACAACTACATATTCCGAGATTTTCATGGTCGCACCTACCATTGTACGGCCGTAGTCGCCATTTGAAATTTATCAAAATTTACCGGGAGCACCGGTAAATGTTTATATTCAATTTTTCTCGAAAACAGAAGTGTTTTAGGGGTTAATTTTTTTAGTGCTTATAATACATCCACAGGGGCATCTAAATATATCAAAATTTTAAAGATTCACTATTCACCCAATTTTCAAAATTTCCCAAAACTTTGTATTACCTTTAAACGAATTAATGAATTACAACTACTCACAACAAAGGTCCTGCAAAAATTCACTTAGTTAGCGCTGTGTTATAAAATATGTGAAGCATATTACTCATGACCCCCCAATTTTTTTTATTTTTTTTTAATGGCGCATTTATTGTTTTTGCATGATTAATTGCCATTTTAATAAAGAAAATTAAAAAAACAAAATGTCCTGCCTACATTGTACATGTATGTACATGTACATAAGTCATCATAAAATGATAACAACCTGAGCTAATTTTGCAATTCAATGTTTGTTGTAGAACTTTATTTAAACAAAATCCATTTTTTTCATTGCTTTACAAAAATACTAGGACACCTGTACATTTTTGTAAGTATACAATAGACATGAACAGAAAACTTCTATCAATCATTAAATCATGAAGACTGAATTGTCTAATTACAGGTTGTATAGGCTATAATCTGAAAGACCCCTTGACCTTTGCAGAGAAGAGCGTCACATTCAATAAATAGTCTACATCTAATTAAGGATGTTATGTAACCTGCATTAATTTACAGGCTTTGCGGCAATCAAGTTGATGGCCTACATATGGGCAAAAAAGTAGTCCAAATGACAGGTGCACTATATTCATGTACCATGCATGTATGAGGGATCTAGTTTGCCCAGGTACAGTATATACATATATTTGAAGAATAAAAGGTTTAATGGCCATGGGTTTGGGGGTAATAAAAAAAAGCTCAACTTAGGAATAGTTACATGTACTGTACATGTAAGGCTGAGATCGCTGATCTCCGAAAAAGCGGAGGAAGAACAAGAAGAAGAAGGTTCACCACACTGTAATTTTGAAACATAAGATCACAGGTTTTTTACTGGTATCAAAAATAGGCCTGAGTCATGTCGGGATTTTCATAAACCGGGTCCCGACGGCCTTGCACCGATCGGGACCCGGTGTCCCGAAATCAGCTCGCAGGATTTGTCACTTGCCTCTATAAAAAGTGCATATCATCAGTATGTCCCTTAAAAGTGACCTTTTTTATCAGGATAAATAAATCAACACATGCATACCTCGACACAGATTGGTATATTCTTCCATTTGACATTATTTTCATCCATGATTGGCGATGTTTAGTGCCATTATCGTGCCTCTCAAAGTAAAAAAACTCGAGCAAAAATATAAAGACAACATTCGAGCCGCCATTTTGATTCATGCAGGTTGAATAAATCGGGTCAAAAAATATGAATGTTAGAATAATAAAACGGCTTTCTTAAAAAATTCTTCTTTACAACATACCGATCAAATAATTTGTTAAAGACAAATAAATATTTATCTCTTAATTTAAACATCGCATGCTTTTTTTTAAAGCTGAAAATTACTTGGTAATCACAAGAAGTTTCGATACGGATAGCTGTTGCAAGGCAAGTTAAGACTAGTCTCGGAAAAATGCGCAGTGCTCGTCGTTAGCTGTAAGCGTGCCAGAACGAACCCAAACAAAGACGTGGTCGTAACGAGAACAAAATCATTAAAAGCTACGAGAGCACAATTGGAAAGACAACTACTCACGACGAGGAGCACTGCGCATTTTCCGAGACTAGTCTGAACTTGCCTTGCAACAACTATCCGTATCAAAACTTCTTGTGATTACCAAGTAATTTTCAGCTTTTAAAAGAAGCACGCGGTGTTCAAAATCAACGAAAAAATATATATTTTGTCTTTTAAAAATTATTCGATCGGTATGTTGTAAAGAAGCGCTTTTTAGAAAGCCGTTTTATTATTCAAACATTAATGTTTCTTTCAACCTGATTTATTTATCCTGCCGAGAGACCCGGCCAGTACAGTAGCTGGCTAGTAGCTGTCAAAAACAACCCCATGGGGCGAACTGCTTTGCATTTATATCAGCAGTTTGAATTGATTAAGGATGAGCTAGAATATGATTGGTAACAATTAAATACTTAAGTTTTAAGGTGGATTGATTTTAGTGGTGGGCAAAACTGCACTTTCTTACATATTTCTTTATTTTTTTCGGAGCGTCGGTTCTCAAAAAACGAAACCGGGACCCGACGGCAACGGTCGGGTCCCGGTGTGATCGACCGTACCGACTCAAGCCTAATCAAAAACTCCCCAAGATTTTCAGTGCATGTCATATAAAGCCATTGTACATGTACATGTACATGTCATGTACATGTATGTCCTGCATGTGTACATGATGACATGTACAGTACTGTATAATGTACATCACATGCACATGTACATTTTTTGTACATGTAACCAAACCTTACATGTATGCTTTTCATACAGGGTACAGGTATATAGTTTAATAGATAAAATTTGGGAAATGTGAAAATCATTTTATATGTTTTGCAATTTCTTCCTCGACAGAGTTTAATGCATTTTAAGCACACACTATGCTAACACTTTATCAAATGAATTGTTGGTAATACTTTCCTTATATGGCTACATGTACAATACATGTACATCTGACCTTTCACCCACACTCATTTTTAACATTAAAGCTAATCGTATAATTTAGACAAGAAAGAGGATTACAAAATTAATACCATTTTACAATATGTTAGTCTAGGTTTCTTGATGAATACAAGACAGAATATTGTAACTCTGTGTTTTCATGTTTCAAAGTATTATCTTTTTAAATACATAGATCTAGACATAATTCACCAAACTGCAATAAGTCTGAAGTCATGAGCACTAATTTATGTTGGATAGAAATGTGTAAATAAACATACAAAATAGTACAGATTAAACCAGAGATATATAAATAAAAATAAGACTTTATACATTATTTTATACAATTGATTTCAGCATTCAAATTCAATAGGCCGAGTTCAAGTTCAAATATTGAGATGCTGATCTTAAAATATCTTTGGTCTAGTTCATGTGCAAATGAAGTAATGAACCAGTATTACTATAGTAAACATGGTAAAAAATAAGTAAATTGTATAGATCTAGATCTACCCTCAATTCTAATATTTATGATTTCATTTAATACCCGGTAGTAAGTAAGCACTCTTTCAATTCATTCTTTGTTTTGATGGAAGACAGCGGAGACAATGTGGACGGAAGAATGCACACAAAACACACCCACACTGATTCATAATGTGTAACACAGAGAGACATGCCATGCATAATAAATCGGTCATTTTAGAGCCGACGTTTACTCTCGTTTCTCTCATTTTCTGTACAAAATTGTCATCGTATTATTAGAAACAATAAGTTGACATTAATACCGAGGTATGATTTATTGATTTTAATGAATAGTAATCTCCTTACCCTCAAACTTGAGAGATCAATATCATCCAAACTTCGCATTGATGCCATTTTTTGTTCACCGCCGCCCTGCACAGCAATGCGGCCAGAAGCTCTGCCGATAGACTAGTGTGTGCCTCTGAATTGGGGTCGGTGAGTGTCTGGGTCGCGGGTTCGGCAAGATCTTCCGTTTAATCACTAAACTTTCGTTACTTCCTGTAGTAAAATCCAAGATAATTTCACAAGTTCGCCGGCACGGGTGCCTTCCACATATTCACAAAAATGCGTTGGAGACAGTCATTTCTATACAGGCGGGTGTTTTCAGTGGAAGATTAGACAAAAACTAACAGTGACTCATTACTCGTTATGAATAACTGCGCTTCCTGACTGACATAAAGGCCTTCTACACAAATATACGTATTGATGTTATGTTGTATACATATGCAAATGAGGTCACCGTTTGAGGTCAAAATTCCAAGAAGTCGTCGCCTTCTCGACGAGAGGGCTCACTACAAAAACCACGACAGTCGCAAATGAAACATTGAGATATTTATATGAAAATGATCATTATGATGTACCGGTACAAGTTTTAAATTATGTAGGGCCTATGTAATAATTATTATTCATTTTAATCGTGTCAAATGAAGCTTTGCATTTGTTGAGAAATGGGGATGGGAGGGGGGGGGGGGTCTTCGATTTTTCTGTTCAACTTTTTTTTTGCTAACGACCATCATCACAATATCTTCACCTTTTAATACTGGTATTACAAGAATAAACTTAGTTACAGTTTGAGTAAATGGATATTTTGTCGCAATGCGCTTTATATATAATTAAACACAAAAAGAGGACACGCTTACAAGGGAAGTCCACCCTAATTATTTGGGATTTAATCTTTTTAATTTTCAATCGGAATTTGCTCGAACTTTCACTGACCTGTTTTTCTATTTTTTGCTTCTTATAACTTGATAACCACTGCCCACTTATAATTATGGTCGGACAAATCGGTAAAAAAATAGGCCCACTTTTAAGAAAGTTTATAAGAGCAAGCCGGCGAATTTGATAAGGAAAAAAAGAAAGTATTTCACCACCTTAATCTCTGATTGTTTGGAGGAGAATTCACAGAGTAAAATGACAACTAAAAGATCAAGTTTTTCTGACGAATAATTTAGATAACGGAGACCATATTTTGTTCTTAATGCATGTGAGGAAACAAAAAAGGACATTAATGCTACGATGCCTGCAATTTCACTAACATTTATTTTGATTATTTCATTTCCAGGAACATTACAAAATAAGTATAACAATTACAAAGAATTCAAGAAAGAAACGATCCGCCAATGCATGTGGATAACCAAAAGAAATCAAGTTTCTGTAGTGCAGAAGGCTCTCCTCATTGTGCAATACATAAATATATAAAATTGCTTAGATAAACATAATCTAATATCAAGAAGAGGCAAGAGAGCATGAGATCATAAATATAAACATGTTTATTATGTTGCGCAAGTCGTAAGAGTGTAGCGTTTTAACAGAAGAAATAAGAAGAAAAAAATTAATTTGAACTAAACTTGAATTAAATTAGTTGATCAACTGTGGGTCTAGCCATGGATTGAGGGAACAAAGCCAAATTATTAGTGGAGAAAGGGTGGTGTTGAAAAAATGGGGCGTGATGTGTTGTTATCTCCCCCCCCCCCCCCCCCCCAAAAAAAAAAAAAAAAATCTCTCTCTCTCTCTCTATCCCTCTCTCCCCCTCTCTCTCACCGTCCCTCTCCTTCTCTCGACCCCTCTCTCTCTTATTTTCTTGCCAGTTGATTCATATGGCGCGGACGGGCATGCCCCCATGCCTTTAACATTTACAATGATAATCCTAACTGCTGTGGATCATAATTCTAAGTTTGTAGCTGGATATTAATAACTTGTACCGGTATAATGCTCTACTGTTTTTTTTAATTTTTCATGTGTACGTTCACCTGTATCGCCTTTCTTCATGTTTCGATTCTTCATTTGAATAATTTAAATATTGGTCACAATCCTAAATCGTGGATTCTATTTCAATAAATAAATGGTTTGATTTTATTTGGTTATATTTGTTTTTATCCTTTTCGATATAATAAATAAAAAAAAATAATGGGTTCTTGTATAGCGCTCATGTCAGTCAATGTTAGAAGTATAAAAGCATATATATTGGATAGTTAACGTCAGAGATGATTGTTTGAAGACACTATGGCATATTCCTATCACCTAAAACAAAAAAGTTCAGAAAAACGAAACAAATCAAAACAAAAATACACAATGTACTGAATGTTTTTATTGTCAAGGGCGGAAGGGGTATGAGGGATCTTATAAACTATTCTCTCTTGTTTTTTGACGTCCCGAGGAAGCATGATATCCAACCAAAGTGGAGTTTAGTTTATCAGGGGAGAGCCCAATAAAACAAGTTTACTTAGAAATGATCGTTTGCAGGAACTATTTATGGTATATTCCTAACATCATGGTGTAATACACAATGTACTTGAATTATTTTTCTTCTGTCAAGGACGGAAGGGGGTAACGAGGGAACTTATAAAAACCATTCTGTCTTCCCCTTTTAGTGGGTTTTATCAGGGAGGAGTACACTCTAAATTACAGGGATTTAAAGTACATCAAAAAAAAGGTGAGGGATATATAATAGAAAGTGAGGAAAACAAGTCTTTTACAAGCACAGGAAGTGAAAAGACAAAGTATCTGAAAGGCCTACGGAGCTATACTTATTCTGCTTTTGTGTTCAACCTCTTTGCCCCTTAACCCGCCATTCCGAGCTCAAAAAGGGAGGGGGATTAGATCGAGAATAGAGAAGTAAACAGGGAGCAAACAAATCTATAAGCACAGCTTGCTCTAGTCCAGAATCTGGCCGGTTCTTATATTTTATCTCTATAATATTCTATACACTTACTTTCAGGCCGCCAAAGATGGCGTTATCATCCAACTTGTACACCCAGCCTAAGAGTTTCTTTTCTTTCTCCGGGCGTAGAAATTCAGGGATCACGTCATATTAGGCTTGGGGCAAGTAGTGGGAGATCGCGGTGATGGACAGGGGCGGATCAAGGGAGGGGGGGGGGGAGGGCGAGCGGGCCTTGCCCCACTCCCTGGCAAAAAAAAAAAAAGACGTGCAAAAAAGAATGATGGTGAACAGAAATTAACCTTTTTTTTTGCTCAAGGGGGGGGGGGGGTGGGGTGTGTTTATTAAAAATTAGTGCCCCCATATGAGCGAAATATTGGCAGGCACGATTTTAAAATTTCAGTATACTGACAGAACACTAAATTTCAAAATTTCAAATTTGGGCCCCCTCCCCCCCCCCCCCCCCCCCCCTAAGAAATCCTGGATACGCACCTGGTGATTATTAAAGCTTATGATTCTGGACTATATAGGCTTGCTCGAGTATCATAACTTTATAAAGAGGTGTCAGGTTGCCCAATTTGATGTGGAAGGAATCAATAGAATAGAATATGGAAGTGTTTTATCAAAAACAGAACTGCAACAGCATTTCTAAATTTGAATACCGGTAGTAAATAAAGACCCCAGCCATTGCAATTTCTGAACCAATTTTTTCTTTCTTCCAAGTAGGGCCTTTGCATTTGGGTAAACGTAAATTATGTTTTATGTATATCTTGGTGTATGTTTCATGGAAAAGAGGAGAGCCTCATATTAATTGGCCCATATTTATGTCTTAATGTCGAGAAAAGGAACTTGACGATAGGCACTGGAATTTTTTTTTTTTTTTTAATTGACTATTCAGTAAATATTCTAAATATTTGCCAAAAATATGCATTATCTTAGATACAACTTTGATACACACATTTTTTTCACCAAATCCTGCCCCAAAACATGTAAGGGGCACCACCGTTTAACAACAACCCATATTTAGGTGATCTAAAAATGTCATACCATTATTGAAATTGAATGATTAATTTATCCTCGTTATGTTAGTAAACGCTGCTAAATTACATTTTATATTTCCTGTAACTCTTGGCTCACTCTCTCTCTCTCTTTTCTTCATTGCTCTACCCACCTCCTCTTGGTCCTCTTGAACTCTCTCGCTCTGTTGGCATCCTCATTGTACAAAACTGATTTCATGTAACTTACACAACTAAAACTGTTCCGACTCTATTTGACCATTACTGTAACTGTCTATGATTATGATTATTTCTTGTTGTAAATTGATCTGTAACTTTTAGCAGTGAAAAATGCAAATTTCAAAATGGATAATATTAATTTCATTTCATTCTATTTCGATTACATAAGTTGAGAGTGAGAAGGGTGTAAGCTCTATGTTCAAGTTTGTGAATTAACACAACCTTCTTTCTCTCAGTAGACAATTATATGTACACAAGTTACCACCAGAAACATAGGAAAAAAAAAGAATTCAAATAAGACCAAGAAATCGGATGTTTGACATCAGTTTTATTTACAAAATAACAATACAAACAGTAAATAATACAGTATATACAGCATAAACCACATGTAAAAGTGCTTTCCACATTCATACTATATATTACTCATTACACATTTTTCTTCACAGGGGATTTCTATGACGAATCAATTTGCATATCCAGAAAATGGCAATTTTCCAACTTTTAGATAACATTCCAGCCCATGTATATTGTTTTCAGAGACATTACATTTTATTAGAACAATGAATCAATAAGAGAAAACTATAATTGTTGCCAACTTGAAATAATAATAATTATATGATCAATTTAGCCCTAAAAATAAATCCTGTCTTGAAATAGCTTAAACTTAGTGTAACTATAACCCTAATCAACTGCATACATCTAGGCCTAACAGGATGTCTATCAATTTTGGCGAGATGAAATGGTACAATTTGCCATTTTAGGTTAGGAATTAGTATATAACAAACATTGATACCTTGATAGGCCTATGAAACAGCTCCGTTGATTAACCAGTTGCACAAACAATCGAAACTCAAACATATATTGTCAAATTTCTACCTACATATTAACTTTTGCTTTTTTATGAATTTGCTTCATCACTAACATTTCACAATTCATTTAATGGGTTGGATAAGAACATGTTTTGACTGATTTACCGTCTCTAAAAGTCAGAAAAACTTTCTCATTATCGGATTGAAAATATTTATAACATATAGAAGGGCAGGAGTCAGGTGTCCCTTCTGTTTCATACCAGCTCCCAGTGCCTCCACTATCTAAAAATGCTGGATCTACTACTAGAAATTTCCTAGGAATTGTTTTGAAGACTTTTTATGGCTTGCACCAAGTAGATAAAGATCTTGTGCTCAATCTTGTAATTGAAAACAATTCAGAACAAATTCTTGGAACCAGCGGGATTTGAACCTGACATCTACTGCTTGCCGGGCAGCGACTCTACCACCAGGCCATCACTGGTCCATGGTACAGTCATGATGAACTGGAAATAATTACCTCAGCTCTCCTGACTTATTCTGACATATCATCTACTGGGTGCCCGAGCCAAAAATTTCTTTATAACATTTGAAACTTCTTCCAGGATTTCCTATAAATATGACGTCTCAATGGTCATGGAAAAACATTTTTTTTTTTGGCAAGGATCAAGAAATACAAAGCAGTTCTTGCGAACATGTCTCTGATAAATGGCCTTTTTGGCGATGGAACCACTTCTGGAAAAGACCAAGTCCTGTTTTATCAGTACTAAACAGTTCTCGGTACAGCATCTCTTGAAACAATTTAGCCCAGACCTTAATAGAAGTAGGTTCAAAGAAGTTTCTTTGACTATGGTTGATTCCTGAAAACCTCGGCAGTCCTTTCAAACGATCTGGTCAGGACCTAGGCCTACAATTTAGTTCATAATTATGCATCTCTATGCACACTGTCTTTCATCCATGAGTCTCAGTAGTCCTGGAACAAGGTGCCAGGTCCTAGATCTAATTAAGCAGTTCTAAAAACTTCTGACTATCTTCCGTACATGAAAAGCCCTACAAAGAAGTTCTACGAGAGGAACGAGGAGAGTAGAGGGAAGGGTTTCTGTTTGCTGACGACAAGCTTCTGATGTGGATGGGAAAGGTAACCTTTGATGTAGTTCTGTAATGAAACAAGAACATGAAACAAACAAGATATGAGGGTTATATCTCATTTTAACAAGAACACAGGTAAAGCATACCTGCCAACCTTCTATGTCAAATTAGGAATCTCCTAAGACAAAATTAGGAATGAAGTGTAATGTTTTTATAAAGCGGTTTTCAGAAAACAAAGAGGAATATAGGGTTTTTATAGGAATGGTTGGCAGTTATGGTAAAGGACATCAGTGCTATGGCGGGGATTTGAACCCTGTGCATGTGACCTTGTGCTTCATTCACCGCCTGGTGACTTTTCCGCTAGACCATGACATCTCCAGAATGAAAAATATTTTTACCTTGTAGATGCCTTGCTTAAGGACACCAGTGTTATGATGGGGATTTGAACCCTGTACCTTTTGCTTCATTCACTGTCTGGTGACATATCCACTAGACCCAAAAATGTTTTACCTTGTAGATGAGGTTTGCTAGGATGCATTCCACCTCCTCTTTGTCCACGTCTTCCAGTCCTGTAAACTTGAGAGCGGTTTCAAAGGCATCGATGGGAACCTGATGTGTGTTCAGCATCAGTTGTCTGAATGTAAAGAAACGTAAAGAAACGTTAAATGAAACGTTAAATTCAGTGTTATATTCAATAATCTTTGGGAACTGAAAATATGGTTATGAAAAAGGACTGCAGGAAAGATTATTTTTAATACATTTGTGACGAGACATGCCTCATATGCAAAGGAATATGATCACTCATATCTTTTATTTACCCTTCTTTTTTATACATAATATTCATATTAAAAAATAATAATAATAATGTTAATAAAACAAATATGACCAATGATAGCATTTAAAGTAGATATTCATTGATTTTAAAAACTAACTTTATTTTCATTATTGCAAAGTTGAAACTTTGATTCGACAAGGTTATCAAATTCAATGCTTGGAAACATTCGAAGTAATGATTATTATAAATTACAAAACGCTTAAATACAGCCCCGGCATAGCACCTGAAGAGCTCTCCGAACGCTGCTGAGATGTGTGAGATCACAGTATGGACATGTTTTGCACAAGCAGACGATGTCCCACTGAAATCTCCCACATTTTCAGTGCCTGTGTTTTCATCTTCTCATGAGTTCTTTCTCTTACTTCACTACCGTTAGGCTAATTGTATAATCTATTGTCTCACTCTAAACCCCGCGCATGGTTTTATTTTGATGACAAATGCAGCGATACAAAAATAAAGGAATCTGTCGCTTGTGAACAAAATCAGACGCCATTGTATATTCAGCTGCACACAACGCGGTATGCTCGGCGTTTCAAGAGGGAACAAATGCCGTCCTTAATATCATTCCGAGGGGGTTTTCAATTTGAAAGTCTGGTTTCTTTGATTGTTAATTAACCCATATCCTGTGTATTTACAAGCAAAAGATTTTGGTTATCAGAATCGGGTCATATCCCCTTTTGAGTGGTTTGACATGCCATTACATTTATATACACTAAACTCATTATAATTTGACAAATAATAGCTTTGCAATTATGTTCATTCTTTATGGGATGTCGTCTGCTTGGGCAGTATTGGTCCATATAGTGACGTCATTAAAACATCGTTATTTTTCCGGCGAAATTCTCGTATATCCCAGCTGCTATGGAGGTGGTTGTATTTATATTTTTATAAATCACCCAATATGTAGTTGACCTATAAACTTGTACGATGGCCATCTGTTAGCTTACCAGTTTATATTGATACATTAGTTGACATATTTGTGATTTTCTTTGAATTTCACCTTTAAGACTTTTTTTACTTTATCACTTCTATGAAATGTGTACATATATTTCACAACATGTCAATGTTCTAAATAAGACTTTGTTTGGGCATTAAGTCTGAGTGAAGTATAGGATGTAACACCCTTCTGGCTCTCAACAGACTACCGTATTTGCCGGCGATAAGGCCGCAGCGCCGTATAGGCCGCACCCCCAATTTTGACATAAAAAAACAAAAAACAAAAAAAACAACTTGTTGTCAAAGTCTGGATTCGATCTCTTGCGTACGAATGGTGATTTGACTAAAATCACCGCCTTAAATCGCTCAGCCATCGCGCACTGATGTTAGCTTGTGTGGTTTTTTGTGATGTAGTCATTGCGCCTCTCTCTTGTGTATTAAAATGGATTCAAAATAGCGACTTCGCGGCAGCTCTTTTAAACGGGCCCTTCTTTTACTTTTGCAATGCATCGGCACGAACTTATATCAAGATCTATCGGCAGATGTTGTTTTTGGAAGTTTATTTTCGTCTTCATGTCAACAATGCAAGATAAAATTGTCGGTAAGATGTGTGGAAATGTGTAGTTATTGTACCGTTCGTAGATCTAGTCCCATATGTGCAAATTTGTGCTGGTTTTGACTTACTTTTTTTATTTTTTTTTACTCTTTCGTCGCATAGGCCGCACCCCGACTTTTTGATATTTTCTCTTCCAAAAATAGTGCGGCCTTTACGCCGGCAAATACGGTACTTACAGTAAGACAATAGGCATACTTTTCTTCATTAAAGGTAATACAAAGTTTTAGGAAATTTTGAAGATTGGCTGGTTAAAGATTCTTTACAATTTTAAAATATATGGATGCCCCTGTCAGGGTGCTACAAGAATTTTTTTCACCACTTGCCCTGTCGGGCAAGTGGGTTTTCAATTTACTTGCCCAAACAATATTTCCACTTGCCCAAAACTTTAAAGCGAAAAAGGACTCGAGGTTAAAGCATTTATTATCTCGTAATGATAAGTTAGTGTTTTAGATAGCAAATTAATGCACATACATGTACAGTGTAACTGTACTGAATAATAACTTAATATGTCAAAGAAAATGGTCAACAAAGGATGGTTGAAGGTTTAAAAAACGCATTTTATTGATTCTCCATAAATAATCAGATTCACATGAATCTCGGCAAGGTAGAATGGTTCAAGCAGGTTTAAGTTTTTAATATTCAGTCATGTACAAAAGCATAATGACCCTGTTGTAAAAAATATGATACAAACATGTCATTAATGGTAGCCACATGTACCATGGTGCAACATCACATGATCAGCAGTATGACAAGGATTCCACATGATTGTGTATTGAAATTTATGCAACAGGGCCATATATAATCTGTAAGTCAATTGCAGCAAATGCAATAATCACATAAATAAAACAAGTGAGTTGTTCAGCAAAGGCTGACAAGAAAGTTCAATGTTGATATTTAAAGATAATATAATATAGAAGCAAGAACAGCAGTTGAGTTGTAATTGTACCTTTACATTGGCACTAGAAAATCCCTGTTGTTTATTCCATTCCGATTCGCACGTGTTCATTTCCCTAGAATAATGACGTCATATTTGGCGTGATTCAACCAATCGGCAATCAGAGAATAGCAAAGGCCTGTCGGTGCGGACTGCAGAGCTAGAGAGAGAGAGCGCGAATAAGCTCGCAGCTGGTACGATCGCGCTAGCTGTCTCTAGCTAGCTCACGGCCGGCCGTGCGTGGAGGCGGAGCGGCATTCATGGCTTGAAGTGTCACTGTTGCATGCGCGCTGAGCTAGCTGAGCTGGCTAGCTGTCTGTGAAGTTTTTTCGAAATCGGAACGATCGCTTTTTTGCTTCTGGATTTTGACGACGGGTAAGAAGTTGACGGGTGAATGGTAGAGTTCTTGGACACTAGGAAATTACTGTAAAAGTATCACTTGCCCGAATCGGGCAAGTGATAATTTGATTTACTTGCCCGACGGCTCAATTTGGTTGCCCCGGGACGTCGGGCAAGCGGGTTTGTCGCGCCCTGCCCCTGTGGATGTACATTATTATAAGCACTAGAAAGTTTAGCCCCTAAAGCACTTCTGCATTGAGAAAAATTGAATATCAAAATTTCAATAATTTTCAAATAGCGCCTACGGCCATACAATGGTAGCTGCGACCGTGAAAATCTCTTAATATGTAGTTGATATATAATTTCCAAACAGGAATAGCCTATCGGTCGATTTTAGTCAAGAAATATTGTTTTATAGCTAAATTAATATCTTGACCTTGAGAGGGAGCCATACAACGAAAAGAGTAGTATTTACCAGTTCATCACTTTAGACTCGATTTAAACCGCGACAAGGATCACTGAATATTGTAGGATCGCATATATTTCCAATATGTTCATTTGAACCAAATTCATGACCCCATACCGAAACTTTATAATACCTTTAACACCCTGGGTAATTTAACACCAAACTTACACTTTTTTGAAGAGGTTCCTATACGTGATGGTCTGTAGCTTCTCAATGATGAGGTAGACACCGCACTTGATGAAGAAGGCCTCGTTCTTGCTCATGGCACTCGTCAGGAGTCGGAGATCACCCGTCTTGGTTGCCTTGGCGATGTCAGCAAACTGCATCAGATCGTACTTCTCCAGAAGAGATGTCTTAGGCATGTGACCCTGATATCAAAAGAAACAGAAGCAATTTTATTTTTATTAGTCAAGTGTCGCTTATGATTGCCGTCCTGCACTTTTTCCACAGATAGTTCTGATAATACTTTGAATTTATAATAATACGTTATAGAAATATAAAGTTTGTTAAAATATGTATATGTGTACCGGTATATAACATTTTGACATGAGGTTATTATTGTTTATATATTTTGTATTTTACCTAACGCTTATTTGTTCTTTGTTATACAGTTATTGTATTTGGAAACATGCAGAAATAAAATCCAATCAAAAGAGGTCTTCTTACAACTACCATTCTTAACCGCAACATTTCGACAGGTAATAGATAGATTAGGATGAGATGTTTGTTCTGCCGACTGATTTATAATTATTCATTTGTAAATTAAGTGTCATATTTCGAACCCTTGGAGAAATTCAAGGGTTTTCATATGACTACTGTTCTTACCAGTAACATCTTAACAGGTAACAGATAGATGAGAATGAGACGTTTGTTCTGCCGACTGGAATGATGGCATCGTTGGAATGCAAACGATAAGTGCTCCTCAGCTGGGGATTAATAAAGGATAAAAATAGTAATAATGATGATGATGATGATGATGATGGCTACCTGGCTACAGTAAAACCCACATTTTTTAAAAGTACATGTATTACAAACGTTCAGGGTGACTATCATGATTCAATTTTTCCCAGCATGCCACTCTTGCAAATTTATAAAACCACTTGCTCATTTCATTCATGTTTTAAAGCCCCACTGCACTATTTAAAGCTACTTGCGCCCTCTATGTAGCAAACAATGCATAAATCGGGGACTGTTCGTCCCCCATGATCCCCATTTTCTTGTGTTAATTGAGATCTGATTTGATGAGATAGCCACCTGTCAGTGACCACACTGGGTGGTCTACCGTAATCCCTCTTGTAAACTAGTACAGACAGGCTTTAAGACATGCACACAAAAAGTGATATTCACCTGCTGTGAAATCGCTCTCAAACATTTCTTTCCTGCCGACATAGTACTTGTAGGTGACCAGCTGCGAGATACTGAAACGGTCTTTTAGAGATGAGCCCTCTATTGCCCGGATGAGAGGTTTGCACAGTGGAAGCTTGTTGATCTAGATAGGGGGGCAATAAAAAGAATAGATTATCACTACGGTACGTATGTCTTTATCAGCCCAAGATTGCCAAATAACCTGCTGTTTTGTCTATCCCGATCGCATATTATCCAGTTAATTTGCCTCTTCTTCAGCCTGCAGTTGCAATTAGCGGATATTTGGTCGAGGTAATCATCCAAAGATATCTTGGGCTAGATTGCAAGATATCCTGTTATTTGTCCGGTGTGTCTTCACCAGCCCAAAGACTCGCACTATGCGCGACCGCTGAGCAAAATATCTTGAGCTTGAGTTTCGAGATTTGAGGTAGAATCTCAAGCTGATGAAGACGTGATTTGTAACTTCGGAAATAAAAATAGCGGGCTATTTGGCAATCTCGAGCTGATGAAGACATACCTATTTGATACAACTCAAACTACTACGTAACTAATCAACAAAGTTCTCTACTCAATGTTACACCATGGAATTTGATTTCCATGATCATTCAAAGTTGGCAAGCTTACTGACTTTAATCAAACAAAAGACAGATGGATTGATGTGTACTACAAGAGCATTGAAATTCACCTGGGGGGGGGGGGGGGGGAGGGGGGAATCGCCTCAACAAATTAAATTTGAGAAGTGCAGCAAACTACACGCTCGTGTGGAGTAATAAAGAAATAAGTTATCAGAAGGTTTACAAAATGATTAAAATACCGGTAGAGATCTCCACACCATATTTCAAACATTCATAACTGTCATAAAATTGGTCCGACTTATTTCAAACTTTCGCTATTCTATTTCTTTGATTTATCTGCTTTCATTAAAAATGAAGTTATTACAAGGGTTGGATTGTCCTTTAACTAAGACAAGGCCCAGATCTGTCACTCATACATTTGCCCATTAGACGAAGAGTGTCTCATGGAAGACTTTGAGCTGTCTTAGGAAATAAACCAAAAAAAACCTATGTGTAAAAGATTTTATACATTACTATTTTTTGTATGTAGATTCCTCAGAGATTATTAAAATAAAGTGACAGGAAATAGAGAGAATAATATGACTTAAAGAAGGAATGAATTATTGGCAGCTTCGGGGAACCTTTCTAAGAAAATGAATGAATGAAATACCAAACAGTCACAATAAATTCAATTATTCCAAGGGCAAAGAAATTCCACAATTTCTTACTCAGCAATTCTGGTCCCATAGAGTATTGTGAATCATGCAGTACTTGAGTTACTTGACCAAGGATCAACAGCGCTGGATAATGCCCTCATTATTACCCGAAATTGCCCATTTCAATTTCAAACTTTTAAAACTTGTCAAAATGGGCAACTGAATGTTCAATAAGTTACAACACCACACTTTTATGGTATGGTGGTTAATTCAAAGGACTTTGGGTCAAAAGGTTCAAAGTTCAAATCCCAGCCAAGTTCTGATGTCCTTTGACAAGACATGATTCCATGTTTGCCACTCTACAACCATGGGAGTTGGACTAACTATGACAGGCTGTTCATGCCACTGGTTGCTCTCACCATTATGATCTTTAGACAATATTTTTTCCTTCAATAATGAACTATCAAAAGATGTAAATTTTGTAGATTTGTGACCACGGTTTGTACGTTCCTTGAGAGACCAATGCGAGTAAACAGTGGCATGAACGGCCTGCCATAGTTAAGTCCAACTTAAAGTTGATCTTAGTCTTTGTGAAACCCTCCCCAGGTGCATATGGGTACCCGATGTGCCATGACTGAGGTAATACTGTTGTAGCACCAAAGGCAACATCGGGTGATGAACATGATAGCTATACAATAAGCAACCATTATTATTATTATTATGTTCATGCTTCCTCCTCAACATCATAAGGAAAAGACAGCTTCAGTTTGTTGGGCGTATTATGAGAAGAGAGGGCACAGAAAACAGGATACTGACAGGAAAAATAGAGAGAAAGAGAAGCAGAGGGAGACATCGCATCAAATACATGGATAAGTTCATTGGGCTGACTGGTAACAGAAGCAACATCACTTTACAAAGAACCAGAGCTAGAAGTAAGATGGAAAGCCTTCATTGTCAATGTCTGGAACAGACAGGGCACCTAGCAAGCAAGCAATGTTCATGCATATTCTATTAAAGAGAATGTTGAGTTCTGGCAAGAGGTGAAAATAATTTGTAAGCGTTATCATTGCAAATGCAAGTGCGGAAGAGCATCAGATAGAAAATGTTCCCTGAAAGCCACGGCTCTTCAAATGCCTTAATATTCTAAATATGTGGGCATGTAACATCATAACAATCAGGACAGATTATGCCACATGTTCGTGTAGTCCCATAGACATCTTTCTGTGTACAGTGCTTGTAACTTTACCAAGACTGGGCTAAAATTTTGTATAATTTTGATAATTCCAGAACCTTGCAGTACACACCAACAGTTACATTATATGCTAGATGATCAACCTTTTCTGATCGATTTCACAACGTTTCTTTCACAATGCAAACGCATGACCAGAACTCAACTTTATCTTTAAACATTACTTCAATATAATCATAGTATACTTAATTTGCTCTTTTGTCATTTTAGGGGTAGGGGCCATGTTTTCTGAATTCATACAGACAAAGACAAACTCACCTTAAAGTAGACCTTGAAGAGTTGGTTGACTAGATACAGCATACCCCATCGCTTGGTGTCATCCAGTGAGGCTCGTCTAGATTAAGAGAACAGTGTGGAAGAGTTTGCAATTAATCAGTTGATCCATGTAATGCAAGTAAGGGCTCATTCACATACGTTGAAGTAAACCAGTGTTGTTTTTATTAGTGTGTAAGTGAATGGCCGGTGGGATTCAAATTAAGTGCCCACCATAACGATTGTCCTACAAATAGGATACAGAAATATGACATGCATTCTTTAAAATGAAAAAAAATCATGAAGATCACAAATAAATTTCTTTATAAAAATAAAAATACAACAAAATTACCATAGATTTCATTTACATGTTCTTTTTACTATAACTGTGACTGAACTTTAAAATAAAATACATTCATACCTCAAATACAAGATAAATCTAGTGCAAACATCAGAATCTTTAAACCCTACAATGTACATCTTCCCCCTCCCCCTCTCTCTCTCCCCTCTCCCCCTTTCTCTCTCTCTTTCTCTCTTTCCTCTCTCCCTCTTTCTCTCTCCTTTTTTCTTTCCCTCTCTCTCTTGTTATCTCTTTCTCTCTTTCTCTCCCGTCTCTCATCCCATCTTGTTCTCTATCTTATTACTAACATGACAGCTCCATCCCACACTCCAGACAAAAAAAATGACCTTTTTCATCATAAATTTGAGTTGATTTCTACTCCAGTGACCCAATTATTTTTTCCCTTGGCTTAACTCAATCAATAAAACCAGATCAAGCTACTGAGAGATCCTTTTTATTAAGATAAATCTTTCCCCCTCTCTTTTTGAAGGTTTGATTCGATCTATCATTCAACCAGTATCCTCATGCCAATATTTATCTGAAGATATTTTTTTTCTTCTATTTCTCTTTCTTTTCCATCCTTTGCTTATGATGCAGAAGCAATCACAAATGATGAATTCATCATTTCATCATTTCACTTCCAATCCCTCCTGCTCTAGAAAATAACACCTGTCCTCCTACTAAACCTAGCTATCTTGCCTCCCTGAGAGAAAAATCAGGGGTGTATTTTTTTTAAATATGTTATCTTTTATGCTGGAAAAACAAGCGTTAGTTGTCATGACATATTGAAATGGCATAGAGATTGAATAGAGATTTACTGGTGCTTGTGCAGGTGTCTCCCTCAACTATAGCTCATGCATCCAGCTTTGTGCAGACAAGCCAGACATTAAAGGCATCGTTTAACAATGTTAAATTTGAGATGCACGACCCTACGTGTTAGCAGTGTCTGTGATATGGTGTAATATTGAAGCCAAAAAAAAAATTGTGCTTCAAAATGATAATGAAGTGCCTCAAAAAAGTAAAAATCTTTGAGTGACTTGTTTTACCATACTCATTTCCCCCAATAAACTGTAGTGTTATGAAAATTGTTAGGAAAAAAAAAAAAGCCAAATTTGATTTCGATTTTTAATCATAAATATCTTGATAAACAGACAGGCGATCGGCTTGTAAAAGGCATGGGGTTCCTGACTGACCTAAAGGTTTATCATTATCATTGCAGAATGAGCTAAATCCAGGATTTCGTTCCAGAAACGAGACAAAGTTACCCAATCCCTTTAAAGGGAAAGTCCACCCCAAAAATAAGTTTGTTTCCCTTGAGGCAGAATAATAAGAAAATCAAGTGAGTGAAAGTTTGAGCAAATTCTGAATGAAAATAAGAAAGTTATGAATTATTGAAGTTGTGATCAATCAAATACAAATTGGCAACTCTGTGACTTATTATACGAGCTCTCCTTCATTTGCTTTGTGCATAATATTCCATAAAATCATGTTTTCTTCGTTATTGATGACGGAATATATATTTGTTCCTTGCAGGGGGGGGTATAGAAACATATTTGCAATTATTATATTTAGCGTGCATGTATGGTTGAAATTTTTCTTGAGGGAAAATGAAAATTTTAGATTTTTTTAGTACTAAGCAAATGGAAGTTGAGCTCGCATTTTACGTCATAGAGTTGCCAATTTGTGTTTGATTGATCACAACTTAAAAAATCCTAACTTCCTTATTTTTAATCGGAATTTGCTCAAACTTTCACTGACTTGTTTCTCTCATTTTTCTACTCCTATTAAAACTAACTTAATTTCAGGGTGGACTTCCCCTTTAACCAATGACTCGTCCTAATTTGGATTTGTTATGACAGTTAGCATACTTAAACAGTAAACATATTATAATTTTCAGAAGACCTCTCCCCAGGTACATACATCATCAGAGTTGATTCAATGAGATGTATTTGAAGCTGAATATGATACAGTGCAATCTCATTATAAGCAGGTCTGGGTCCTGTTTCATAAAACTTGTTATCAATAACAAGATAAAATAACTGGTATAATTTACTGAAATCATTGCATTTGATTGGCTGAGAGCAAATTTGTCACAGAAATTTAGCATTTGTTATTGATAACAAGTTACATGAAACAGAGCCAAAATAAAACAAGATACCAGTTATAACAAGGTGATTTTCGTTGTCCTCATGTTCCAAGTTATGAGTTTCCATTGCAATGAAACAAAAATATGCCCAGACTACAAAGTTCATTTATAATTATTATTTGTAAAACTTGTGGCACACAAGGTAAAAACATTTTCCCTTATTTTTCTCTATATCATAACAAAATCTATTCTTCTGTTCGCTTCTCATCACTCGAATTGGCAACACATACGGTATTGGTACTTTGAAGAATGAAGTGCCCATCAAGGCATTCATTAATTTTTCATTTTTTGCTTTGAAATTCTCCATACTGCTAGAAATCTTACAGAATATCAACATTAGGGCACCCCCTTCTTTCCCAATACAAAAGACTTTTCATACATTTCCCCCTAATATTGCTGTCTAGTGGATAAACCTCTGGATTGCGAACCACAAGGTACGAGGTTCAAATCCCTGCTGCAGCAATAATGTCCTTTGGCAAGATATTATTCTACATTTGCCACACTCCACCCAGGTGCAGTAAGTGAGTACCTGGTAGGATTTATTGCTTGAATGCACTAAGCACTACAGTTATCCAAAGTCCTTTGGTAGTGCATAGAGACATTATATCATAATGTGATATGCGCTATACAAGAACTGTATATCATTATTTGCCAGCACACAAAATTAGCATATATATATATATATATATATACATCTACATACCCATCAGCAGCACATGTTCTAAAGCAGGCCATCATAGTATCAGCAGCTTTCTCTAACAATTCACCCGGCTTTCCTTTTCCTTTCCTCATCAACTGAGTCTCAGCCTGAACAAAATATATATCAATTCTGATTATTTATTTTTGATCAAATTGAAAGTCTAACAAAATCAGGAGGTTCCCCGATACTTTTCTTTAACAATTCACCAGGTTTTCCTTTTCCTTTCCTCATCAACTGAGTCTCAGCCTGAAAAATATATAAAATCAAACATTATTACTATTTTTGTTCAAATTGAAAGTTTAAGGAAAACAGGATATTCCCCAATACTTGTCCTAAGCAATAGCTGCTTTCTCTAACAATTCAACGGGTTTTCCCTTTCCTTTCCTCATCAACTGAGTCTCAGCCTGAAAAATATATCAAATTTAACATTTATTTTCTTCTTAAAGTGAAAGTCCAATGAAATCAGGAGGTTCCCCAAAACTTTTCTTCCACAACCCAATTTCAACATAATACAGATTAAACCATATGTTTTTAAGATATTATATAAACAAACAAATATTTACTTAATATTCTTAATGATAATGATAAAGATAATGATAATGATAATAACAACAACAACAACAACAACAACAACAATAATAATAATAATAATGATAATAATAATAAATAATAATAATAATAATAATAAAAACGGTGCTTATAAAAACGCTTACCATGGAAGTCTCTAAGCGCTAAATAAAGTTAAATAATTTTGAATAAAGTTGAATAAATTTGAATAAAGTTGTTACTAAACCTCTTCACACAAGTAAAGAAAAACAGTCTATCATATAAATACCGGTAAGCAATTTATAATTTTTACAGGACAAGTTGAAAACTAAAGTTATAAGCTAGACTTTGATCCATATATTGATTATCGGATTTTGCTCATTTCATCTCATAATTTATTTATTTGGCTACGCATTGGTCAACATCATAACTGATCTGTTTCTATCATATATATATTCATTTTTAAAGCGCAATAACTTTATGGATATATTCTACTGCGCTGCAAGAGCTTGTGAATGATGTGGTATACACCTACATGCACAAGTATGTTTTCAGTCTTGATTTACAGTTTTTATTAGGTGTTGCTAGGTAGGACAAATATTATGGATTTTCCTACCTAGCAACTCGTAATGTATGCAAACTCGCATTCTGACTATTGAAATACAATTATTCATAACAGTTGAATAAAAAACCTTGAAACGAGGCACTTAACACGATTTGTGCACTGAATTTGATTAAATGTCCCATTCAATTCACATAGGATCATTCATCTGTAATTTTGTTGATTGCACTATAAAAATACCCATACATTTCTAGGCACCTGGATACCACCTGTACTATTGCCATAGAGACATATTGTGATATGCACTATATAAGTACGGTATATCATTATTATTATTGCACTTTTGTCTTGGCAACAACGATGCAAATTAATTTCATTGCATTATGCAAAGTGAGGGTGGCTCTAGGATTTGTTAAAGGGTAGGGGTACAATTTTAAAAAAAACACGGCATGGCCCCCTCCCCCAAACAAAAATGACATATGAGACCCCCCCCCCCCCCCCCACCCACTCAAGCATAAAAGGTTTTCATACGAAGAAAAAGATCTCTTACACACACAAAAATAAGGGGGTGGTATAGACAACCATAACTCAACCCTGATACATCCATCCCCTGCACAGCACAGGTACCGGGTAATTGCATTATAATGCCAAGTCCTAGTAACTAGGAATCAGAAAACCATGAAAACAGCACAGTTGGTCCATGAATATATAATACAACACAATATACTATATACTTACACTGTTGGCAAATAATCTGAGATCTACTATCACAACGTACAAAACAGGTAAAGCCCTGGAAAGAGAAACAGGAGAGACGTTTTTTTGTTGATGGTGAAAATAAAATACAGACATCTTTTGTGCCTTTACACTTGAAATTTTCATCCTCAGCTCAAATGAGTCTAAAAAATAATCTACTACTGTATTATGTAGATTTAAAAAAGGCACACTTCTGCTAAAAGAGCAATTTTTGTCATGACTATTCTTTCCATCATAATAAGTAATAAAATAATAATAATGATTATTAAAAACAACAATAATAATTATAATAGCAACAACAATAATAATAATAATGACCAAAAAAAAAAAAAAAATAACAATGGTTCTTAATTTCTTATATAGTGCTTTATCATTTACATTTGAAAAACAAAAAAACAAAGATAATTCATTCTGAATAATTATGAAATATATTCATCTAATATCAATGTTTTATTCCCAGAAAATTACAGCTGCCATGAATAATGAATTTTTTAAAATAGAAAGTTGTTCGAAGAAGTAAAATCAAACTTACCAGTTTTCATCTTTTTGGCTCTGGAAAGCTTTGTTGAATGCTCTAGATATAACTAAGTTAAGGCATCATAACAAATCAGCTAGAAAAAAAATCTCATGATTACATAACACAAGAGAAAATAATTATAAATAAGATATATTGACAAAAATTAAAGCTCTGACAATGAATTAAGACTCTGAAAATAGGTGTATTTAAATGATTGGTAGTATTGTTGCAAACACTCTTTGTAGTCTTGTTGCTAGCAATGCAGTAGCTTTTTACATAGGATGCATGCATAACAGTAAGCACATTCCCACTTGGAATACAAATAAGATCACTCACTTTCAAAAATGTTTAAATAGTTATAGTAATACTACAATACATGTACAGTTAATTTATTCTTACCCCTTGTAAAGTTGATGTATTTTGTGCTTTTCATAATTCAAGAACTAAAGGCGGACTTGTTGAATTAGAGCCTTTGTTGAATACTTGTAGATGTAAGCTTTGATATGTCACATTCTCAAGCAAAATAAATTGGAACAAGTCATTTGTTCACATACTCGAAAGAAACAAAAATTGGTAAGGGTATGAATAATTTCGTTTTTAACTGTATATCATAATACAAGTTTCCTTTTACTTGTATAGACCAAGGTAAACTGGGAAAAATGGAAAAAGGATACTGAACGACAACTTTTTGGAGCGAGTATGCTTCGATGAAGTCATTGTTAGCCACACACCAACAGCACCTGGGGATTAAACAAAGAAAACAAAGAATAAATTTGAATCACACCAAGAAAGGGCAATGGCTTCAAGTCCGTCTAAACATTAGTTTGGCTGAAAGAAGTAACATTGTGAGTCTGTCACGTTACTCTTTCTCAAAGGCGAACAAAGAAGAAGAAAGAACATGATTTCATATAGAAATTACAAGTTAAAAGAAAATAATTATTTTGATGCATGGGATGTGCAGTCCCATGTACTGCATTCCATGTTTGCAAATTGTCTTTCCCCTCATCCACTGGCAAAAGATTCCATAGTATTAAAATAAAGTTCTGCCACTAACAACATTAGACGTACAATCATTCTTTACTGATTGATTTTAATGACCAAAATCCAAGGTTTATTAGATCTCTTTATGATTTATCATAATTTTACTGAATAGCATATTAATTCATTGTAATCAAGTGGTATGAGGATATTAAAGATCTTATCATTGCATTGTTTGGGGTTTTAAGTATGCACTTTAAATCTTACTTTAGATGGGCAGCTACCATTTCATCGTAGGGGGGTTCAAACCATTGTTCACACTGCTCCTCTGGGCTCTCCAGATGCAGTCTCGGATTGGCGATGTGCGGATGTTTGAAAGACAGATGGTCCTGTGGGGTGGGGTGGGAAGGAAAAGGAGATGAAGGAATGCATTGTGATAAATTCACTTGATTCTTAATCAGGAGAGCTAGGTTGAATTGTAATTTAAAAGTTATCCACATGCTAAATTCATAATAACAATAAACAATTCACTTAAAAACAACACTCCTCCTGTTTCATTATCTTGCTTTCTCTTTCTCACTCCCTCCTCTCCATTTCTATGACACCCCCCCCCCCTCCTTCTCTTTTTAATATTCTTTCCCTTTCTCACTCCCTCCCTCTTTAGCCCACTCCCTCCTCTCCTCACTCCATTTCTACGACCCCCCCCCCCCCTCTGTCTCTCTTTAATATTCTTTCTCTTTCTCACTCCCTCCTCTCCCCCACTCCATTTCTATGACGCCCCTCTGTCTCTCGTTAATATTCCTTTTCTTTCTCACTCCCTCTCTCTAGCCCACTTCCTCCTCTCCCCATCCATTTCTATGACCCTCCTCTCTCTCTTTCTCTTTAATTGTCTCTCTTTCTTATCTTTCTTATGCCTCTCCCTGTATCTACTGTAGGTGTCTCACTCTCTCACCTCCATCCTCTATCTCACATAAAAGAGAAAGAAGATTTAAAACTTACTGCAAGAAGACTGCCATCCCTTCTTCTGATCCCATTTTCAACCTGTGATAAAAGAGAGACAATTCTTCAAATCATTATACTTATAGTTGTTAAAATAACTACTAACGAAATGTGATTGTAGAATTCAAGCTGTCAGCTGCCAGTGCTAGATTGCAACATTTAAAACATCTTTGGTAAATTGCTATCCATGAAAGTTTACATACAGTGTACACATACATTGTGTATGGAAAGCAACACTTTACAAAATGCAAAATTTTGTTATCATGTCTCTTTCTCATAACATAACTAGTCTAGCCCTAGGATAATCTTTCATTCTTTGTTCCCTCCTCCCTTTATTATTTTTTATCAATGTAATTTTCTTTTCTTTTCATAGCAGGTCTACTTCTCTCCTTACTCCTTAGTCTCCTCTCTTTCATCTTCTTTCCTCTTCTCTCCTTTTTTTCTTTTCCCAATCTCTCCCTCCTTCTTCGTCTCCCTTCTAATTCTGCTTCTCCTCCTTCCTCATTTCTTATTCTTTCTTGCACTTTGCAGGAGCGTTTCATTACTCATTAGCAACAAACTCCATTTTCAATATATGGGGCTAAAATTAATATTCAGCCACTTTGCAATGTAGAGAATATTATAAATTAACTATTATAACTACAATAAAAGCATTACATTTTATAAAAATAAATATACAGTTATAATTACCTACGGAAATTTTCCCCATTACATGCAAAAAAGTTTTAATCTGTAAATTAAGAGGCAAATCACTCACTTGTTGTAAATACTGATTCAAACTTGTGTGCGCCATGGTTCAGCTGTTGCCGAATAATTGTGTAGACTGTCGTGCTGAGTAGAGATCATCACAGGTTATAAACTAATATCTTTCTAAACAACATAATTACTAGCCTTAAATTAAATTATCTGACCTTTAATAATTATTTAGTGAACATTGCATTAATCAACAAATTTATTTGATAAATTATATTGAACATTTTTCTGAATTTAAAGGGAAATGCGATCACTCCAGCCGCTGACGTGGGATTGAGCGTTTACAAGCTGAAACGGTGAATCGAGAATCCGCAATATTGCACTATTTTAATAATTTTCTGTCATATTTAGGAAACCAAATTATTTATCAAAATGCCTAGCAAACAGAGAATGAGGACGCAAAATGACAAAGCAAGCAAGAATGTTGAAAAGAGGGGGATGGTACCGAAAACATTGGTAAGTATGAAGAAAAAAAGAGTAGACGTGTCGTTTGTGTGTGTGAGGAATTGGTCATAATTGTCACTCGTGTGCCATTGCATTGCCACACTGCAGCTGTGCAAAAAATTCGCAGCCAGTGCAGTACAGTGCAAAGGCATTTGTATAAATGCCGGGACCAAGGACCATAATCACCTGTTACTTGAATACCAGAAATTTTCACATGCAATTTATTACTTACTTAATGGTAATAAATAATAGTGTAAAAATTTATCCAGAATTGGAGGAATTCTACAAAAGAAGAAGGGGGGGGGGGGGAGGGGGAGTGGGGGATGTGACCGTGTACAGAGAGCTAGAGTCAACTAAACTAAGCATGCTAAGCTGGCGAACTCCGACACGTCTTGACGCCTTGGCCTAAGCCGGCTTACTAACTAAGTAACTAGACCTAATTGTTATTTTCATAAAGTAAGTAAGTGTGGACGCTAGGGCATGTGACAAAATGATGCACGCCCGTTGCAAAGTGCTTTACGCTGACACACTCGACTCTAATTTCGAAGAAAGCCAAAGTGGCAATTACAAACAATCAGAAATAGAAACTTGTTGCAGTAATTTTGGTTTAAACTTTAACACCCACTGACTCAGTTCTAACTTCTAAGTTTCTAACTTGAATTTCTAAAAAATAAATTGTCTTTCATCCTGTAGATTTTGACAGAGAGAGAAAGTGTGCAAACGAGTGACAGTATTCTGAAAAATATCCTGTTGAAAACATGCATAAAATAAGTCATTCTTATATTTTTTGCTTGCCGATCTTAGCACGAAATCCACGAAAATTAATGTACCGCAAATGTTTCTACTTTACAGTAGTTTAATGCAGAAAATTTGACCTTTTTATTTTGTTGTTTGAACAATCTATAAAGATTTGATATCAAGTTTTGTACTGTTGTAGCCAACCATCTTTCAAGTTTGATACTTTTGCCATCACCTTTTTGTAAGAAATTGCCATTGTACAGCCTCTAGCTGTTCAAGGTCATCCAAGAGGCTGTTCACACCAGCAGGATAAGTCGAACTCAACTCTAAGTTGGACTTGAAAATTATGAGGAGCCATTTGTAGCTTTAATATAAAATGTATTCAAAGGCAAAAAATCTAGTATTTTAGATTTTTTATAAATTCCATCAAGAACATGAAATCTCCTTGATAATAGAAAATATGAATGATTTGAAAAACACTTACGTCTTTCCATAATTTTCAAGTCCAACTTAGAGATAAGATCAACTTAAGATCTCTGTGAAACACCCCCCTGGTGTAGTAGAAATTAGTCATGCAGGAGTATGCCATTGACCGAAAATATATCCTGTAAATTAAGATGATTGCATGTGAATCTATCAAATGATCTATATTAATTTATCTTTATCTCTTTCAATCGATTTCATGTGCAGAAAGCAAGTGAGGAAGGCTACCCTGTTGGGCCTTGGTTAATTGGACTCTTCATATTCGTTGTTTGTGGATCAGGTAAGATGCAGAAAAAAAGGAAAAGCTACAACATTAATAAACAACAACAATATAGCCAGAACTGTGAACAATTACCCTCTGGACAGCTCTAAAAGAGCTTTGAAAAAAGAAGAAAAAAAGCTCTTTTACTAGTAAAAGAAATGACAAAAAGGGCCACTTTTGAACATTAATATCTCAAAAGGTATAACACATATTGTAAAGATGGAGGTCAAATTTTATTTGGACTAAATTTTTGTGACATTTCCTTAATTTTACATTGTAGAATCAAATAAAATGTACATGAACAAAACATGCTGTGCTGAAATCACGCTTTTATTATCGCAAAGCCAATAAAAGCCCCTGTAAACAAAACAAAAGAGGATCTTTTACATTGCTATTTGACAACAAAAAGGTCAACCAGTTCTCAACGTATTTGTAAATGGAGAGCTCTAAACATAAAAAGACACAGAATTAAATTTAAGTCATTTTATAAACATGTGTGTAAAAAAAACAGACATGCTTTAATGAGGGTTCATAAGCAAATGACCTCCAGATTTCCCAGTAATCCTCCAAATTTTAACAATAAAATTAAAGTTATAAATTGACCTCTTCAAATCTGTAATTTATTGATTGGGAAAAATGTGAATAAAAAGAGAGTACCCAACATTCGCTCCAGGCTATATTTCGTCAAAGATATCATATACCTGTAAGGTTAAGTTTAGGATTGCAGTTTGGTTTACAGTTAGGGTTAGGTAGAGTGTTTGATCCATTGTTAAAGTTCAGAGTTTTTGGTAGTTTATTAAATTAGCTCTAGTTATATGTAGACTAGTCAGCATATTTTTGTTATTATGTGGACATAAAAGTTTATTTCTGTATTGGCCTCGATATTTAGGGATTTCATTCCTTCATGTTCTTTCTCTTTCATTACCAATTTGAATGTCTCTTGTATTTGTGTTAACTATAAACATATATTCTAACATACGGATTCACTCGACCGCATGCTCAAAATGCTATTATCTTATGACTTAATTAGCTGATTGTATTTCTCTAACCTTGGATCTTAGTACATAGAACTATACATTGTTATAATGCTTAATTAGGGGATACATTGGTGTTGCGTCGCAATTCATTAATTGATGTATAATTTAATCTGATTGCATTACCGGTAACCATTTTTGTTTTTTCTATTTCTCTTTTTCATTGCAGCAATATTTCAGATAATCCAATCTATCAGAATGGGATAGGCAGCGATAGATCATCATCATCTTCATCTTCATCTTCATCATTGTCATCATCGTCATCATCATCTTCATCATCATCTTCATCATCATCTTTGTCATCTTCATCATCATTGCCAGATCACCATTACATCATCTTCATTATCATATCTTGGAGAGGTAATCCAATCTGCTCAACAAGCCGGCAGGTGGATCTTTTCCCAGGAAGCATCTGCTCTCAGCCCTCAACGTTCCCAGGCTAGGTTCAAAGGTCACCATGTCACGGCAGTCCTTATCAACCAACAGCTCGACTTTGGACTGCAGCATGTGTTCATTAAAAAGTGGATTTGAATAGTCCCAACGATGAGACGGATGCCAGATTGTCCAAATAAAACATTAACCATCGCCCAGAATGGTCAATATTATATTGGTCATCGGTCAATTTGGAGTCGGTCAAGTGGTGTGACCAGAGTATATAACGACTTGGCCAGACGATACCTGCTTTTAATTATCCCTTCAACTCATCGTACGGAAGATTTGTTTAGAATTGAACGAGAATTTGTTCCATATTCTTCTCGGTCCATTGCCCCTGTAATCATAGTAATATTCATGACAAATTCTCGCCCTTATGATATGAAATGTACACCACATGGTGTTGATTGCCTTGTGAAATCAACAAATTTTAATATGCCATTCTGTCAAAGTGACATTGTGATACCATTTGAAATAGAATTTGATAAAAATAATTGAAAGCCTGATATGAATTGAAACAGAAAATTCCCTCTATGTTTGATTCAACACTAGCAATATGAAATATGAACTTTAAACAACGCTCTTTTCTGTCTTTAAATGGAGAATTTACTTAATTTAATTTATACTAGGGATTGAGACACTTCTTGGTATTGCATGCTTTTGAGATGTAACGGACAATCTAAACACAGAAATATTTCTAAGAGATATCCATGTTTTAAGGATATCGTACGATGCACCAGTTTATACAATTCATGATTCAAAATATTCTCACAATTTTTTTTAAAATTCAGCATAATCTCTTTTTTTAAAATAAATTTTGTAATGAATATATTCCACTTTGTTTTCTTTTCTTTTAAGTATTCTTCACATTCCTGTAAACAGTAATGATAATGTTTGGAACAAATTTTTAAATGTGTTTCATGTTAGTGTCACAAAGTGTTTTTTCTTCTTTTGTAAATGGAACATTTGAGGGTTTTACCAATTACATTTACCCTTTAGTTTATATTATCCTATATTACGTAGCATTAAACAAAATACAGTTCAATGTCATTCTTGTATCATTCAGTTGTCAAATATTCGTTGTCTCGCTTGCCACAAGTGTTTTTTGTGACAGTTGAGAGATTGATGACAATTTACAAAAAAATTAAGATTAAATATTTTTGCTGTTTTCGTGAAGATGACAGTTTTCAAAAATGCACGGGTGAGAAAATGCATGTATGCTAATTGTGTTTTTAAATATACAATCTGCCAATTCCTTAAACATTTTTATTTTTTTAAACATTGTTTTTAGTTGTTACCTCTTCTTTTTTTTCCTTCTGCTTTTACTTTTTCTCAACAGAAATAAGAGAAATGTTAATCATATATTACTCATTGCACATGTTATCTGCACTAGACTCTTCTTTTCATTTAATAATTTGCACCAACATTTTTTCTTCCACATTATATTTTTATTGCATAACAAAACTATTATATGGTCACAAATTCAGCTTCATTTGTTCACTTCCACTGTGACAAGCTTAACGAGAGCTGGCTCATCGACCAATTATCTTAAATGTGCACATAAAAGTGTTGCCAATTTCATATATGGCGCCAAATCAAGTAATATGTTACTTTGCTCCCTAAGATTATGTGGTGATTATTTTGACAAGTTTTATTGATGGAGAGATTGTTAAATTGTTTTATGAATGATAATAGCCTGGACAACCACTGATGTATTTATATGTAATGAAGAAGGAAATGGTCGATCACATATCTAATGTTGTCATGATACGGTTTGCCATTTATGTTATTCATGTGGAGGAGAACATGTACACTTAGAAAATGGCCAGGCCCAAATTCACAAACCATGTGTGCTTTTTAATTGACCAAATTCAAGATAATCGTATACATGTATCATTATTAAACTATCATAATCATAATGACAAATTAATTTCATGAATGTTTTTCTGCATTTCAGTCAATATTGCATCGAAAGTATTTGTCATCGTGAATTGTACGTCAAAGTATTACTATGCCCCTCTTCCTACTTTTTGGCATTGGTTTATGGTTTGTGCCTCTTTTCAGGGTAATTTATCATTTTGTTTCTTATTACTACTATGGTAATGAGAATCTGTACAATATGTCCATAGCTTTAAAAGTTTGTGGTTGGTATTACACATGAATTTTATGTTCAGGTATCTGGGTTATTTTCTTATTCGTCCTCTCTCTCATTTTTCCCTTTTTCAAAGTCATATTTCATTAACCTTTGGTTGCTATGAGATGGTAATTTTTATGATCATATTACCGGTAATCACTGGGAAATTCCCTTTTCATGTTTCGGGTTATCTGTGGGAAATGTTGGGGATTCCCCTCTCTGATGAATCTCTTTGTCATGTCTATTGTAGTTGATGTAGAAGTCACAAAGTAAGAATCTAACTTCATGTTATGCACTCAAGCAGTAGCTTTATACATCTCTAAACCTAACTCTTTAAAAGCTCGTTCAGATATGATGCGGAAAACCGCTGCAATAATCTTTTTTTCCCCTTCTTTTTCTTTAGAAAATGTAAATGAATGGCAACTGCTTGGAACAAAGGTCCTTCGCATATTCACTTAGCTCTGCGTTATAACAGAGCTAAATGTGAAAAACATTGCATTTTGTTGTCGTTTAAAAAAAAAATGCTGCCGTTTTGGCGCGTCATATCTGAACGAAGCTCGATCCTGTGATAATTTTCAGCCTATTTTCTGCCTAAGCTGTGTGGTTTTCTTGACTAATAAGAGAAAATCTATCCGCACAGATCGCACCAAATAATTCACTTTCAGGTAAAACATTGATCATGTTGGGTCGTGGCGTATGGAGTTTGATTTTGAATATTTCTGTAAATAATTATAAAATACCTATTCCATGTTGATTCTATAGAGCTGTATTTAAATAACATTACCATTTCTTTTCATTTTTGTCAAACTCTTAAAAAGATATCTATATAGAACTTTAAAGCCAGTTGTATGTAGGGATTTTAGCGTATTAGTATTAAAGCAAGAAGTTAAGGTTGAACAATTCAGATGTAAACGTAGCATATTAGAAAGTAGCATTAAGGACAGATGAAAGAAATTCTATTTTATATTCCCTATATGCAGGTAGAAAGTTATAGGTCGCAAGTTAGTGGATTTGCACAATAAAATGCCTCATGTTTGCCGTGATCAAAAATGCAAGATTCAAAACATTGCTAAAGAGATAATACTCATATTACCACTGTCGGCTCACAAGAAAATATTAGTTGTAGTCATTTATTGTGTCTTTTGAGAGACAGAAGGGCCTTAGATCTGTTTAATGTTATGATTTAACACCCTTCTGGCCCCAAACAGACAATTTTTTGGCATATTCTAATCTTGCTCACAAACCCCCAAAATGGGAATATTGGATAAAAGTGAGAGACTTTATATCACCCATAAGAAAAGCATTAGGTCTGAATAAAACTCAAATGTTTTTTCTACTTGTATGGTTAAAGCCGCCTCTAAAGTGTGTTGTAATCTATGTACTGCAAAGAGCACATTCACATTGCATTAGCATACACAAAGTATCGGACTAGCCACATATTTTCTTAAGAATTCGGTTCTCAATGTGCATCGTGTTTGTCCATTTCCTTGACTTCTTTGTTTTCAAGTCATGTTCTGAAAATGAAAGCAAAGTAATATATATGTCCTCTATTTCGATCTGAATAAAATGTACTTTTTCTTCTCTTAAATATGCGTGAGATGTCCAATCTTTTTGTTTGTGAGAGTTCAAACTAGAATTAGAAACGGTTTAGATTTTATTTTTCTCTATTTTTAATAGACAAATTGGAGGTTATTTGTTTGATGATGATTGTTTTACCCGACAGCTAAGAAAGCATGTGTATACTGACTATGCTTGTTAGTAAACAACCAGGTGACAGTCGGCTTTAAGCCCTCTTCGAGGGACTTGGTAATGAGGACTGATTCCTTACCAAAGGGTATGAGCGCATTGACTTGGTTTCGAACCCGGGACTTCCGGTTATGAGACCACTGCCCTACCACTGAGCCATCACTCCTCCTTAAGGTTTGTTTTGGAATGTCGGCATATTTCTAAAAAATAATTTGTCAATCAGTTAATAGGTGCTTGGAAACAAACTAAACTGGGTTGTCTGGCTACCAAAACAAGAGCCAAAGCGTCAAGCGACATGCTCGACTGTTGCAATCAAATCTTGTGAGGAAATGAGTTTGATAGTGAAAATAGTGAGACTGGAGAGAAAATTTCATAACTTCAATCGTTTGACTGGCATGGGGATTATTATGTCATTTTATAACATCTAAAACAGGACAATAATGAAAGGTAATTACCTCCCTTGAAAATGGCAGAGAGAAATACCTGGATAAATGATGATGGAAAAGCAGAGAGCAAGAGAGAGACATACAGAGTAACAGAAATGTAGAAAGAGAGAGAAAGAGATGGACAGACATACAGAGAGACAAAAAGGGAGAAGGAGAGACAGGGAGAGAAGGGTATTCAGGTATTTTGGGAACAGAGATGTTACATGTTTTCCCCTCTGTTCAGAACGAGAATCGTCACAAGCGCATATAAAGGAAAAGAGCTATAATAAACTAAATTATGCATTCCCTTACCAAGTTCTGTCATTTTACAAATTGGTGAAAAATTGATTTGTCCTGATTAAATTTTCCTGAGAATGTGGCATATTAAAGTTTACATCTTAAACTAATAAAGTACTGTATTCCAGGCGCGGATCCAGGATTTCTTAGGGGGGGAGGCCCAAATTTGAAATTATGCGAGCCAAATATTGGTACGTAATTAGGGGTGGGTGGGTGCAGGGAGGGGCGAGTTTTCCCCCTCCCTCCTCCGCGAAGGGCGGAAGCTTTGACATTTCAATAAATTATTAGAGAAAGAAGACGATTCGTTGTACCATTCCCAAAAATAATCCTCGTCTGAATTATGTTTCCCCCCATCCCGCGAGGAGCGCGAAAGCTTTTACGTTTCATTAAATCATTAGAGAAAGAAGACGATTCGTTGTACCGTTTTCGACTCTTAATCCTTGTCTAAATTTAGTTTCCCCCTCCCCACTCCCTACCGCGTGAAGCGCGGAAGCTTCGACGTTTCATTAAATTATTAGAGAAGGAAGACGATTCGTTGTGTCGTTATCGACTCTTAATCTTCATCTAAATTCAGCTTCCCCCAAGCTTTTACGTTTCATTTAATCATTAGAGAAAGGAGACGATTCGATGTACCGTTCTCGACTCTTAATCCTTGTCTAAATTCAGTTTCCCCCCCGCTTCAACGTTTCATTAAATTTTTAGAGAATAAAGACGAATCGTTGTTCCGCTTTCAAAAATAATTTAGTTTCCCCCACCCGCGCGAAGCGCAGAAGCTTTTACGTTTCATTAAATCATTAGCGAAAGAAGACGATTCGTTGTATACTGTTATGATTTTTAATCCTCGTCTAAATTCAGTTTCCCTCCTCCCGCGCAAAGCGCGGAAGCTTTTACGTTTCATTAAATCATTAGTGAAAGGACACGATTCGTCGTACCGTTCTCGACTCTTAATCCTTGTCTGAATTTCAAAAATGTTCTTTGTCTATTCCCTTTTCTTCCTACGTCCTATTCCTTATATCTCCTCTCTTTTTTTTGCCGGCGTTTATGGGGGGACCACCCCACCGCCCCCCTGGCTACGCGCCTGCGGTCAGATGAACATGTTGATACCTTGTCCGCCCCGGAAGCTCAGGGGTTTAAGTTTTTAATTTACGGTCAGATTAGCATTCAGGGGTCCAGGGGCAGAGCCCCGGAAGTTCAGGAGTTTTAGGCATTTAATTACGGTCAGATGAGCATTATTTTGATACCTAATTGTTACAGTGGCAGGTCACTAATTGGCTTGGGGTTCAGGGGGCGGAGCCCCGGAATCTCAAGGGTTTTAGGCACTCAATTACGGTCAGATGAGTATCAAGGGGCCCACCTAAGGGCTCATGGTTGGGTCAAGGGGGCAGATCCCCCGGAAGCTCAGGGGTTTTAGGCGTTTAATTACGGTCAGATGAGCATTTTTGATACCTTATTATTTGTGACACTGGCAGGACACTATTTGGCGTGGGGTCCATGGGACAGAGCCCCCAGAAATCAGGGGTTTTAGGCATTAAATGACCGTCAGATGAGCATCTAAGGGTCCGCCTTAGGGCCCTAGGTGGAATCCAGGGGGCAGAGCCCTTGGGGTTTTAGGCATTTAATCATGGTCAGATGAGTAATTTTGATAACGTGACTATAATGATTATAATGTGACACTGGCAGTTAACAATTTTTTCTTTCTCGCTCTCTTTCTTTCTATTTCTTTCTATTTCTCTTTAATGTTTAGACGGCTGAGCCGGGTGTCTTCTCATGAGAGAAAGCTTAAACATAAAATAACCTTTTTTTCTGCCGTGCGCTTGGGATTGTGAACACTGGCTTTTCACTTTCACTGGAATGAAATTTTGGGAATGCTTTTCAAATTAGTAGATTGCTTTCTCTTATGACAGAGGTTTTTTGTTCGGCTGTCTGGGATTATTTGGGGTTTTCGCGTCCTACTTTTTGGTGTAATGATTGTTCTGTGGAATTAGCATCTCTGATGTCATGGACTTTCAAGCATGAATAAACACTATCATCGAGTGTTTGGGTTCGGAGTTGAGAGGTTAGTGTTATTGTCTGTTTACAGATCACGCTTCAAATAAGTTTTTGCGCTGACACTATTTTCTTGGCTCTGAACCCATATACCCTGTTCGTTTTCCTTTCAACATTCAGTATGCATGCTCTTAAGGTATTCTTATTCCTTTATTTATATTTCGCTAGTGAATTAATAAACGTAACCAAAATTCTGTTTTAATAGCCCTTCTTTTTAAAGATGATCTTTGGTCCTTAAAAATCCTCATTGTTTAATCACCCCCCCCCCCTTCTTTTACCCCGCGGTTTATGCTTCGTTGACTTTGTCATTCTCAGCTCTTTTATACCCCATCCTTTCTCACTCAAATGTCTTTTGAATACTGACTTACATTTCCTGTTTTCGCCTTATTCTAAATAATTTTGATATTGGAGCTTGTAACATTTCTTTTTTTTTTTTGTTGTTTTTTTTTGTTGTTGTTTGTTTTAAGTACGGTGGCGTCTCGTGGCTTACCGGGCAGAGTATTTTGATGAGGCAGCATGCTTTTGTTGTTGCTGTTTGTATATATATTTTTTTAAATATTTTTTCTTGCCCTCAGGATGCTTTGCTCACGGTCTGCCACGATGCGCAATCGCATGAGGTCTAAATAAATAAGTATTTAATAATGACGTTTTTTCTTTTTTTGTATAGGTATTTTCTAAAAAATGAAAGTAATTTTCATTATTATTTCTGTTATAATCACTCTTTTGTTGCGTATAATTATAATTATGACTAGTCTACATTGAAAATCTATTTCGAACTTCTTTATCTATATCAGGGAGTTCAAGATAGTGTTGTTTTGCTTTGTAATGCTTTGTTACGATTTTGCGGATGTTTATCGTTTGTTCTCCAAGCCTGCGGAGATTTCTTGTAATATATTCATATCTGTTAAATGTTCGTCTTTTGTTTGTCTATGTTTACTTGTGTATTTTTTCTTGTCTATACTTAATTTCCATTTTTATATCACAATGTTGTCCATACAGACCGATTCTCTTTTTCTAACTAAATTTGAAACTTCCATTTTAGATACTGCGCATTATTGTATATTATACTACTATTTTGTTACGCAATCCTTTTGTGGTCAAACTCTAAATGGATACGTTACATAATAACTTAGCGTTTAATTATCTTCGTGATGATCGATATGATGAGACTATCGCCATTTCTCTAACTGAGTACATTACTAACCATCAATTCAAAGACTTGATGTGTAATAATAATATTAATAAAGATACATTTTCTTTATTCCATTTGAATATTAGAAGTATTAATAAACATTTTGATGATTTTCAATTCCTCTTAGATAATCCGTCCCAATGTCTTCCCTCTATAATTGGGCTTACCGAGACTTGGTTAACCACAGATCCTAACCCACCATTTGCCCTACATGAACATGATTTTATTTTTAGTAGTAGGAAGGAAAAACTTGGAGGAGGTGTTGGTTTATATGTTTCAAAAAATTATTCTTACAATGTTTGTAATGATATTACTATAATGAACAATATCTTGGAATCCTTGTTTATTGAAATCTTATTGCCAGGTCGGAAGAATGTAATAATTGGTGTAGTTTATCGACCCCCAAGTAGTAATACTTTAGATTTTTTATCGTCCCTAACTGATATTTTGAATAATTCGGTAATGATTAATAAAGATTGCTTTATAATGGGTGATTTCAATATCAATTTATTAAAATATGATACTGATAATTTATGTCATGATTTTTTGGAAATATTTTTATCAAATTCATTCTTCCCACTTATTTCTAAGCCCACTCGTGTAACTAATAATTCTGCTACATTGATTGATAATATCTTTAGTAATGTCATTCCACATCCTGATTCATACATTATACTTTCTGATATATCTGATCATTATCCCATTTTTACTCAGTTTACTCTTTCAAATTCAGTCCACGGTGGACGGCCTCGTCCATTAAGACGTCGAGCTTCCCCAGAGAATATAGCAAGACTTGGAGCCAGTTTAGAGCACGCAGATTGGTCAAGTGTTTATAACACTGATGATGTAAATAGTTCGTATAATAATTTTTTAGATATTCTGAATGAAGAGTTAGATACATGTATTCCCTTACAAAGAGATAAAGTAAATAATTATAAAATTACCCCTAGACTTCCCTGGATTTCGAAATCTCTTCTAAGATGTATTAATAAAAAGAATAAGTTGTACTATAAGTATAAAGCAAATCTTACAGATAGAACTAAAAGTAAATATACTTCGTATAAGAATGCTTTGATTAGAATTTTGCGTTTTGAAAAGAAGATTTATTTCGTGAATCGCTTAGAGTTTTATAAACATGATATGCAGAATACTTGGAAAATTCTTAAACAGGCTATGAATTTGGTCCATAATAAAAATGATATTATTAAAATAAAAAGGGATAATGAAGTGATCGATGATTCTGATATGATTGTAAATATTTTTAATAAACACTTTTCTTCGATTGGTGAGACGTTAGCACAAAATATACCACAATCAAAAAAATCTTTCACAGATTTTTTAAACGCCCCAAATACAAATTCTATTTTCCTTGTTCCAGCTCATAGATTTGAAATAATAGATATTGTTTCTCATTTGAAAAACAAGAAAAGTTCTGGTGTTGATAATATTAATAACTTTATTTTAAAAGGGATAATACCTTTCATTGTAGATCCATTAGTTCATATCTTTAATTTGTCTTTCTTGAATGGAGAAGTACCTAATGTTATGAAAATTGCAAAAGTTATTCCACTATTTAAGAAGGGTGATAAGCAAGATGTAAATAATTATCGCCCGATATCTTTATTATCATCTCTTTCGAAGGTTTTAGAAAAACTTATACATAAAAGAACAGTTGCTTTTTTGAAAGTTCATAATATTTTTTGTGATTCCCAATTTGGATTTAGAGAGAAACATAGCACGAGTCATGCATTATTATCACTTGTTGAAAAGGTAGCTCATGCTCTCGACTCCTCTTATCATATGGTTGGAATACTCCTGGACTTCTCCAGGGCCTTCGACACGATCAACCACGATATTTTGCTTCATAAACTTTCTCATTATGGTATACGTGGGAAGGCCTTGGAGTGGTTCAGGAGTTACCTTTCCGATAGGAAACAGTTTGTATTTCTGGATGGTCACACTTCTGAATTACGAAATATTAATTGTGGGGTTCCTCAAGGTAGTTTGCTGGGCCCGCTTTTGTTTATTATTTATATTAATGATTTTTATAGATCATCAGATATGGCGTCTTTTATATCATTTGCTGATGATACAAATTTGTTCTTTTCACATACAAATCCAAATACTCTTGTTGAAATTGTAAATTTTGAATTAGAAAAAAATTATTCAATGGATCCGAGCTAATAGGCTGTCTTTAAATATACAAAAGACTAAATATATTCTTTTTAGTAATTCAATAGATTCTTTGCCAACTGATTTAGTTTTTGATGACACTCATTTGGAAAAGGTTACACATTCTAAATTTCTAGGTGTAATAATTGATAATAAGCTTTCATGGAAAGTTCATGTCGATAACATTTCTAAAAAGATTTCGAGAAATATTGGTATATTAAATAGACTTAAAACACAACTCCCATCTTCAGCATTATTAACATTATATTCATCCTTAACATTACCTTATCTGAATTATGGCTTACTCGCATGGGGTAACGCTCATCAGAACATTTTAGACAAACTTTTATTGTTACAGAAGAGAGCAGTTAGAATTATTTCCCAGGCAGATTTTCGTGCACACACTAATCCGTTGTTTTATGATAATAATATTCTGAAAGTAAAAGATTTGTATTTGCTTCAATTAGGTCAATTCATGTATAAAAATACTAATGATTTGCTGCCAAAAATTTTTAAGACTATGTTTTTAAAAAATCGCTCTTTTCATCAACATTCAACTAGACAATCGGAAGAGTACCATTTGCCATTACTTCGAACTTCCTTTGCTAAAAACACTTTTATCTATGATGGCCCAAAATTGTGGAATTCCTTTACTGATTCCTTGAAAAATGCCCCTTCATTATATACATTTAAGAAAAGATTAAAAATATTTTTGTTCTTAAAATATAAAGTAAATTAGTTTGATTTACCCCCCCCCCCTGACACCCACACACACACACTAATACTTACACATTATACACGATGCATCATTGTCTTGGTCATTTTGAGGAGAATACGCGCATACTTTCCCCTTATTTTCTCTTTAATAATTATATGCGCAGTTATCGATTTATACGGTCTTACTTTTTACTGATAATCTGATTTGTATTGACAATAGTATGTAGAATAACTGATTTGTTGTTTTGGAAATGTTACGTCCACGTCTGTGCTGTATTTTCGTTTTTGTTTGTTATTGTATGTCTTTCTCTGTCTTACATTTGTCTCTACTTGTTACTGTTCTGTCTTCGCGGGCTTGTCATTGTCTTTACTTTATTTTTTTATTTTAAAAACAAAGAGCAAACTTTTATATTAATATATTTGTGTTTTTTGTTCTGTATAAGCTAATTTGTGTAATGCTACTTTGTTATTTTGAGGGACCCATAATCTACAAGTATCCACTTTTTAATGGGTCCCTCCATTTCCATAGAAAATATCATTTTTTTTGTATTATGTTATTCAAATTTTGTTTATATGCAGTTTAAGTATTTGTAAATGATATTATTCACATTGTTATCTTGTTCAATTTTTCGTTTTGTTTTAATGAAATATTGTTCTGATTTCTGTGGAAATGAAAAATAAACTTGAATTGAATTGAATTGAATATACTTTTTCAAAGAAAGTGTGGGGGGGGCTCGAGGATCCCGATCCTAGCCGTTCCGCGGGCCCTGATAATGTAGGCATCTCAAGAAGCATTTTCTTGCCTGGCTGTAAATTTAGGAATTTGTCATTTTCCAACAAACGCATAAAGTGAGGAAAAATCTCGGAAAATTATCTCATTTCAGCCTTATTTTTAAACCACCGGTATGGAATTAGAAATAAACCACGTTTGAATTCTATTTCTCCAAAGCCCCCCCCCCCCCCCCCCCCCCCCCCTCCGATCTACACCTTGTTGGCAGGAAAATTGCAACTGATATCCCTTACCTTTCTTCATTCTTTTTTTTCTTTCCCTTTCTCTCCTCTTTCCCTTTCCCTTCCCTTCCTTATCTCTCTTTTAGGTTTGCTGGGGGGGGGGGGGGAGGGGCAAGGTCATTTTGGTCCCCACCCCGCTCCACACATTGTTGGCGGGATTAACCGCAACTGATCTCCGCTTCTTTTCTCCCTTTTCTTTTTTTCTTCCTCTTTTTTGTTCCCTTTTAGCTCTCCTCTTTTCCTTTTCCTTCCTTCTCTCTTTTTTTTTAGCGGGGACGGGGGGGGGCAGGCTAGGGCCTTTTGCCCCCCCCCCCCCGATCCACAACTTGTTGGCGGGAAAATTGCAACTGATATCCCCCTTCTTTTCTTTTCTTCTTCCTCTTTTGTCCTTCCCTTTATCTCCTCTTTTTCTTTTTTCTTTCCCTTTCCTTCCTTCTCTTTTATTTTTTGATTGGGGGGGGGGGGGAAGGGGGGGGAGGCAACAGCCTGGGAGGCAAGTCCTTTTGCCCCCCCCCCCCGATCTCCTTCTTCCCTCTTTTCTGTTCTTCTTCCTCTTCTTTTTTTTCCCTTTCTCTTTTCTTTCCCTTTCCCTTCTTTTCCTTCTCTCTCTCTCCTTTTTTTTTTTTTTTGCGGGGGGGGGGGGGGGGGGCCAAGGCCCGCTCGGCCCCCCCCTGGATCCGCGCCTGCTGTATTCAACAAAGACCCTAATTCAACTAGTCCACCTTTCATTCTTGAGTTACGAAAAACGCAAAAAACATCAAATTTACAAGGAGTATGAATCTATACTAATTTCAACAATTAAATTTGGGCAAACAAAAGTTGGATTTGGCGTTGAGATCTCATTGCTCAGGAGAACCAATGAAACACTCCGTGACACAGTCAATTAAATCTGCATTTCTGATTAAGTTTTTACTTTCCCAAACAAATTTTTATGATCATTTTCTAGTTCATGGATGAAATTACTTTCATATGAAATCATCTTGTGAACAAATATTCATATTCTAAAAAAGAGTACCGAATTTAAAACTAAAATATTCTTCTTCTTCTTCTTCTTTTATCTTTTCATCTATATATTCGTTTATTCATTTATTTAGCTAAATAAGCCTTTCTATCGAATGACATAACCAACTTTGAACAGGAAAATCCAAAGCTGGAGACTTTGGGAAAAAACCTGACAAGTGCCCTCTATGGCAGATTTTTTACATTGCGTTTTACACGACTCTTCTTTTCTCTCACTAATGACATAACAAGTGGATTGGTCGAAACCTGCTCTCATCATCTCTGTAGCTCAGTTTTATCGGAATTTGAAGGATGAAAAAAGTAAAACAGTATTGGTAAAGATTGGGGGAGGAACAAGTGATGGGGAAAGAGATTGCAGATCTTTTACATTGTGTTTATTCCACTGGTTTTGGAAGAAAAATGCTCTCATTGCCTATGAATCTTGGTCAAGAGAAGGGCTATCAAAGATGAAAACATATAGCCAACAGTGGTCTTGATAAGAATTAAAGATGGGGAGGAAAAGAAAAATTGATGGGATGGAGAGAGTGAGAGGAGAGAGAGAGAGAGAGAGAGAGAGAGAGAGAGAAATTGATGCAAAAAGACAAAATTCAGTTTCTTTCTTATATCTTTAAATCTTTTTTACTCCTTCATCTTATTTCTCAGCCTTTCAATCTTTTCTTTCTTGCCATTCTCTATCTCTTTTAACCATTTCCCTCCACATTTTTATTTCTTTCCAATTTACTTCACTTTCTCTCATCTTCAGCCTATCTTTATATCACTCCATCTTGTTATTGTGTTTCTTCGATTCTCCATCCTCCCTTTCCTTTCACTCCACATTTCTCCTCTATTTTTCTTCCTTGTTCCTCTTTTCTCTCTCAAGTTCTCTTATTTACTCCCCCACTCTCTCTCTCTCCCTCTCCTATGCTTTCTTCCTCTTACTTTGCCCCTCCCTGAATCTCCCGTCCCTCTCTTTCTCCTCCTCTCTCACTCTCTGTCTCTCATACTCCTCTCTCCATCTCTCATACTTAGCAATCCATCAAAATAACAGAATATTTCACATATCAAGACTCTCATAGACTCATATTCTGTTAAAACTGACTCAACATATGCAAAGCAATAAACAAAAGTATTGTTTTTTTCAGGATGCAACGTGATTTATTTTTCTTTTATTCATGTATGTCTTATATGCAGTACTGTATACCCCAAATCTTAAATCAAAGTTTTTTTAATATCTCACACACAGGTTGGTTCCAAACAAAATACAGCATCCCGCCTTCCCCAGTGCCGAATTCTTGTTTCCACGGCAACAACAACGCCTCATCATCGTACATATACGTTAACATCACTGTAATAACAGTAATAACAATATCAACTTGCAATTCAAGATCTTCCGTCCTTCTGTCCATAAACGATATAACTCATGGAGCGGTTATCTCACTCTCTCTCTACCTAAACCTACCTATACCTAAGTTAGACCATTATTATTCATCGTCACTACATTTGTGTTAATAGAATTGGAATATAATAGCTTCACAGCCCACCTCATACACTGCATGAATTGTGCAATGACAGATCGACAGCTATAGTCATAGCATCTGTTTGGAACTACGAGGGCGTCGACTCGTTACTTTAGCGAAGTTAAGGCCCTTCTGGTTCCAAACAGACGTCATGGAAATACGGATTAGGGTTTCATCTTCATGCTCGCAAGGTGAGGGATATGACTATGATATAAATGGAACACCAAGTTTCCTATGATAACATTGTAAAGTGAGATCCAAATATATTAGATACTACGGTATTCAGACGAACGCTTAATATTCTTACAATATGAATGTTATGTAGAGGGCTATGCATGCTGCACGCCACTGTCAACAAACTACAACACTATGTATATAATGTATGTAAAGCAGAAGTAATGCCCACTCCATATCGTGATGGCGTTCATAATTGATGCATGCCAACATTCTCTCTAAACGATGGAACACTACGCTATTTCAAACTACCGATGATTGTGTGAGAAGAGCCACATTTTGGGGACAGAATGAGAAGTTCATCAACTTACAAGAGTGTAATACAATAGGGATATCTAGTGAGTGTGCATAAATATATTTCCTTTTTTTCTTCGTAAAGTGCAACTTAGATGGAATGTGCAAACACCATGAAGTGCTCCAATGACAGCTATCCTACAAGGCAAAACATTGGTCTTGTAAGCAACATATCGGTTTAAACTACAGAACTACTTCATCCACATTTGCAACGATTCATATCTTGATAGAACGTTGTAGAAACAAACAAGTCATTAGTTATCTTCTTTAAATACATTACCGGGTATCTGCCGAGAATAGTCCAGTAGTTTGAAACATGACTTTGAAAAAGAAATTTTTAAGGAAAATACATAAATAATCACGATTCGAAATTGATATTTAGTTTGAAAATATATAGCAGGGTATTGCTCCGTTTTCATATTTTTTCTTCTCTTGCAGTACATTTTTGTAGTGAATAAAGTTAAACATCAAAACATCTCCTCTACACCAATTTCATAGTTTTCTTCTTTATCTTTTGTTTTCCTTCATTTTAGGCTGCTGTTCTTATGTAGCAGTAATTATTTTTACCCTATTTTCCCCAATAAAAAGTGTTTTCAAAGTCCCCTTTTGATTGTTCTGCTTGTAGAGGAGGAAACAAACAATATATATTTCTCTCAACCTCTCGAAAATACTACAGTGAGATACACTTCACAAGGAATGACACTTTTTGTTTGAAGATAGCAAATGCATCATGCATTTCAAATATATTCCCTATATAGTTGATATATTTATTAATATCACAGTAGATACATACTGTCAGCAAGTGAAACAGTTCCTAACTTAAGGGGGAGATATCACACAAGTTTTCCTTCTGAAGAATATTTTTTTGTCTTCCAAAATCAAATCTTTATTTCTCTTTTCCTCTATACATCACATGACATTACACGTTATATCTCGTATATATTAAAAAACAACCAAAGATTGATGCATACAAGTCTGAAAATTCAAGTCTATATTTAGTTACTGTACACAAATGCGCATAATTCATCTTTCATTACGACTCTTTAAAGACATCAAACACATTCCTCACTCGAATTCAATCAAAAACAAGCACTCGACTCACTCATACACAGTTTTCTTGGAAGCAATTAAACATAGTGAAATCATAATTGAAGACAACATCATGTGCACGACTCAAATTAACAAGAAAAATATAAATTGCACATTCACACAATTCCAATTCTTTATAAACGATCATAGAAACGAATAACTTTGGATAGAGTTGCAAGATAATGATGCAAACTATGTAATTTCTTTGATAATTTCAACACAAATATCTTAAACTTGATTTTGAAACTTTCACAAACCAATCAGACAAAAACAGAATTTCGGAAATCTCAGATTGCTTCAACATCGAAAGTAGATCTCCTTTAACTTAGCATTTTTTTCTTAATTCTAATTTTCATCTTCTGTTTTAAAATAAAACATAACAGACTAATCAAAACAATTTTGGGGCCTTTTCCTACACTTCCTTTTTTTTGGTATATAGAAAGCTAAAATCATTTGAATTCAAATCGAATTTAAATGTGATCATAATCAGGGTAGCCATTAACACATACCACTGGAAGATGTAAACATACTTAATCTAATCATCTTGTTCTTAAACCAAAAAAAAAAATCAGTTAAAAGTTACATTTAAACTGGATAGCACAACCTTTTTGACTTAAATACGAAGAAGAAAAACAATTGGAAGTAACACATGTGAAAAATTCAAAAAATGTATAAAATAAATATGTGTTGCCAATTCAATGATATGGAACTGAATGAGAAGATGGACATTTTCATCCGAGGATGATGTTTTTTTATAGATCATATGTTCACTATCATTGTGGGAGCAGAAAACATGACAAAACCCCAGAAATGGAGTGATGTATTGGGCCTCAAAATGGAATAAAGATGGAATTGGATCGATGGAACTGCACTGACAGCTCAGGGAAAGCAATTTGAAGAAAATGGGAAAATAATTACTGAGTACCTGGGATTAGATCGATCTGCGGGATAGCATCAAGGCAGATGGCAGCGCAATAACTGCTCTAATTAAAACCAGGTATCGATGATCCTAGACAGGTGATCCTAGAAAAATCATGGGAATTTGGGGGACAAAGAGACAGAAGTGAAACTAATTCCTCATCTCCTTGTCTCCATGTGGATGTATCGAAGCCTAGTTTTTATTTGTAGAATGGCAGTTGCGATGAGGGGAGCCTCCTTAATTCTATCAGTTTCATAGCAAAAGCTACTAACTCATCAATGAAGGGGGGGGGGGGGGTGAGGGGGCCCTTGTCAATTCTCTCAGTTCCACAGTAGAGGCTGATGACTACATAATCTATTACGGTTTAAAATCAGGAGCTTAAAAGGGAGTGATGGCGTTGAATCACTACTGCCCAAGGAAATAGGCGATCATTCGGGAGGGAAAAGAGTACATCTAACATTCTTTTAGTTCCATACAACCAAAACTACAGAACATTGCTCAACATTTTGAGCTCAAAAGGAAGGGATTGTAAATCACTAATGTTTCAGGAAGCAGGCAATCTTATAACAGATTTTGCTATCCGTCAAAAAATTGCCGTAAAGACAAGACAACATATGACAACAAAATATGTAAACTTAACAAGTATCATTTAAAAGAGCACCTTGGAGTAAATGTAGATGTGACAGGCACAAACATATCAAAAAATTCCATCAAAAATATATCGAGTCGTGCAACAAATTAAGGTAAAGGAAAAGTGTTGGCTCATGCCTCTTCAGATGTGGTTGATAAACTCAAAGGTTACGGTACTACGAAGTAAGTTAATTCTACAGCTACGTAAGATCTAATGAAATATAAAGTGGTTAGTAAAAGTGTTGACGAGTAAACTTCAAGTGTTTTATATCGATCGTTAGTTCCTTTCAATGCGTTACTTACGTTTATTCGATAGTTTCATCAATGTACGGCATTAGCGTAATACAGAACAATAATCGTAACAACAAATAGGCACATCCTGGCTATTTGACTTAGCCAAACAAAGAACATAGTTCAGCAGTACATAACTTGGATCATACAAGTAGGCATCTTCAGTATCATATAGACATACAGATCACATTTATCGTACTTTTGCAAAGAAAACATATTTGATCTTGCCCAAGTCATATCATATATATATACAGACTATTGCTGTGATAATGGACTAGGGTTTCTCTCGACATCTTTATACTGGCATATACGATGGAATAAGTATCATCACGTTTTTCCTCTCCTTCCTCGGATTTACAGTCTTTTCTTCTCGCTGTTTGACCACTGTAATGCCATTAGAGGCTCTCCGATGGCGTTGTCCAAGTTTATCAACTAAATACTACAGCTGAGATCAAGATGCAGGATAGAAGCTAGCGAGCGATCTTTGAGAGGTGGGTTTTCAGCACTGATAGAGCAACACAAGCAGTCTCACATGATGGAATGCATATTCGCTGAGTAGCACAGTCAATTTTGGCTAATCTCTCAGGGGAGGGACGCAACGTAGCAATCGCTTTCCCACGCGGGTCCCGCAGGTTAGAGCGTCAGTGCGTTGCGTTTGGTCGGTTCCCCGCAGCACCCGGTGCCATGGACGTGTGGTACTGCTGTCCCGATGCTTGCGACGGCGTCTGTTGTTGGGTTGCCGTGGCTGCGCCTGCGACCTGGGAGTATTGCGGCCTCTCCTGCTGTATCCCTTGCGATAGATGTTGCTGCTGTTGCCCTTGTGGCTGCTGTTGCTGCTGCTGCTGTGCTTGTAGCTGTGAGTGTGCGCTGTGGTACTGCCCCTGGGACTCTACGCTGGTCTGCGGCGTGTACTGCGGGTTGGCGTCCGCTAGGCCTCCTGGGTTGGGGGTGCTGTGCGTCTGTTGGCTTGGTCTCGGGTGCTGGGGGTAGGCAGCATGGTCCGATAAGGTCTGACCCATGGGGTTCTGGCCTAGATTCTGACCCATCTGATTTGGCATGTTGGGATACTGTGGCTGATCCTGTATACAAACAAAACACAGAAGACAATGAAGATAGGGTTACTGGTAAGGCCACAGGAAATATCAGCTTATTTCAAAACAATTAACAATAAAATACACCTCGTTTGTGTTATTTTAATCTATATCAAACCTTCACATTATCTGTTTTGGAATCAGAAAGAAGTGAAATCTGCATAAAATTGAACGAGCTATTGCCCATCTGGACCCAAATGGGATATAAACCCTCAATGCAGGTCAATTTAGGGATGTGACCCTTTGAAAATTTCTATTCTTCTACGGTGCACTTTTATTTTGAGCGAACAATTGTTGAACAAGTTGATAGGGTTCAGTGTTTGGCAGTTCAAGTCAATATCGTGATTTGAAAGCATTTGAAAAGCCTTTCAAAGGTTTCAAGCATATTTTCAAAGGCATGAACTCTAAACAGTAATCCAGAATGACAATGGAAGCATCTAGCATTGAGGAAATGTCACAAACAACACTGCACTTGTATATTTGAGAGGGCAAGTACCTCCAAAAGAAAAGTTCAAGTACATGTCGGGCAGGGTTCAAATGACTATTATCTGGACCATAATGGCTTGAGGGAAAGAGTCTGTGAACCTAAAAGCACTTTCATCAAGCTCATTCTCACTTAGAGCGTGAGAAGATTGGGGTTATAACCTCAGGACCTGCATTAGCCCCCAGTCAGAATACCTCATCATTTTGAAATGAAAAATGTATATACAAATTTGTAAGAAAATGTTGAAAAACTTTGGAATTTTGTGCAGTGAATGTTATAAAATTTGAAGTTAATAGAGTCTAGATAAAAACCAATTTCTAGAGAAGCAGATTAAATTCAGATATATTTTTTGAAGCCAAAGATTGATGGCTTTCTTAAAAGCTAAAACCCCACTTTCCTGAACAACAATTTTTGTTTTCCCTTCTCTCCTACATGTACAAGGAATCAATTTCTCCACTCTCCTTCCCCAAATCCCCTTTTAAATTTTCACTCTGAATTAATGCTACAACATACTCCATGAGTAAAACCCTGACATGAATTCGCCCAACTTGACAGCTGTTTTTATCCCCAGTGATCTGCTGGATTGAAATGGCTAATCTTGTTTACGACCACCAGCACAGTAATTTCCACATGTGTGATGTGATGTGTATGACATGCATGTTTGCCTGACATTGCGTCACACAGCGTAAAGCATGTTCTGAATGAACGCTTGATAAAGAATCAGAGTCCTGTCTCATCTCAATGTCGTATTGCACAGAAATTGTATAACTGGGCGGGGCTTATCGTGAGTGCACACTTACGATTGGCCAACTGTCATGTCAATTGCGCTCTTCAAAACAATTTTTTTAACATGACCTTTCACTATACAATATTATCATCTAGTCTGTATGTCCCTCACAATGATTCTTTATACAATGTTTTTTGTACAAGTTTTCTATAGTCTGAAAGGGCCTATAGGAGTGGCAAGAACATTGTTCTGGCTCTGCCCTTGCTGGAAGTTACATGATCTCATTGTTAAGGACATATTCCTTCTTTTTTGTTGACTCACCCACTCCAAGGCAGAAAGGAAGGAAGGAAATGAAGAAAGGACTTCACTTTCACATTCGATTTGTGCTAATTTTCATGTTTAAATGTCCATACATGTATATCTTTATGGAATGTTTTTCACACATGCCCTACAAATAGGCAGAGTGGATTTCCAATTGATTTTTAGGGGAAATTAATGAATACTGTACTGGTACTTTATATCTCTTAATCTATTGGTATAAGAGGTTGCCAATTCATTAAACTAATCCTCAAAAATGTGTCAACTATTCACAAAATTTAATTGGACTGTGTGTCTGTTGCTATGAATTCTCATTCTGCAAATGTGCTAGGATAGCATTGCCAATTTGTCACTCTTCGATATATAAAATAATTTAAGAAATCCTCAATCACCTAACCTGCTAAGATAAATGTTGCCAAATCTGTAATCATATGGTCTTGTTAATTAGATGAGTCAAATACGTTTTTAATAGGCTTCAGAAGGTAGCCTCCCAAAGAACTAGATTTAGGGGTATTTATTTGGGGTACCAATGTGTCCTAACCGCCTTTTGGTGATGAGACTGCCTAAACCTAACCTAAAACCCAATTCTAGCAGTAATCTTAACCCTGCATCTATTTATCTTCTGTTGAAAGCTAGAAGGGTATTAAGTCTATGTAACGATGTGAGTTAATGCCCTTCTGGCTCTCAGCGATCTCTGATGAAATAAAGCCGCAAGCAAATGTTGCTGGAGCATGCGCCGGATCACCACTCCTGAGGGGTGTTTCACAAAGATCCTAAGTCAAACTTAACTCTAAGTTGTACTAAAAAATTATGGAGTGCCATTTGTAGCCTTAAAATAAAATATATTTCAAAGCGAAAGTTCAAATATTTCAGACTTTTTATTAATTCCTCATCAAGAACATGATATCTCCTTGATAATAGTAAATATGAATGATTTGAATCAAATGTTATGCCTTTAACAAAAACTTTTATAAAATATTTTCAAAGATGCCAACGGCTTTCCATAATTGTTTAGTCCAACTTGAGAGTTAAGTTGGATCTTTGTGAAACACCCCCCTGACTTGCACCTGCTGCAATGAAGACATGTTGGGAGTCACGTACCTGTGATGGCATGCCTTGGTGCGACTGCGTTAGGGTGGGTTGCTGTGGGGCGTTGGCCATGGCCAGGCCAGGGGCGGGGTTTCCTCCTTGAGGGGGCGGGGCTGTGCTGGCTTGTAATCTCTGCTTGAGGGCAGCGTTCTCCTCCTGGAGCAGGTCGTTCTTCTCCAGCAGGATCTTGATCTGCTCCTTCAGGACCTCCACCTCCTCCCTCACTGCAAACAGTAAGTGACTCTTAACCAAGTCCTGCACAAGAAAAAAGATTTAAACAAAAGGAAAGATTGTTATTAGTTTGTTAGGTAGTTGAAGTTTGATCAAGCATGTTCTGTAGAGGTGAGATTGAAAGTTGAAACTATGGTAATGAAATTACACAGGATTAAATCCTGATGAACATTGTATGAAAACATCTAATTTTGACCCTTAACCAAGGCCTACACAAGCAAGAAAAGAATAAAGAACATATGCACATTTAGACTACCGGTAATCCCAATTTTGATTCAGCCTAAATATGTCAAATCAATCATACTGAACAAATACCCAACCTAGAGCAAACAAGAAACCACTTTCCAAAATGGATATGATACGCAATATAATATAAGAAATTTTGTGAACTTGACAAACACTCCCTATAATTTCAGCCATCATATTTCCATGCTTATCGTAATGCTTTTCCCTCTCCCTCTATTCTCTCACTCTACCTCTCTCTTTCTCTCTCAAGTTTGTTCTCCATATATCGTCTCTGACCTACATTGTGAAATCTTCATCCCTGGTACATCAATATTTTATGTGAAAACCTGGATGTAATCCGTCAAAAACCTTTTAGCCCCTGGCTCCAGGCCCTCTCCCTTTCATACATAATGAGCTTCGTACCCTGGAAACTTCACAATTTCATAAATGGGGGGAAAACTTCCCAGGTATTCAACAAAATAATTCTCAGAGATCTAGCCCTAACTTGCAGAAATTTAGTTAAAATATTAAGCTATGATTATAATGATTCTGAATTACGTTACTATATTGATTTAGTCCTTTTGTTGATTGAATAACAACTGCAATAATTTGACAAATCTTATTCTTGACTACTGTCTTGCATTTTTATCATTTTCTATGTTCTGTTGTTTCTTTTATCATTGCGTTTATTCTAATCCTCCCTTCCCCCTTCACTTTGTTTTGTCTCATTTGTTCTCCTTTGTTTTGATGTTTCTTCCATTTACATTGTACTCTCCTATGTAAGTACAACATGTAAGGAGTCGTAATTCCATAAGTCAGGCAGGTAAAGCAACAGTTCCGTAACTCGAGAGTGCGTGTACCTTGAATCGCTTCATGGACTTCCCTTGGAAAAACCCACACAGACCCGACCCGAACCTCGAACAGGCACTGGATACATTAGAGTACTTTATTTAGATTGATCAATATTTTCATTTCTACTTGAGGACTGGTTATCAGGATGAGAGCATTACCGGTACGCAAAGAGAGGAATAGGAAGAGAGAGAGAGAGAGAGAGAGAGAGAGAGAGAGAGAGAGAGAGAAAAAAATATTAAAGAGATAGAAAGAGAGGGACAGAGAGATAGAAAGAGAGGGACAGAGAGAGGGAGACAGAGAGAAAAGATTAAAGAGAGAAAGAAAGAGATTAGAGACAAAAGAGCAACAGATGAAAAGGGATAGAGAAGAGATATTTATATATATATTTAGAGAGAGAGAGAGAGAGAGAGAGATCTGTCAAAATCTTACAGCAAGATTATCGATCACGGATCATTGACAGAGCAAATAATAGCCCATAAAAACCATATTAACCTCAATACCAATATGCCCAGGTCATATGACTATAGAAGAGAGGAAGTTAGTCTAGAACGAGCGTCTGGTTGCAGACTCTTTGAGGCCTATAGCCGGCTACGCCAGAACAAATTGCTCAAGTAATGACGTGACAAATGTTTCCTATTGCATATCAGACACCTAAATGTGAAGGAAGATTGCATCATCGCCAGAGACTGCACAGACTGGAAAGACAGCCTAACATGATGACATTCAGAAAGGTCCATAACATTCCATGACCTGAATTCCCTTAAATCTACCAACATCAGTTCTCACATTTCACCAGAAAAATAGGCTCACTATTACAAGGGGAACCCCCTCCCCACACACATGTAAAAGTATGAAATATAGTGATCAGTGAATATTCCTTTAGAGATCATCTGCCTATAAAAATCATACTTATAATGCATTCATGACTCTTAGCAAATTATGATGCTGAAAGGGGAGAGAAAGATGCAAGAAGTCCAGTAACAAATAATCTAAATTCCCTTTTGAATCTCAGCAGAAAAATTATGTATAGTGCTGAACAAGGAGAGAGAGAAATTGCTAGAACTGCAAGCCCAAGGACTTCATTGTGAACTTGAACAAGAGTCTGTGAAACACGAATACTCTATCCGAGCTAGCGAGCGTGACAAGCCTAGCTTTCATGTGATCATATAATGGATTTAGAAGGCTCGATGTGGCATCGGTACAAGGTCCTAACACGATATAGCGGCATCTGTCAACCTCTATGTGGACCTTGGAACTGACCTAGCGTTGTTTACCCACCTTTCAAAACAAATCTATCAGTTTGAGAGTTAGAAGGGCACTAATCACTACTGCATGGGAGGTAATATAGCCTGAACGACCTTTTGGTTCCGACCAAAAGGTGACATAACAAGCACAGCTTTCAAAACAAATCTATCTGTTTGTGAGGTAGAAGGGATCTTTCAAAACAAATCTATCTGTTTGAGAGTTATAAGGGCACTCCTGCATTACAGTGTAATTTGGCATGAGCGACCTTTTGGCTTCAACCAAAAGGTGACATGACAAGCATGGCTTTCAAAACAAAATCATCTTTAGAAAGGCACATGCTGTTCATGATTATACCACATAATTAACACCCTTCTGGCTCTCAGCAGACATTCAACATATTAAGCCCACCTTCCAAAACATGTCGAGTGCCAGAAGGACCATGAAGCATTTGATGCAACATAGCTTCAATGACCTTCCGGCTCTGACCAAGAACAGCTTTCAAAACATGATGAGAACAAGAACATGATGATAATAGAAAGAGCTAAGGCCCTTCTTCTGGCTCTCAAAATACATGTGACATATCAAGAACAGCTTTCAAAACATGTTGAGAACAAGACAGATCAAGAACAAGAAGGTTGCTACCTCATTTAATAATACATAGAGGTAACACCCTCCTGGCTCTTAAAATACATTTCAAATAACAGCCACACCTTAGGAAACAAGCTGGATCATGACAATAAAAAAATCTTTTGATTGCCAGAGTATTTGCAAATCATACAAGCAACTTCTCTCGGTTTCATAAGTTTCTTTCAGCTTTGCACGGAGTCTCTCGGTCTGTTCAATATTGGAATGACCTAGTACCAGCATAACCCTTCACTTACATTTCATTGATTGTAAAAACGATGACGTGGCATCAAGCTATGTACATGGGTGTTGAGCTTTTAAGTAATTTGATTTTTAATGCCAACAGTTGTATGTAATCTGATATTAATCGCCTTTCATATCATAAACATGAAGCACATTTCGACTGTTTGGAGCCAGAATATAACCTTTCATTTACTTTTAATTGATTGTAAAAATGAAGACGTGGCATCAAGCTATGTACATGAGTGTTGAGCTTTTAAGTAATTTCATTTTTAATGCTGCCAGTTATGTATGTAATCTGATATTAATTGCCTTTCATATCATAAACATGAAGCACATTTGGTCTGTTTAGAGCCAGAATATAACCTTCACCTACATTGAATTGATTGTAAAAATGATAGTGTGGTATCAAGCTACAGTGTTTGCACAGGGGTGTACGGCTTTTAAGTAATTTTTTTTTTTTTTTAATGCTAACAGTTGTATGTTATCTGGTATCCCTTGCATTCATATCATAAACATGAAGCATTTTTTTGTCTCTTTGGAGCCGGAAGTGCGTGAACATTTACACAGGGCTAGTACTCTTCCGGCTGCATAAAGATGATTTACTCTCTTATCGCGAGATGGAATATGACAGGCAGAGAACATGAATGTCACGCAGGCGTACACATGTTTGCATGGTTTATTGACTTTAAAGCTCAGTTTGTTTCCCCTACTCGGAACGTGCGACTGATTGTAGAATGATTTCTAGGAATTGTCATAAGTCACCCTACATCTAGAGGGAAAACCCATCTCGCTTCCCCGTATGAATAACAAAACAAATAAGACTCATGATTTACTGATGGGGCGCAGCTTGCCAAACTATTCAATCAACTTGATCCAACACTTCAATTTCTCTTTTTGTTTCAAAACGAGTCGCAAATTGGTTACTGATTTCTCGATGAGCAATGCATAAAGCAGGATAAGAGGCTAACAAACAGTTCTGTTTACAACCAATATCATCATACTTTATTTTTCATGAACTTTCTGTAGGGATTTATTTCACTGAATTATTGAGAGCACTACTGAGTGGTGACGATAAGCACTTTGACAAAATCCAATATCATTATCTTATATTAAAAAGTTATACACTCAGCACTTTTTCTAAAGTATTTGCTTTGATCTTGAAAAGTCTGTATATTCTCACCTCTAAAACTCCACTTCGTACTCTACAGTGGAGCAGTTATATATCTGCAAGTCACTGTACCCCACCCAAAAAGCAATTATTATCGACGCAATCAAATTAGAATTTCATTTCTCGGGGAATAATGAAAGCAATGCTCTGTCAACAACTTCAATTGCAATTCATATTGAGTTTGGTTCACTTTGTTTCTATAGCGATTCACGTGTCAACACTGAAACCTTTTCAACCCGACACTCAAACCTTTCAGAGCTGATGTTAATGTGCATAGTTTCAACGATTGCCGTGGAAACCACCGTAAACATCTACCGGTAGATGGGTATCGTCACGCAGGGTGACTACCCTGCCGCCGGTGCCAGTGTCAGAATCGGAATCGGTCACGTACACCACACAGAGTTAGTCTGCCCGCACAGACCCTATTTGACTCTAAAATACAATTCCTAAAGCCTTGAACAGAGCCTAGCTTTATAAGTCTCTGGCTGTGTCTGGAGAAGCTGCAGTACAAAGCCTATGGTGTCCATTAGACTGCATAGTCTGTATAGTCTCAATGCGCAGACACCCTTATGCACTACGCCTAACAAAGGTCTCTGCCGTCAAACTAACAAGACAGTGGTAAACACGGGAGGAGGGGACAACATTCAAGTTCATGACGTCACTAGATGGTATCTCGCACCGTGAAGGTCAAAGGTCACATGATATGGATACTGATAAGGGGAGGTACGTGTAACATGAGCAAGAACATGGAATGGGTTCCAGAAAGAAAGATAAGTTGTCAGGAACAACAAAAATTCTTTGCATAATAAACCAATCTTTTGTACAACTAATTGAAATAGCCATGACGAGAACAAGTCATTGACTTCTAACAGCATGGCTCACTTTGAAATCAAAGTCTAAAGGGGATTTTTAAAGTAGAGAATTAAGAAATTAGAGAAGCGAAAAGAAAAAAGAAAAAAATTAGAGAAACTGACAGGAAGTGGTGAAGTGGTGATGAAAAGAATAAATCAGCTACAGTACATTAAAAATAAACAGAGAGTGGGACACGAAACAGACAAACCGATCATCAAGGAGAAAAATAATGGGAACTGTGGAGTTAAATAAACAAGAAAATTATCAATGTCGTCTTCGTGACAAACACAAAGCTAAACAAACACTTTGAGTTTTCATGGACACATTATCTTCGAATCTGCCTACGTACTAATCTTGCCTTGGCAAATACTAATGATTGTAAATGTGCACGTAAAGCATGCATGAAGTAGCATGAGCGACATATTCTATTGTACATGTAGGCCTACTGTTTGAATTAGACAAACTATTTTTTTGTGCATGCATACAACTAGTAAAGGGGTTTTATGAAATTTGACATTCTAAGTATATCTGGCCTTATGATATCAAAAACTATAATAATAAATAAATTTTAAAAGCAATGCCTATATTCATGTGAGACATATCTCAAGAATTCCTTCAAGTATATAAAAATAAATAATACACCGGCCGGCGACACCCCCTTGATTATATATACTTTACATGTATTAGCTAATGGGGTAGTCACATGCCAGAGATATTGCTTATTCATAATTCCAAAGAATAGCCGTCATAAAATCCCATATCAGCTTTAATCATCAATATCGCGTCACAAAATGAGCAAAAATAGCACAGTATCGTTTGCAGAGATCAAACTGATAATGCCACATGTCAGAGATGATATTCATTTAAAAAAAAAAAATGTTTCTAGTAGGGAGCTCAAAATCCATGTTTGCACTGCTTGTGAAAAATATTTGCACGTGGTATCAAAGTTCTATTTCAACCCATTTTCAACTTTCAACGATATATTTTTATTTATGGTTTTCAATATGTTTCTAAAAAGGGGGCTCAAAATCCATGTTTGCAAAGATCGTGAATAATATTTGCATGTGTTATCAAAGTCCATTTCAGCCCATTTTGCATTTATTTATCTGTTTTTTTTATCAGCTCTACTAGCTACAATCGATTGATAACAAGCCTTTATATCTCAGATTATATTCCAAAGGGCAGTGGAAAATCCCAAGCAAAATCATTGATTATTTGTTTTCTGAAATAAGTCTGATAAGCGAGAGAAGCTTCTTGTCAAATTCTAAGTCACCTAATAACACTGTAAGGTAAAGAAAATAAATAACAAAAAACAAAAACATAACATTTATCTATTGTCTTTTATCCCTTATGAACCCCTCAATTCTCTTTCAAATATTGGTCAAATAAATTCATTCTACTGTCAAATATCCAACACAGATTTCTTTTTTTGCATTTCATTCATATTTCATGATGTATGTTCTGAGCCGGAAGTTTGTTACCTCATATCGTAATAAACACAGGGTTAACGCCCCTCTGGCTATCAATATGACATTCCTCCGTTCGTTTCAAAAGCGATTCCTCTCCATCAATATCTTTCTCTATCAATCAATCCACTTTATAATCATTCCTATTACATTCAACTCAAAATAACTCAGAACATTTACTATTTTGGTCAGAAGCAGACATCCTCAATAATTCTTATTTCCCTACCATGATTATGAATGCAAATTTAATCAATGAAAAGGATATGAAACGGATGTTCATTTTGGAAAGCAATAGAAATGTTTTTTGGAGAGGGAACACGTCTCGCTTTGATGGAGATGAAAATGTCAGAAGTCAAACTATCAATAGCCCCCCCCCCCCCTCTTTCTACCCTTTTCCTGATAGTCTGTGAGCCCAGACCCTATTTGACACTTAAACAAAAATTGATGAAGCCTTGCGACCAGCCTAACTCTGTCAGCCTCTGGCTGTTTCCTGGGCACCTATACTACAGGGCATGGTGAGTGCAGTGAACCTTACAGTCTATTTAGTCTCACCCATCAGACTCTTGTTGAGCTTTATGACTGACAAGGGTCTGTGGCTTTAGACTAGGTTCCTCCAGCTCTGAGGTAATCGATAGAGATCAATACATCTACCTTTCTCTAACTCAAGTAGGCATACCCAAGTCATGATCACCGGAGGACACCTACTCTTTTCTCCAGAATGGAGACATCCTCATTTGGGAGTGCATCTTTTCTTGCTTTTATTCAATGCCATGGGGGCATCGTCTACCCTTTGCAGACTACTTGAAAAAGAACACCCTGGCCTTATTGCTTCCAGTTGATGATACAAGAAAGGGGGGAACTTAAAATACAGACCTTCCATCACCTTAAATATATGGTTGCAACTTTGCCTGACTCAGACTTTAAGAATCATCCTCAAAAGCTGGGAGCTCACCCTCTGATTAAAACATTATCCAGTTACCTCATGGCTTAATCCCATTCAAATACCTGGATTATGTGGGTAAAAAAGGATAGCATTCATCCCTCTTAATCCTATCCTACATGTAGTGAACAGGGATTACAATCAAATACATGGATTAAATGTACTCAATGGGATAATCCAACATCCTTGTCTTTCCACTCTACATGTATTATGTAACACATTCTGTGCACCAATGTAAACAGAGAAAATTGATCTTTATTATGAGCTTTTAATCCAACCACTTTCAGAAGCACCCATGTGCTTTACAGTTTACACCCCCAAATGTTGCTTGTATGTTAAATTCTTCACTAACATAAGCGTTTGTAATGTTATTCAAAGCTTGGGAAACTTTTCACTTTTCCTTTCCACCTAGATTATCTCCCAAGCAATTTCGGGGGGGGGGGGGGGGGGGTGTTCAGTAATGTTCAGATCTATTGTAATACTGTCTTCTTCTTTTTTTTGGGGGGGGGGGGCTTGAGGGCATTTTGTTGTGCCCTCTGCTCCACTTCTTGTTCATTATCTAGATTATCTTTTTATCATCTCAAGCGTTTCATCCTCTGACCAAATTATCCTAACATAAATGAATGTCCTTACTCAACAATACCGCCAAACATTGGCGCATTTAACTAAAAAGAACAACATAAGAGCTTATCAAGGCTTGGCTAACCCATTATCAAACTGTTTTTTAAGAAAATGGGAAGATCCTGACTAAGTACATCTGGTTCTACATAATCCTCATTGCCTGTTTGGAGCCAGGAGGGCATTTAATACATTACTTTCAAACACAATAGGACATGTAAATGTAAGCACCCTTTTGACTTTGAACAGACAATTGGTCTTTTTCTTCATGATCCCTATTTTGTGTGATCGGGGACAGAAAGGGGAGTTCCCTCTTAAATATAATTCAAAACAAAAGTTAACATCTGCCTGGCTCCATATCAATGGAATTATCCTTTTCTTTCGTTTCAATGCTCCTCATGAATAGGTGCAATCAAGGGTAGTAATGTGAAGGTGGAATTAGTATTGATATAACCCTCTCCTAAAGGACACTGTGGCTTGGTGAACCCATTTCATGAAGGACATTATCATTATGAGACTAGGATTCACTCATGTGTTTCACATACTCTGCTACAGTGAAAGAGGAAAGGGAATGTAGATCACCCCAAAGGTCACATTTATGAGACCGACACCAGACTGAGGATCAATCTGAACGACCAAGAATCGGTCAATTTGCAGTTTAGTTTGTACATGTAAGAGCGCTATAGAAAAAACTCTATTGTTTTGTATAGTATTGTAATGTACACTAAGGTTCAAACATCTCAATGTTACACTAGAAGTTCTTTAACAATGGCGTAGTTAAAAGCAACTTCAAAACTAATACTGATTTGTGAGTACAATTATAAAGTTGGTCAAGTGTAAATAGGCTTGCAAGTGGAAACGACATTGGCTCCTACATTCTTTCAAAGGCTTACAAAAAAAATTTGACCCAAAATTACCAAACTCTTTCAATGTAGTTTGAGAGATTCATTTCCAGTTTAGGAATCAAATCATTTACTTAAATTTGAGTTCAAATGCCTCATGAAATTCAGTCATGTGATTGCATGTTAAGTAGAGTCCACTTCCCGCAACTTTTCCTGTTATTCCAGATTAAACAGACCACTCCCGATTTACATTGTGATTGCCAGCAAGTACCGGTATTAGGCATTTTGAGGGAATTCCCCTTTTGATGCAATAAGAAAGGTTTCACAATCCAAGATTACAAGAAATGTTGAAATAGGATCAATGACATGTTATTTCCTTTTGGGTGACTCAGAGAGGTCCTTCAACGACTTTGATATAAACCATATTATTTTTATGTGGTCTAGAAAGACATCTTTTGTAAAAAAATATTAACCCCCCTTACTGTAAACCAAGAAACCTTTAGGGGCATGAAATGTTTGTAAATGGTTAAATTTGCAAAGTTTCAAATCTTGAATCGCTGAAACGTTGCTTGCCATGAAAATGGGCGTCCTTCACAAAAGTTTCATGTCGATAGTTTCCGGTTTCACACAAAACCCTCGCACAGGAATAATATGGCAGACACACCCATTGTTATTCAATGCACTTGATAGGAATATAATATTGTAATTTGACTCAAAGATAATTGTAAAAAGTGTAAGGGTATAGAGGATATTGGCCTAATTTTCAATTGCTTTTTAAAATTTGAAATACTCGAACACACCTGTACATAACAATACCTTGTAAAATGCACACATGAATTAAATTAATTTTACTGGTATGATCGTGTTACAACATTGTAATCAAAAAGTTCATTAAACAGAGTAAGCAACCTTCTACATGTAGCTGTTATTTGCCAAAGTATCAACTGGCACAATTTTGCTTTAATATTTCCATCACAAGAAAATGTAAATATTTTGCTCTTCGTGATAACTTGAAGATCCCGACAGGTATATTGAATGAAAGATGAAGAAACTTCAGCAAGGCCAGGTAATTGTCTACCCTTCCCACATCCCACCTCCCGCAGACCTTGCCTTGGAGAGAAACAGCTCTGATCGATAACTTCCATAGATCCACCCAAAGGTTATCACACGATATCGACCCTCTGTCCCCCCTCCGGCCCTTTCAAAAGGTTCTCCGGGTCCTTCAACCAAGATGCCCCCTTGCCGAGGGGTACAGACGGACCCCTCGCTTACCCCTTCCCATCCTAACCCTTCCTCCAAGCATAGCTGATGCCTATAGAAAATCCCATTCAGGAGAAGGTGGGTTAACAGTATAAACTGTGGAGACTGATCTTGTATAAAGAGTATATGGATTCTATGAATGCATGGGGTATTGTTACATCGCCTCTATCAATTCAGTTTATTGATTCGCTTGACAAAATGGAATCTACCCCCCAGACAGGAAAGGGGACGGGACGAGGGTCCACGCATCACTGAGGGGGTCGATACAATCAAAGCATAAGAAGGGGAATTCTTTTAAATGACTTCTGTCATTGTTTACATCTCATGCTGCATCAATATTTACATCTTTTCACTTCTAGGATATTGAGCTTGATTTGATAAAGAAGATTATTTGCTTCAAATCCTTTACAGAGCTTTGGAGGAAAAGTGAAACTATTCATGGGAGGAAAAAATGTTAATATAATTGATGGGAAAACAGCAAAGAGATACATGTAGGTGTCCTTTGAATTTTTAGAAAAACACAGGAAATGATCTACAGGAAATAATCTATAGGAAATTTAGGAAGTACAAACCATAGTAGTGCAGGGCTCTGATCAAGGGCACCTCAGTGTTACATATGAGGTGAATTTTAAAAGTCAATTATAGACTGTGGCAACATTATTTTTGTAATCTGCAAACATTATGCAACATATAGCTAATAAATCAGACCTTAACAAATTGCCGTTAAGTGGCAATCAGTAGCTAAATATCACATCATCAAAAATGTTACGTACATAACTCGGTGTCCACTTCATGCTGATATTTCCCTTATAATTTTAATTTTTCTGACAAAGTACATTAGATGTTAAAACATACTGTAAACAAAACTTAAAACCATTGCCATATCAACTTTTTTCAATTTAGTTATTAGAATATGGCCAAAACAAATGTGGACACCGAGTTATGTACAGTACATCTTATTCTCTTCATGCTTTCTCTTTGCCTCATTGTCAGATATGGTTTTGCATTAGTCTAATAACGACTTCAATTGAAGGAATGATGTGTTTCCTGAATGAAACATAATTTGTAATGTGTAAATAGTTTGTAAACTACTATTACAGGACTGAAATGTAAGATTTCTGTACTTACATATAATCGTACATAACTGTGGACACCAAAAGTAAGTAGTTTTACATTCAAATAATATTTCAATTCTTGTTCCTTAAATTCAATAAATGTTTGTTTAAATGAAAATGCAGAAGGGTGCAATTCACGCTGTATGGAATAAATAAATTTATTTATGATAATTATTTCAAATTTTTGATTGGTAGTAACGTACATAACTCGGTGTCTTTTCATAATGGTGTCTTAGTTATGTACATGACATGAAAAAGTTCAAAATGCAATATTTTGTAATATTCTTCTCACCAAATCAGACGTGTGTATGTCTTATACATTTTTTACTACCTTACCATGACAAATAACTAAATATAAGTGGTCTTATTGGAAAAACAAAACATGGAATACGTACATAACTGTCCCGTACATAACTCGGTGTCCACATTCATTGTTGATTAAATAACACATACAAGTTAAAATGGGGAATCCAATGTTATCAGTGCTCTTCATTCACCTATATACACCATTACATTATCATTTTGAAAGAATACAATATGTTTTTGTATAGATTCTGTTGCACTGGTATGTACATAACTGCAGGACACCAAACATTTTCCATTTACAGAAATCAAAATATTTTTAAAACGATGACCCAGAATGAAATGATCTAATTGGAAATCAAAGATAAAGTGAAACTAAACATTATAACATTGCAATCTTGTAAATAAATCAATTATTTATGCACCATTTTTCAGTTAGTAAAGTTTGAAATTTGCAGGACACCAAAGTTATGTACATATCACAAAAATTGTATCACATGTAAATGGAATAAGAAAGTAAAATAATAGGAATTAACTCAACAGAAATGTTAATTATTACATAGATTCTACATCAAGATAAAAAAAAAAAAAAAGTTTTGCATCCCATTAGTAAAAAATCTGGTAACCAATTAGTGCATGTTTTGAATGTAACATTAAAAGTGCTGAAAATAGGCCTTTTTACATCATAAAATTGCTCTAAAATCTTTAATTTGAACTCAATGAAGCTGAAACCTTGTTTGGAGCTTCCCCCGGTGGTACTTTCTAATATAAAAATGCTAATTTGTGTCTGGGTCTCATGGTTTTGGATAATTAAACAATTTCCCAGTGTTCAATCTAAGGGTACCCTTGATCTGAGCCATGCACAGTAACAAAATTAATGATTGACCAAAAGTGTATTCAAAACGATGGAAATATAGCAAGTAAAATATAAAATAATTAGGATCTAGAGGATACAGAAAGGTTCCCAATTTAAATGATCAATATTGTCTGTTTGGTGTCAAAAAGAAATTAATTCATACACTTTAACACAGAACTAATGCACTTCTAGCTCCAAACAGATGATATTATCTCTCTCATTAATTATCATACTGGTTTCTGATTAAATGATTTCATAATGATTTTGTTTGTTACTGAGGCGACAAGTTCAAACCATATCCGTGGGACGTTTTGGGTTTTTTTTCAGACGAGGCCCCATGACGAATGGGAAACGTGGTTGATAATGGTAGATTGTTATCAAAGTGTGGGCTGGTGCAGGCTTAGCAGAATGAAGGACAATGGAGTCATTAAATAATTACAAAAACACAATATACGTTCTTAACCACCTAAAATAACATCTAACTCATCTGTTCGGAGCCAAAAGGGCAATAACTAAAAAACATGTACTTTTTATACAGATTTAACGACCTTCTGAATACAAACAGATCAAAAGTTAACCATCTGTTAATGATCTAATTTGTTTGTACCCCAGTCTTGTGACTTTAACCTTTTCATTTCGTGGTATTTTTTTCTAATCTCTCAGTCTGTAATAACTTGTCTATATTATTTCTGAAATGACCTTTTAATGATCTGCATTGTTCTTTCTATCTGCATCTCTCCATATGTCTGTGACAATGTCTGAAAATCTCAATATAACCTCGAGGGGGCCCCCTGATGTTTTACTAATTTATTTTGGATAAAATAAGGATCACTATGTTCTGCATTAAACTTTATTGGAGTAAAAAATATCTTCCACAGAACTCTCTCTCTCTCTCTCTCTCATTCTCCCTATCCACTTTCTCCCTACCCCCCCCCCCCTCTCACTCTCTCTCTTTAACTCTCAGCATTATTTTTCAATTTCTGTGTTTTCATTTTCAAATCAAACTAGGTATAGGCAATATACCTGTGTATATAAACAGCTGAAAACTGTACACATTTCATCAGAATAAATCTGTCCCCTAGCCAGTGGAAGACCCTCTAACAGAGGCTTAAAAAACATGACCACGTATTAATCTCCACGTATTAATTCCCAAAGAGAGATTTTTAAATAACCAACCTATTAAGCCCCCTAATACAAAGCATCTGAAATGCAGCAATACTTTTAAATTCAGACAATATGGTGACATAAAAGTAGATAGTACTGATAATAATGATAACACAGATCGATGCAAAAATATATATATTTACAAATAGCACAATAACAAGAAGTGATAAATATCTCACAAATAAAGAGGGGTATTATGGAGTAAAACAGGGAAATTTGAAAGCTTTTCAGGAAATACTGAACAGTGAAATTTATATTATATTGGATCCCCCACCCATTCCCGAGAAAATTAAACATTTTCTTGTCTTGTTTCTTCATTGAATAATAAAACGAGTAAGCCATCACTCATCAGTTGACAATTATTGTGATATCTTTCTTGGACGTGTAAAAACTAAATAATGGCATTTATGAAATATTTCTGTTCTTGTCTTTCCATTGAGAGGAACAACAAAATGAGCGAGTTTTCAATATCAGTTGGCCCCTTATATCTTTATTGGACGGGTTTGCTGCATTTACAAATTTGACATACATGAAAAGAACACAAATAGGACAGATTTCCTTTTGTGACAGCCACCTATATTCACTATGTCATATTACCCTAACACTAACACTTACATGTACCCTAACCCTATTTTATCATGTTTTATATATCATATTATTATTAGATATATCATTCTAAGCTGTACCCATATTTTTTTCTTCTCAATTTGAGTGGCTGTCGCAAAAGGAAGTCTTCCCCACAAATATTACATACAGTATTTCACAAAATTGCTCTAAATGATTACAATTAGAAAGATGAAGGGGTTGTGTACTCACCATTGCTTGCTCGATCTTGTTGTCGATAGCACCACCGGCCGGTGAAGTGCTGCAAAGGAGAAAAGCGGAGAGTACATCATATTCATTGTTAATTGAGGTGCATGTTCGTTTCTTGGAGGGGATAATCTGTTTCTCGCTCTTGAGTTGTACCCGAGGTACGGCCTTGTTGCTGTAGAGCATCCTCATGGTGACACGTGATGTCTTTGGTTTAAATCGGAGGTATCTAAAAAAGACAGCTGGAGATTCGGTTTGTTGGATTTACACGGCTTCGGCGGTTATCTCAGGAAGCGAAATGATGAGTGGACGAGACTGCTGCTCTAGATAAGGTAGGTTTCTGTAAGAGAGAGTTTTAGGGGAGTCCCGTTGCATCCAAGTGCTGCAACTAAGTGAGTCTCTGGGATGAACGCCTAAATCGAATCAGCGCGATTTCGCAATCGGGGCATCAGCTGATTGGCGGTCACCACCGATTGCCGAAGTGATTCAGAAACACAGGAAAGTTGAGCCTACGAGTTAAACAGTGGCATCAGCCGGTATGGACTGGTTCTGAATCGTGGTTCTGAAAATCCCGGAGAGCTGTTGCCGTTTTATCTGCCGCTGTCACCTTACTGACAGCACCTAACTGAGAGGAATGAGAAGTGACAACCAACGAGGGCTGCTATAATCCAATGCCGAACTGGAAGTCCTAGGATGACGTCAGTGTGGGTTATAGGCCAGTTCCTGTATGCAGGCAGCGGGATATCTAAAGCTCTATGAATACCAGTCAACCAACTAAATGAACCTTCTAGAGGTTCCAGCTAGCTCGAGTTAGGGCTCCAAGACTGATACAGCAGACACTTTTCAGCGTGTTCAATTACACAATCGACTCGCTGATTCGGCTACACAAATTGTTTCGAATCAAATCTTATTTCCTACACATTGGGATGACAGAGAAGTATCCAGGCAATGTTGTCGATTTCCGCAAAAGGTTCAATGCCTTCAACAAGGTCTCCTAAACGCTATGACAGGTTATTGGAAACAACACACGACTCTTGGCTCCGTGGGAGTACAGTCCGATGTAATTGCTCTCAGATTCTAAATCTTGGAACGACGACAAGAGAAAAATGGGATCAGCATTAATGTGACGGACCATGTGATGTTGACAAAGAGATAGATATCTGCATCTGTTAATTATCAACCATCAGTTCTTAATCTAAGGCTGGCCAATGTACAAGGTTATGTCCCTCTCTCTCTCTATCAAGTTGCAAGGTCGATCGATATGCACAGTATCAGCTACATGAACGCACGTTCGCTCGTCACTCCTGCTACACACAATGAATGATATAACCACAAGTGATGGTCGAATAATATGTGGCAATCTTCGGAAGTAACACCAAAATTAAAGCAAATTACTATTTATTTCAGTAATAATGCTTATGGCAAGAGTTCAAGTATACTTTAGGAGAAATCCAATAAGGATAAACAAGCACTTGTTATTTTATAGTATTTATCAACTGCTGGAAAGCAAGCATGTGTTTCCTTCCCTGAGCGGCTTTTCTTATGTTATGTTGTTCATTCAGAAATTCCAACCCCAATTCCCGGCAAAAAGCCTTTTTGAAAAATCAATCGGGCATTCAAGCTGCAGTGTATCTCAGTAATACACACACACACACACACACGTAAACTACAGGGAGTCACTGAGAGTCTGGAAATTTCTACACTAGCTGCATGAGCAGTCTGGAAAATTACAGAATGTATACAAGGGAATTCCCAGGCATGTTCCACTTCTATAGAGGGGTGAGCATGTCAACAAGAGCAAGCTCAACCATGCAAATCCAACTCAAACATCTGAATTTAAGACAATGGCAGCTGAATGTTGAATTCCATACATTAATCTCTAATTAGAAACAGAAATCATGATGAAACTTGAAGAGATGGGGCAATTCTTCAATGTTTTCCCTCCTGATGATAAACTTGAACACCCCTACTGACATAATGGAAGAACCTCGTCACATGCACACTGCATGGTACTGCCTAAGCTTTGAATATATTGTCTTCAAGGACCTTTGTGAGCCACATGCTCCAATGCACTGTGCTTTCCATGAGCGTTCACTCACCCAAGACGGGATAAATAATTACAAGTCATGTATACAAACACTGGTGTACAAAATACTAGTATTAAAATTTGGAAGAAATGTACGCCCTCACTGTCAAAAGATTATACAGGTGCCTATGACTGGGTCAGTGGAAAAAACAACGATTCATCATCGTTTTGTTAATTGTATGACTGTGTTTCTAAGGAGACAGGTATTTCAAATAGCAGGTCCTTGTTACAAAATGTAAAAAAGGTCAAGATAAGTGGGTTAATTCCACAATCTTCCATTCTGTAATAATAAACAAATATTGACTGCTTTGAGGGTCATGGTTAAAACTATTGCCCTAGGTGATCTGAAAACTGTACTGTGTAGTTTTAAACATCAAGGACCTACATGTATACATGTAGTTTTGACCATGACCTGAAAAATAAGCAATCAATATTTGTTTGAGATACCCCCATCCCTGTCATTTCTAAAAAAGAAATATTTAAACAAAATATGCCTGTCAAAGTGCATATATTCATTAAAAAAAAAGGTATTCAAATATAAAGGTATTCATGAAAGGGAGTCAAATAAAAAGGTATTCATATAAAAAGGTATTCATATAAAAAGGGAGTCAAATGGAATGTACCCGTCTATAAAGAGCTTAGCGCACATCACACCAAATTCTGAGTGTACCCCTTATCAAAGTCATGAGCAATGCGTCTTTACATTGAACATGTACACATTTTGCCCAGTCAATGTTTTTGCTATACTGCCTGGCAGTCAGTCACACATTTCATGCCTGTACATCGACCAATCAATTATTATATAATCTGAACTATACAACGTTTATTACAGATTTTTTAAAGAGTGGATGTTTTCCATTATTTACAAGACTAGTTCAATAATAGTTCAATAACTAATTCATTCAAACTATAGAACCTATATATTTTTAATATTCTAAACATTCTAAGAAAAAAAAAAGGTTAAGAGCTTTCATGTAGCTATATTTTAGCCAAGAGAATGTACATGTAGTTATGTTATAAATAATGTTATAATATATGTCATAAATCTCTGCCAAATGACTTTGACAGAAAAGGTGTGGGCCTAATTGTTGAATAATCTGTACAATAAACATAAATATTTCTTGGCATATCATCACCATAATGACATGTCACCTTGATACTTGGTACATGTACATGTAGGTTATATAACTCCAAGCTTAAAGCCAGTATCAGGGATTTGTAAGCCCTCAAAAAAATCATCTAAAAATTAATCTGTAGCAGGAAGATGAGTTTATGAAAGTTATATGCAAAATTTCAGATCACAAGAATCTGTGGTTTTCTCTCTATAAGTGAAACTTGAAGCCCTTATTGTGTAAACGACAAATGTGATTAATAAAACATTGCCAGTTGCAAAATCCAAATTTGAGAAGAAAAATTATTTTGATTTTGCTAATAATGAATATTTTCACCATACTTTGAGGAAGTTTTCAATAACGTTTAAAAAACAAATATTTTGTGAGCATGAAGAAATGCCTTGATATTTTCCCCTAGTTTGTACAATGTCCGCTATTAAAGAACTAGGTGTTCAGTCATGTCATGTTACATAACACCGATCTGACTCTCTGGCTCAACAGATGACATATTGCTGTCCTGTCCAGCAAAAAGGGAAACTCCCTCGCAAAACAGTTGCCATTAAAATCCAACAGGGTAGTCTTCATCACAAAAGCTCAGTTTAGAAAATACTCTAAACCTTAGCATCTAAAGATTAAAGATTATTCACACTGTCAACTATTGTCAGGGAGATTTCTCCATTCCATCTCTCAACTATTACCAACTAGAAGAAACTGTAAATTATTTGCTATTTTGCAAGGTGTCAGCAGGGGTTGCGAGTCAGAGAGACTTCAAAATGGTTTCCATGGTAACATCATATTCCACAGGGATTCAGAAGGGGAGGGGGGGGGGTATAATGGAAGACCTTGTGCAAGAGGGGCATTAATTTAAAACCTAATATTATTTCAAGGAGAAATAATAAACATGAAGTGACATACAAGTGTAAGGTACAGGTAGATCACCTGCTGGCTGTGAGAGTCAACTGGACAACACCCTCCTGGCTTACGACGATACAAATATACAGTACAGAAACATCATCATCTAAGAGCTCAAGAGGCATTAAGTGGCCATCTATACAGGGTCACTTCCTTCCGGTCATAGCAGACAACATAAAATAGTACAAGTATTTAAAGGCAAAATAGTACAAGTATTTAAAGGCAAAATAGTACAAGTATTTAAAGGCAAAATAGTACAAGTATTTAAAGGCTAAATTGCAGGCCAGATACACTTACAGGTGTATGTTGATGGCAGAGACCTATCTTCACATGGTCAGCACACTATCCCAAGAGACGATTGAAAAGCAAAGTGGATGTCAACCACTCACATGATCGAACACATAAACAGAGAACAGTACAGGTACAAACTGTAGTTATACTTATAGGGATAATACAAGTGGGCATACTTGGTACACTAAGGGCGCGTTCATGCTTGATTTTGAAGGTAGAATGAGCGATCTGAAATGCTCATTGTAAACGCTCATCGTGATTGCAGTTCCACGGTGTACTGTTCATGCTTACTTCTCTGGCTCATCCAGGCAATTCTCCTTGTGTGGTCTTAATTGGTCTTAATTGGTCTTCCAGCTGGATTCGCAAACCTTCACTGTGCATGCTACGTAGACCCACTAGAGGTCAGTGCGTTGACCCCATTTAAACGCGTTTACAAATTGTAAACGCATCTTTTTGTGAGTTTACGATCGGTGATCGTGATCGCCGTTTTTCAGTGATTCTACAAAAGTAAGCATGGACGCAACCGTGTTTTAAACTAAACGCGTAACAGATGCCTGATTCTGGCCAGAAAAAGTGAAGCATGAACACGCCCTTACATGTGTATGTTGAAAGCACAGATCTATCTTCACATGGCCAGCAAGCTATCCCGAGAGATGTTTGAAAAGCAAAGTGGATGTCAATCACCCAGCGTTATCAAAAACATGTACAGAGAACAGAACAGGTACAGTGTACAATGTAGTTAAAAAGATAATACAAGCATACAATTAGGATTGGTATAAACTTACAGGTGTAAAAAGCAGAGATCTGTCTTCACATGGCCAGCAAGGCTATCCCGAGAGACGATTGAAATGCATAACTTTTTTTTTAACCACCCAGCGTTATCGCTCACATGTTCAGAATTCAGTACAGGTAGTTAAAGGGATAGTACAAGCGAGATCAGTACAGTATACACTTACAGGTGTATATTGAAAGCACAAATCTTTCTTCACATGGCCAGCACGCTATCCCGAGAGACGGTTAAAAAGCAAAGTGGATGTCAACCACCCAGCGTTATCGCTCACATGTACCCCCGCCAGCAGGGAGATTCTGTCCTTCCCCTCCCAGCGTGACTAAGGAATATTTGCTCTGTGCACTACAGGCCTGTCCATGATTCATGTACTGAATGATGCTTCGTAATGCAATGTTTATATATCATCCATTTACTTTCATGTACGTAATGAAAACAACCTTCAGTTTGAAAAGTACAACCTTCAGTTTGAAAAGTGTAACCAGCATTAATAGTCTGTATTTAATGACATGCATTACATCATGAATGATTCACATTTTCATTGAAAAAATGATGTAGTCGTAATTTTGTAGTAGTGCTAGAAGTAGTCATATTCATAATAATGATAATGATAATGATGATATTCCATCTTTTATCTTTTGTATATATTATGTTGATGGAAATAAAAGTATATATATTCAATTCGATCACATGCCAAAACAAGTCCTATTACAGATGTAAACAAAAAATGAATCTTTACATTGAGCCTTCAAAAAATACTCTTACATCGTCGTAGGCCTAAACTTTAGAGTGAGTGTGAAATAAATCTTTCTCCAAAGCTCTTCACAAAGATAAACTTGAAAACGGAGGAATGACACGACACTTTTGGCTCGATCCGCCTCACCCAGGTAAACCGATTCTCCCGTTCGGGGACAAAACCGAGCCCTGAGGAAGCCACGTAATTTGACAGAGTGCGAAAATGAGCACGCAATTAGCCCAAATTACTAAGGTTCAATAACCTACGTCCATTAACTGTGGACGTAAGCAAATGCCCCAACCGGCCATTCGATAATAACTCAATACAGGCGACTCCGAAGCACGTCCAAAATGTCACTGTTTACGTGTTTTGGCCATGGATCAATATCAAAGACGCGTTTCTAAAACTCTCTCCAAAAGCATACACAAGCAAAGAATTTGACTCCCTCTCTCTATCTCTTTCTTTCTCTCTCTATCTCTTTCTCTCTCTCTCTCTCTCTATCTCTTTATTTTTCTCTCTTTCTCTCTCTCTATCTCTTTTTTTCTCTCTCTCTCTCTTTCTCTCTCTCTCTATCTATCTCTATCTTTCTCTCTCTCTCTCTCTCTCTCTCTCTAAAAGCATACACAAGCAAGAATTCGACTCACTCCCTCTCTCTCTCTCTCTCTCTCTAAAAGCATACGCATGCAGAGAATACGAGACACACCTGCAGGTCGTCCGCATAAATTGCAAATTGGAAAATAAAAAGTATGCACAATATCCATAGAGTGCATTGTTGGCTTTATCATCAGTTCAGGTTCACTCACCTCTGCCTACCTGCGTAGCCTCAGGCATTGTATTCACACACACATACATACATGTACATACATATGCCATACACACATGCAGAGGAAAGGTGCACATATTCTGTGCTGCTGCTGCTGCTATCGCAATACAATCTAGGCATGAGCAGTTGTTCGGGGGAAATGGAATAATTTGTGGAAAGGAAATCTGCCCATTAAAAAATTTGAGTGAATTCAGATTTCTTAAATGTGGTCTACCAGTAGTAATATGAACAGATACCCATAAAATTGTTCTAATATGAATTTTCTTGTTTGAATTTCTAGTTGACCTCGTGTTTTGTTCTTCCTATTATGAATACCGGTAGCTACCATTCAGTTTTTATTAAGAAAAAAAAAGGGATTGCAAGCAGATAATGGTGGCACATTATGGCTATGAAATAAAATCTAAGGAATATTTGTAACCGAACCCTCATTTTCAGTAGTATATATGTAAATTTTGAATAAAGATAAACAAAATTAATGTTCAATATCAGAAATAAAAATTGAGATGCAAAAGGAAACTTGTCAATTTACTCCACATATACATGCATATAAAGGAATAGCATCTTGATCACAGTGTGTACATGTACATGTAAGGAGTCCAAATTTGACAAGTCATCATTAATCGTCTTCACTATAATACATAAACATCACAGAAAGATATTGAATACATATATCATACAATAATTAATCACACTCTAGGCCTATGAGATTTCCTGAGGTATCCCACATTGCACATCCAATATATGCTTCGCTGATGTGTACAGGCAGTCATCTCCAAGATCCAAGGCCGGCGCATACATATCTGATCGAGGATCGATACGAGACACACCAGACAAACATCCCAGCCGGGCTGGACGACCATGGACGACCGTGGAATGTAAACAAGAGGCACAACATCCGTGCTCATCCTCTCCCCTCACAGATCAATATGAAGACACCATGAACAAACAAATCATTACACATACGGGCTTAACCAAACCAAATCTCAACATCGCAAATTTTGTATAGATACAGAGGCGTGCGAATCTCACGGGTGGACACGCGAGGATACGAACTTAGGGTTGCTTACGGTTTTTTCTTGGTCAGTGCGGTTTGGGTTCCCTCATCGCAGGGCTTATCCATGAATACGCTGGGCGAGCGGGAAGAAGCAAGCGGACTACGTGCATTGAAGAGCAGGGATGGTTGAGTAACTGGAGGATGGTGATGATAATGCCTGGGCTGGCTGGCTGGCTGGCTCGCTAGCTATAGCCTGATAGTTTATAGGTATGAGGGGGATGCTATATTTGTATGATCAAGCCGTTGGTTAGTCTCCCGACAGAGACCAAGGAGCGCCTGACTGACAGGAAGACTTTTCAAGTGACCTATTCAAAATGCTCCGAGCTAACATAGCTCGATCTCCATGGGCATGTGAATTGTAGGTGCTTGGCATTCGAGTGTCCACATCCTTTATGCTAAGATTAGGATGGGAAGATGATATGCAGAGTACAAGCAGTGTAGAAAATAAATTTGATTACCAAAGCTTAAATATTCAACAGATTTTTATGAAAGACATAATTTATTTCACATCGCTTAATGTTCGATGGCAAGCCTGACTTTATTCAAACAGATCTTTTAAAGTTTCCTAGAGCTATACTGCTCACTGCTCTTACATGTATTTTGGTCGCTTGATGCAACTATCATTTCCTTTTCTCTTTCAGCAATCATGAGTTGTGTTTAGAATTACTTCCATTTGCATCTATCAAAGCATGCTACACACAACTGAATGATTTCACATTTGATGTCAATCCTGACTGGATTCAAATGGTTTATCAATCCGATTCATTGTATAATAAATTCAGCAAATGCACTTTCACCCAATTTCACAGGGCTACTTCTTCATATTTTTCACTTTCTAAAATCTACTGAGGCTTTTGCTCAGTTGCTCTGTTGCTCTGTTGGCATCCTCATCGTACAAAACAGATTTCATGTAACCAAACCAATGACTGCATTTAACCATTTCTATAATTGCCTACAATTATAATAATTTCTTTTTGAAAATTGATTTGTAAACTTTTACCACTGAAAAATGAATTTCTGAATGTAAAATAAATGCTTAATACCAATTTCAATTTGTCCCATTAATATTTTTGTTGTTGCTTGTCAACAAGAGCAAGGCGGTGCAAAGACTACACCAACTACAGTTCAAAAGCATGATGAGCCTAAGAGCTTAGTTTATCAACCTGAAAGTACATGTGCATAATCTGGTATAATCATGACAAGATAATGAACGACCTGCCTGACTAAAGAATATACCTGATGTCTTTTTCGGCATCCAGGTACGCTATACGAGATACGCATACTGCTGAATGACCTTTGAACTCATGAAGGCACCTAGCATGGCTTTACCACCTGGCCAATTCAGAAAACACACCTGTTCCTAATACTAATTTTGTCTATTATGTACATGTAACTTGTGTAAGAAAAACTAATAATTGATCCATCATTATCTTCCGTCAGTTTGAATCGGATAACTTGAAGAAAAAAATTAAAATCATTGGTTTTCCACCCTGAAAATCACTTTAACATGTAAATCAGCGATTCTTTAAAACAAAAATAATCATGATAAAGAAGTGATTTTTGCTAGCATTTATCGTCTCTTAAGAGCCAGGAAGGTAATTAAACTTGATGTGAAAGTATATGAGATAATGCCCTTCTGGACAACAGCATACTAAAGGATTCCTTAAAAAGCTACAATGCTTGCCTGCCATAGCAACATCTCTTTAATTTCATTACTCATAAAAGAAAAATCCCTTTGATGAATCATTTGTTTGTAGGGGATCAATGTTTGGTTGATGACAGTTGTATTTGATCCTCATCTTTAAAGGTTGCATGAACTAGGGCAAAGGGTCGTTGGCCAAGGTAAGTGTAAATACTAGCCATTCCAAGGTTTGAGCTTATCAGCCAGTATCATTCCGACTTCATGCCGTGATTTCAAGGGGTCTGGTGGATCTCCTACTGTTCTACCAGAAACTTTCGAGACTTGTCAACAACAGCCATTTTTCGTGGCACAAAACATTGGCGAATCTGGACCATGTGCAAAATTTGTGAGTTATTAACTGTAGTCATGCGAAACGTGTTGGTTCAAGGGGGCAATCAAATACTTCTTACAATGCGGAGGGGCGCGGGTTGGAGGATGGGGGGGGGGGGGGGTGTCATCCTGAATGTACAAGGGTCAGTTGCCCTTGAACTCCTGCTAACGTCCAACCCGTCCTATATAGGTCAAGCAGATTTAAACTTGTTTCTGAGTGTTGGAATGGAGCCTGTGTCCAGAGACTACCTCCAGCTTGGCTTGATGCCTAAGATTACTGGCTGTTGTGTAAAGTTCAAGGAGGACGACCATGGCTTCATTCACACTGGAAGCAAAAACCATCGTTTTATCTCACATTCTGATGGTTACGTCGGAAGTCGCTTAGCAACTACCCATACACGCAATGAAAAACTGCATCTCTGGGACGAGTTTCTTTTAACCGCCAGCAAAAACTTCGACAGGTTTTGAGTGTACATGCTCGCTCTCAAAACACTGGTAAATCTTTCTGATTTTTGGTCATGTGACTCTCCTCATTCCCGTGCTAACGCATGCTAGGCAGCGAAAGTAGCATGTACATACACATGACACACAAAAGTACAGAAATATCAACCAATAGTTGTTCCTTATGGGTTTTTCTAGTAGTGTAAATGGCAGTCAGTTTAAAACAAAAACATGATGGTTTTTCACAATGTTTTTGGGGTAGTGTGAATGGGTCCAGGGAGAGGGAGCTGGGGATAGGTGCTCAGGATACCAATCAAATGGCAAAGGGTTCCTCTGAAAACAAGGTGAAGGGGAAACACAATACGCGGCTGGGTTGTTGACTCCCGTCTAAATAGCAGCAATGAATAGCCACTTTCCACGCAGAAACTCACCATGAACACTACTCTCGGACGTAAAATGTCGTTGTTGACCACCATCTTAATACGAGCAATGAATAATGAATTATAAGTGAATAGGTACTTTCAAAACAGAACTTTGGAAGTTCAGAGTGTACTTGGCTGTAGTTGTTGACTTTCATACTTTCATCCAATGTTGTTGTTGTTGTTGTTGTTTGAGTTTTGGGGCACGTATCATTCAGTTATGGATATTTACGCCAAAATCTATTCGCATAAAAAGGGGGAGGAAAAGAAAAACTAAAACTAAGCAGCAGCATTTTTGCGCAATTTGTGGAGATTTTCGACAGCCTGTCAACACAAATCGTTGGCTATCTAAATATCAGCAATAAATTGCCAGAAATATGAAATGTACAGGGCTAGAGTTGTTGACTAGCCTTTTAATCAGGAGCCAGGAATTATATGAATGGCCACTTTCAAGACAGAAATTTAGAATATAAACAGGGCTGGAGTTGTTGACTTTCATCTGAACAGAACAATGGACCGCCTATCTTTGAGTTCTCGAATAGTTCTCGAATAGCTTCTAAATTGCAGCAATAAATAGCCAAGTTCCAGAGAGAAATTCACAGATAGCATCTGTTGAAAGCCAGAAGGGCATTAACTCACATCCCCTGCACACAGAGTTAACTCCCTCTGCCTCCAAACATATGACAGGGAGGGAGTTTTGGACTCCATGACTCATCAAAATATTAGCAATGAATAGCCACTTTTAAGACAGAAATTTGCTGAATATAGCGTCTGTTGAGGGCCAGAAGGGCAATAACTCTGTGTTAAGTCCTGCTGTGACAAACGGGCGTTTTGTCCTTTGACTCTTACGGTAGTTAATGCCCTTCTGCCTCCAAACACATGATGGGAAGGAGTTGATTCTTCTTGAATAGGTGCAATGAATAGGCACTTTCCAGGGAAAAATTCACAGAATATAGCATCGGGTAAGAGCTGAAAAGGCCTTAATTCATATCCCCTTACTAAACACAGAGTTAATGCCTTCTGGTTCAAAACAGATGACAGAGAAGAAATTGTGGACTCCATGACTCATCAAAATATTAGCAATGAATAGCCACTTTCAAGACAGAAAGTTGCTGAATATAGCATCAGTGATTCACTTAAAGGTAATACAAAGTTTTGGGATATTTTGAAAATTGGGTAGATAGTGATTCTTTACAATTTTGATATATTTGGATGCTCCTGTAGATGTAATATAAGCACTAGAAAAATTAGCCCCCAAAACACTGCTGCTTTCGAGAAAAATTGAATATAAAAATTTACCGGTGCTCCCGGTAAATTTTTGATAAATTTCAAATAGCGCCTACGGCCGTACAATAGTAGCTGCGACCATGACAATCTCAGAATATGTAGTTGTGATATATAATATCCAAATGGGAATAGCTAATCGGTCGATTTTAGTCAACAAACATTGTTTTATAGCTTAATTAATATCTTGACCTTGAGAGGGAGCTATACATCATAAAGAGTTTATTATTTATTATTTCATAACGTTAGGCTCAATTTCAACCGCGACAACGATCACTGAATATTGTAGGATCGCATATGCTTCCAATAATGTGCATTTGAACCAAATTCATGACCCTATACCAAAACTTTGTATTACCTTTAATATCCCCTTCCATAGATTTAATGCCTTCTGGAGTCAAAAAGACAATGTATCTCTTAAATCTAAAACTAAAGGGGGCAATGAACAGCTATTTTTGAGGCAGAAATTTACAGAACAGAATACAGGGCTGGAGTTGTCCACTTTTGTCTCCGTACGTAAGAGCATTGAATAACTAATTACGGGGGCAGAAATTTATGAGCTAGAGTACAGAGAAGTGGTTGTTGACTTTCATCTCAATAGGTGCAATAAATAGTCCGACTTAACAGAGAGCCGTCATCTAAGACAGGGCGATATTGAAAAGGCGTATCAAGTGGACAACCTTAGATTCTGTTTCAAAATCATGGCCAAGCACGGTGGTGCTGTGATATTGAGTTGGCATTGATCACATGTTTCATGGCAACTAAGCAAGAATGAGATGTTATCAGGGCTCGTGGCAAGGTACGCTTAATTTGCGCTAATTTTAAACCATGGGCTATGTAAATGAGGGTTTAAACCATGGGTTAAATTTAAATCTTCTTTGTGAATTTAGGCCAATAAGGGCAAGCTATATCAGGGGGGAAAACCAACCCAGAACTGATATTCCACTTAAAACTGTTCTCATCTTCCATGCATCTACTAGTAACTCTCTCCCACTCGATGGTATCCATGACATCATAAAACATAAGCCTAGAGAACAAGGGTATGTTATAATTTGGAGGAGAAAGACAATAGGCCATTTTTGAATTGTAATTAAATTTAATGCATGTAAACCTCATTCCAAATTATTTTATTCACCTGTATGAGTTTATGTATTTCAATAGTTAGAATGCAAATTGCATACATTAGTCGTTGCTAGGTAGGACAAACATTGTTGCTTGCCATATCTAACAGCACGTAAAGTATGCAATTGACATTCTGATTATTAAAGGCACACTGCCATACTTGTAGCTACTTGCTCCCTCTATATAGAAAACTTCCCCAATCGGTGCCTGTTGGTCCCCCATGATCCTCTTTTTCTTATGTTAAATGAGAGCTGAGTTAATGAGATAGCCACCTGTCACAGTGACCTCGATGGCTCGCTGTGTGGTCTAATCCCTTCTTGCCCAGTAGTGGTGACGGTCTTTAAATTGCAATTTTCGTAACAGGTGAATGAAATAATTTGTAACAAAGAACAAAGATTTATGCATCAAATTTGATTACATTACAAAACTGGCATATTCAGGACTCATATTCCACTATAAACTTTTCCAACTCCTCTTTGGCACGCAACTACCGGTATCTCTCACCCACTCACTCTATCATATCCATTCACATATTCATGAGGCAGACATGGCATTCAAATGGCAGAGGTCTCGGTGTCATGGAAACAAGGCCATGAACACCACGTAGCAGAAGATGAGGGAGGGATGTTTAAAGGATGCAAACTCTTCTACCAACACAAATACATACCACTTCATGCTGAGTTAAAGGGAGTGTAGCTTGGCAAATACTGGTTAACACCATATACGTCTTCTTTTAGACAACTGCACATGAACGAATAGACTTGATTAACGGTAGTCAGCGACTTAGTCTCTATATGGTCGGCGTTCGCAAAACAGACCAAAGTTCTCCTCACGCTTCGGTTTCGCGTATGTTGCATGCATGTGATTGCTGCGTTCGCGTTGTGCGTAGTCGTATTATACCAGGCCACTGGAAATACACGTAGTCTCATCAGTCTACACTCCCTTCATGAGAAGGTCGAGTTCTTTTTAAAAATGTGATGTGAATCAAACAGTTGAGAAAGTTAGATTAAAAAGGCATCAAATTGTGTATCCTGTGGTTTTGAAATCATGAATATAAGAAATTTACATTCTTGTTGGGAAACACATAACAGTGAACAGCACTAAACTGAACAAAGAAGGGGGGGGGGGTGGGACTACACATGAATGGGGCATGAATGTTTATCCAAAATTCTAAGCTCTTTGTTATCATTATTCAAATAAAAGGGCACTATGGGGGACATCCCTTTTTAAGGGGAAATCCCTTTTTATGGGGAAGTTCTGATGTGACATTCTTCGAAAAGTAACACACAAGGAATGAGAACGCTCACTCAATACATGTGTTTTCCACCTTTACCAAAACTAAACCTTCTTTAATCGCCACCCTACCTTTTCTAATTAACTTTCATAATCCCACTCAATAATATTCATAGCTGTTTACAATGCTGTTTACAAAGAAAATTAATGCCACAATATTTGGAGCTGAAGGTCTACTTAGAATTGGAATTTTGTTTGTCCAATTTCATGTTGAGAGCCAGTAGGGCATTGATGCCATGTAGAAGTACATGAGCTAACATCCTTCTGACTCTCAATGGTGATTTAACACATTAAATACTGGAACTGAGAGGTCCCTGTGTTAAGCCTATGGGATTAGATAGTCAAGTAGTCAGCAAGTTAATAGATGTTAATACCATGAGAGAGAAGGAAAAAATACCGTAAATAATGTTGTATAAACCGCCCTCGTGTATAAACCGCACCCCTCTTTTTTGCCCTTGTGTGTGTAAGATCATTACGGTACTGTAAATTAAAAAACAGTAGGGACCTAGGATAGAACCTTGTGGTACACCATGTAATAGAAGAAAAATTGGAGGAATTATTATAAACTACATATTGAGATCTATCAGAAAGATTACTTTCAAACCAAGATGACAGACAAATTTGAGTGTTGTTCTAGTATCCGAGTGGTGAGTCAACACACTGATTACCGAGCTGGGAGACATTGCCAGGCATAGCGCCAGGTAGAGGGGCATAAATTGAAACTTTAAAACATTTTTTTTTTTTTTTTTTTTTTAGTGTACCGTGTATAAACCGCACCCCCGACTTTGAATTTTTTTCGGCGGCAAAAAAGTGTGGTTTATACACCGTTATATACGGTATATACAAAAATACCTCAAGCAAGTGGGCAGTGAGAGCATAGCTTAACATTCTTAATTTTTCTGGTTTGATTGGAGTGGATTGTAATTGGGAAGGAGAAAAAAAAAGGTCAACATACAAACAAGTTGTAAACAACTGATGATCCAACACAAAATAAATTTGCATGTGTTGACAAAATACATCTTGAAAGAAATTGTCTTTACCCTTGTTTCGTCTTTAAAAAACAAATCTGATCAGGAACCTTAGCCAACTTAGGCAATATGTAACAAATCTCTCTCTCTCACTCTCTCTCTAAGATCAAACACAAAACATATATTTATACTCATAATAAAATAATCAATTTGTAAAGCATCTTCAAGAAATTGGCTTTACTCTTGTTTCGTCTTTGAAAAAAAAATCTGATAAGGAATCTTTGCTAACTGAGGCAATACGTAACAAGTCTATCTCTTTAAAAAAAAAAAAAAAACAAGAAACACATGTACAAAGATACTCGATTTGTAATACATCTATCAGATTTGTAATGATGCATTTTGATTGGAATTATATGAGCGTGCAATAAAGTAAATGATGCAAGATGTAGGAATGACATCTATTGTGGCTAATGTTCACAGTAATGACGTGGCATGACTCACGCTAAACCCATGTTGGATGCAAAAGTACATGAATGATGAAGTACGATAAGGAGACAACTATTAAAAGATGCTAAAAATAAAAGAGTTGAAGAGACGAGGGAAGAAAGTAAAAGAAGTTTGACAAAGAGCTAATTTTAAGACGATGCTGAAAGAGAAAGAGATAAAGAGAGGAGAGGAGAGAGTATAAGAAATTTGATAACGGCACAATTTGGCTGAAAATGGAAGATATGAATGAAGAGAGGGGAAGAGAGAAGAAGAGAGGAGGGAAAAAAAAGATACAACAGAGACTGTGAAGAGACGATATTAAAAAGATGCTGAAAATGAGAAAGAAGAAGAAAGAGAAAGGAGACATTAAAAGAAGCTTGATAAAGAGAGATTTTATGATTATAATGAAAATGAAGGAGTGAAAAGTGAAGAGAGGAGACGGTACAAGTTTTATCAAAAGACAAAACGAATCAAAAGGAGATGCTGAAAATGAAAGAGACTGTGAAGTAGTCTCCACATACCAGAAGTATGCATTCATGTCGCTTCCAACATTTGCATGTCAAATAAAACTAAACAATTCAAAAGTTCAAACACAATCATTGAATGTCACCGAAAGCCAGAGGTGGCTATTGAAAGTGAAGATTGACAAAAACAAATTTGATGTAAACAGGCTTGCACAAGGTATTTGTTCATTTCATATCCAGACATTTCCATTTCCATTTCATTTAGAGGTGTAAAGGAATAATGAATTTTGGATGTACCATTTTCCTTGATTACTGTAATCTATGATCTATTCAGGGTATCACATTAATTCAAACAAATACATAGGCAAATCTTTGATTTGAAGATTGACAAAAAAATTATAATACCGAAGGATAAGATACCTCAAAACTGGCCTAAGGTAGACAAGATAAGTGGTCTTTATAGGCAGGTGGACAGCACAGGTTCCTGTTGTACTTTGTTTCAATTAGAAACACTATACAAGGGAAACAATGATTTTGGATTTTGTAGAGGGGTGGTCTTTCTAGGTGGTTCGGTAAAGCAAGGTTCACTTTATTGATCATATCATTAACATTTAGTATTCTTTAAAGCAGAAAGAAGAAATACAAAGGATATCACTCTGGAATTTGATTAATTGGGGAGGGTTGGGAAAAGAAAATGTGAGACTGAGTCAGAGATATATCAAGTGACTTAATTTATTTAAGTTAACTGAGTAAGTTCCACCTGTCTAAATTAAATTAAGAAATGTAATTAGGAGAACCAATCAGGCAGATAATAAATGGCTAACCTTTGAAAGACCATAATAATAGCCAGCATGGCTTGGTCCACATCTTGGTAATCGAAGGCGCTTCCATCGGGCGAGAAAGCTGCCACGCCGACATCGTTCTTAGTGAGAAAGTCCTTTCCTACGTCTAAGATTGGCTTCATCTTCCGACAATAAAACCACGGCAGAAAGAACTCTCTCGAAATCAAACAGCGCTGGAAAAAAGGTCCGTGTCTGCGATCAACGTCGCCGTTAAATCCTCCTCCTCCTTTCCCAAAAGTCAAAGATTTCACACAGATTCAATGCCTCATGACCAGGCGTATTTGTTCCTCACGTCCAGACAGAATGTTGAGATGGAAACAGTTTGGATCCTGATAGGTATTAGGGACGTTTGGATATGAATATTTGACAGTAATGAGTTGTACAAAGGTATATCCCGCACTTGTGACGGACAATATCGATTCTGCGCTGGCTGGTCTCGGGATGGGTTGGGATGGATGCATGAGGAGTGTCGATGGTGATCATCACAATGGCGGTGGTTGAACATCCATCTCCTCTCTCACCCTCTCTCTCTCTGCCTCTCTTTCCTCACCACCTCTCCCGCACTCTCCTTATCATGCTCCTCCCTGTCCGTCTCCCTGCTGCTCTCTCTCCATTCCAATCTTAGTGAAACCTGTGCATCAGCCTCATAGACATGTTAATCAGGGAAATGACGTAGGTAACGCTCTGCACGGGAACCAATGTTTTATCGGTAAAGCCTTTTTATTCAAGGATGAGACCAACCAGCTAATTTCACATTCATGTCCATGAACATGATCGAGCCAAACCAGGCGCCGTCAGACCTGGATGTGATCGAAAAGCTCCATATTCAGGGATGACAATGAGCAAAGTCAGACAATAGACTCTCTAGCCCCCCCCCCCCCCCCCCCCACCCTCCCCCCCCCCCCCCTCCCCTCCCCTTTGACTTCCCTCCAAATCCATCAGCCTGATTTGACAGTCTTTATAAAGTCTGACAAAAAGAAACTAAAGCACTAAATTGTATAAATTGTATGGAAGTTGCCAAAACAGCAGAAAGTCACCAAGGAAAAAAAGGTAAGAACATCAAAATACGCCCCTCTGCTTTTTTCCTCCTCAAAATGACCCTTTATTACTTCCTCACTTCTCACGTTGTCATTTTCTCTCCTTTATTGCATTATGACTATGCTATCAGGAAAATGATGGATAAATAATGCCTCCGGCTTCTTTGTAGAGGAGGCATAAAAATATTCTAGATCGCAGCACTGACAATGATCATTGATAATGTAAAAAGGAAATGCCCACCTAATGGAAAAAATATCTCCCAAAATCCAAAAGGCAGTACAGATTAACATCTCTTCAAAATCTATTTTCAATCATATCTACCTATCTTTTCCAACAGATTTTATGAATATTCATTTTCTTTAAAGATAATAAATCAGCTTTTGAAAATACATTTGAAAAATCACTTCAAAGGTGACGGGGGGGGGGGCATATTAATATGGGTAACATTCTAAGGGTGACGACCTTACAACAATAGTGTGCCATTCCTTAGAAAATGCTTAGCAGGTTTTTTTCATGTGTTATGAATACGATTTTTGGATTATCCATACTGCTTTCAATCGAATTTCAGTACGCTAAAAGAATGTTTTTCACCCAATACTAGATGTTTAATCAGCATTTTTCTTCAAACTTTGAGGGAAAGCTCACTTTCTTTCAAGACTAAGTAAAAAAAACTTTAAACAAAACTTTCAATACCGATTAAAAAACTGGGCATATTTTTCTCATCCAAATACTTTGGCATATTACTGAATGTTTTCTTATTATTCTTATTATTATTACTTATACCGCGCTTTTCCCATGAATAGAGATAACTAACCAATTATGAAACTAAGTGACCATGATATTTTCCTTGATAATTAAACCCTGTACATTGTACCTCGACCACATTATTTAGCAATATAATTTCCTTTGTATTTTAATCAATTCCTCTACGTACAATTACCTCAAGAGGAAATACCCACTGCAGATTCATGTGCTTAAATGTGACCTTCGCGTGATCACGCACTACAGAAAACTGGCCTTGAATGCAAGCAATCGATGGGGCAACATTCACGCAGCAGCGAATGTTCTAGGAACTTGCTTCCGCCCTCCCTCCTATATCACATGCAAAGAGGCACATCAACAGGTGCACAGGGATCATGCATAATGTTTCAGGGCGCTTTTAACCCTTTACTTACCACCAAGAGCATGAAATGCAGTAAATTGTGTAGTACTTTAGTTTTGTCACTGGGTTTGCACAGGTTAAACATAACATTTAATTATATACTATGGTGATAACTGACAAGTGAAATGGTTTATCAGTTTGGCTCCGAAGGTATGAAAATATCCCCCAAAGTTTAAGAAGGATTATGAGAATTTCTGTAATGGAAAAACAATGTTTATTCTCAAACAGAATGCGATGAAGTCCATTTGTACGGCAGATGAGAGAACACTACCTTTCCTAACTACAAAAGTAGTTTCAATAGAATAATTCTACAAGACTGTCATCATCATAATTATCATCATCTTGTTTCCCATCTTGCCTCCCATTCCCTTTTCACTTTGATAGGCTTTAACCTAAAAATGAAAATTGTAATTAAGTATAAAAAAACAAGAACTAAACAACAATTCTATAGTACTCAATATACTTTTCATGAATTAGATGCAGATTATGGAATACAAAAGATTCAAAAGAGGAAAACTCCTTCAGTAATATTCAAAACACTGAATGATTGTCTAATCATTTTACTTAAAACTTGGGGCTGTAATTCTTTTAATGAACTCCAAAATAGATTTATGTGAAATGAAATTTGTTTAGTTTATTAATTTTCATTTGCAAAGTGATATCTTTGAACAGAAGAGGCAGCAATGAAGACCGTGCCTGAATGGAAGAGTCAACATAACCAGTGACAAATCCACCCTTCCAAGTGACAGCTAAGACAAAACCAGTTCAACTAATTGCCTTAATGAAAGGTCAACGCTAGATCATTAACAGAGCGATAGTCATCCCCACCATCAAACATAAACAAACTTGTCATCATTAGAACATTTGACCACACCCTCCTTCTCCTTGTGCAGTAATGCAGCATGAGATTGTAGAAGATGTAATTAAAGGTCTTTTACTTGAGTGGGTAAACTGCAGCCGTTCGTTGGTTTTTGTTAACGATGATGTACATGTAAGGTTGTATGCCTCACATTTCTGTATCTTTAATACACAGACGCTGAGTGCATATTGGACATTTCGTCGCTGTTTTCACGAAGTGATGGTAGTGAAAAAAATTGCATTCACTTTGCGTCACGATTTTCCTCACTACCGTCACTTCGTGAAAACAGGGATGATTTGTTTTAAGTAGGTTCGAAGCTGAAGGAGTCTTGTTCTTCGGCAGCTACATGTATTTAACCAAAGTCATATTCTTACACTAGTTGATTTCCCTGACTTCAACCCTGGTCCAAACACTAGGCCTAACCCTGACCCTAACCTAAAACCAAATATCATAACCCTAATAATACTAACCATAACCCTAACCTAGAACCAAATTAGATCATATCTTAACCATCACCCTTCCACCAACACTAACCTTAACCTTAACCTAAAACCAAATATCATATTCCTAACCCTACCACTAACCATAACCCTAAACCTAACCTAAAACCAAATCATAACCCTAACCCTAATACTAACCATAATCCCAAACCTAAACCTAAACCTTAACCTATCACAACCCAACCCTCACTCTTATCTTTGAAGAAATAAAGCCCAGGACAATTGTCACTGATGAAAATTGTCTAACACACTATAATTTGTGTAAAATCAACATGGAACAAACAACCAATATCACTAGGAAATAAAAATCAATAAAATTCAATACCGAGTCTGTCATTGATCAATCAGTAGCAGATCTACATTAAAGGCAAAATTGACTGTCTGGTTTAATAGATTCTGTGATAATCTTATGATTTGGGAAAATGAAAAGTCTTTCTTTAACAGTACCAAGTGTCTCAAAGCTGACATCTCAAAAGAGAATCAAGAGATGTTGCATTTTGATGAGAATGTAATACCGCACTTTAATATATCAAGACCTTTACAACAGCTCTCCATGTTGCTAGAGATATGAATCATGAATATGCAGACTCATGTAATATTTACAATGTAAACAAATACTCTGATGAGGAAAGTATGAGATGGCATCATGATAGATACAGCATGAAGGTACATCACCACGGCAACGGCATCCCGAGACAGTGCCATTTGCACACTGCATTAAACAATGCATTCCCCGGCACGCGACGGAAATTATTAGTGCAAATGTGGAGGCCCTCTTGCAGGCGTATTCTAAAAGATAAAGTTGAGTTCTGCTCAAACAAACTGGATACAAATGTTAAAGAATGGTTGATTATGTAGAAGGTATTAGAACAGGGGGGTGTTTCACAAAACTTGTCATCAGTGACAAATGACAGTTTTTGTTTTAAGCTACTAAAATCCTTGCTTCTGATTGGTTATCAGCAGATTTGTCACTGATTTTTGTCATTGAAAAAGGCTTTGTGAAACAACCCCCCTGATGTATACTGTGAGGTATCATCAACATGATGAGAAAAATGACTCAGTCTTGTTGGAAGTCGAGCGCACGTCTGCACCCAGAAAATTGTATATATGGGACTACAAACTCCATGTGGCACGAATGTTTGGTCCAAACTTTCCAGCCACATGTAATTCTCATATTTGGAAAAATCAAATCAAAAGCCTAGATTGAAATACACTGAAGTCAAATAGGACAATTCACACTCTACTCTAAGTTGATAAAGAAACGCATTCCACTCTTCAATCTAATTTTAGTTCATCAGGATGAGCCTATTACCCACTGATCATAAGGGCCAAGAGTATTTTCAAATAGGACAATTCACACTCTGTTAGTCTGTAAGTGGGTCAAGCCATGCATTCCATTTCTAATTCCATCTACTTGCAATTTCAGTTCACAGGGCTAGGGCCGACTTCTAAAGATTCTAGGATAGGAAGAACTAGTATTTTCAAATGGGACATTTCACACTACATGTATGCTTAAAGTGGGTCAAGACATTCCTTTTCTAATTCCATCTACGTGCAATTTCTGTTGATAGGACACGGACCGACTTCTAAAGATTCTAGGATGGGAAGGACTAGTGTTTTCAAATGGGACATTTCACACTGCATGTACACTGTATATTTAATGATGGTCAAGGCATGCATTCCATTTCTAATTCCATTTCTAATTCCATCTACTTGCCATTTCATTCCAAAGGACCATAAGACCGACTTCTTAAGATTTCAAGATGGGCAAGAGCATATCAAAATTCATCTCATTGATGATCAGTGTCACTTTTCATCACCTGCTGACTCTATCTCAGTTTAGTGTCCTCCTGTAGCAGTAAGGACTCCATCATCATACCATAATGGGATAACATCTTTATAAAGGGACCTGCTGGCAAGTGCTAATGGCTGGTCCATTCACATTCAAGGAAAAAGTTACAAATTTAAATCGCGATTCTTATCTTACTTTTTCGCATTATAAAATTTATTTTATCTTGAGTCATATCATATCCTGTATCATGTGAAATTGGCTGCGTCACAAGAAGTCTACATGTACACAGGCATGTGGGGTTACGCAGAGCAAATGACAGTGTAAAAATACCTTCTTTTTTTTTATTACCAGATCTTTGTTTTATATAATTTGCTAGTGTCTATTTACTCTCATCCTTGTGATTATACTCCATTTTGTAATTTTGTTTGGCCAAAGTTCTCTTTTGTAGCTATCAAGAGCTATAGCGCTCACCATTTCTGCATATTCACAGAAAAGAAACACACTCTATGTGAGTAAAAGAATAACTATCAGAATCTCATTCATTATTGAGAAATTTGTGTTCACACATGCAAAAAAAAAAGCATCTGATCACGGTACACGATTGATTTTTAAACGTCACTTATTGCTCTGAGTGCGAATGACCCCTAATGTGATATCCTGCAAAGCTGCTTTAAACCCCCCTATCATGGAATTTGTATGCTCAGTAATAGATAGCAATGATGTGTACATCTCGCCTCTGCACGATATGAACTGTGACATTTTAGACGGTGAGGCCCCCTGTCCGAATGACAGGGCAAAGAAGTAAACAAGAGAGATTTTTTTGTCTTGCATTATATGCAGGGAGCTATAAAGAATATATTTCTCCTCTTCTCTGTACCTCATCTACTTGAAAACAGATAGATTGATGATCTTACAAATAGATATGAATATAATATACTTCTCTTCTTTTCTGTATATATTTGTAAAAAGATATTGTCCATCTTTTACTCTCTTCTCTCTATCTACTTGAAAACAGAAATATAATTCATCCCATCAGATAAATATGAATAGAATATACGTCTCTTCTTTATATTTTCTCAGATATGTAAATCTAAAACATTCATGATGTGACATTCGAGTGATGTTCATCATTTATGAAATATACTTCATGGAACTAGATTAAAAAACACTTGAACAATATTTATGTGAATGATTAATGATGCAAGAAAGTTAGAGGCATCACTCCATGACAGAAATGAGCTCTTTACAAGAGCCCAAATTATTCTGATAATCACTATATCATAAAACAACTTTATTCCCTATTAAAACTAAAGATGTTTTTCAATGAAAAACACGAGCATACAACAATAGGCCCATTTACACACATTCAAACTTTGGTTCAAGACCAAGAAGCTTTACAGACTGAGCCAACTCACCTCCTCCATTACCCATTATGATAATAACCATGAAACTCATCTTTAAGCATCGCTTCGCTTTGTCTCTCTGCTTTGCTAGCTCGTCATCCCATGATTCATCCATGAATATTTAATTGTCTCTGTAACAGGTTTCCCTCATTCTACATCATTAGAGAAAGCAGCCACCTACTAATCAAAGTTGGATAGACTTTGTGTGACATTCTATTATTACACCACCCTGGGGTTACCCAATACATTAAGGTTTAGTATTTTGATGTCTACTCAGACAAAATGACTAATTTCTATGAAAACATTTTTCAAGCCATGTTCAGGTCATTTTGGGACTTCAAAAGACATTACAGAAAAATAGACCATTTCGTAGTAAGCACATGGGTCAAATGACCCCAAATATCAACAGATCTTTTACTCATGGAGAAGTCCTAATTTGTGTAATTCAAAATAATCAATGCCAAAGTCATGTATGTGCTTCATTAAAAACTTTTGTTTGCCCTCTTGTATCATAGAATGTACCGTACATGTAGGTACACACATGTATAATAATTACATAATATGAGCACGTGTTCATCTTGGTGGGTTTTATAATTTGATCAGAAATTACCTTTATCTGCCCATGTGCAGATAGTATTTACGAAATGGCTTATTGACATTTTATTATAAATTTTCTGACAAGCAGGTTGACATAAATGTGAGCTTTCCCACTCGCTTTAAACTTTGCAACAAAGTCTTCACAATACTTGCCTCAGTTGCCTGGCTATCATTTTTCTCTAGAAAGTTCCACAAATCCAACAATTTTGTCTGCATAACTCCAGATGTTCCAGTTTGCTTGCCCTTCCCGCCCCCTTCGCACCAATGCCAATATTTGAATGCCCAAGGCAAGGTGGTTTTGATACCCCCTGAGGGCCTCAATCTCTTCCCCTATCAAGAGTCAATAGAAGTTATCAACTACTCAATTGGCCTGTCTTCATCATCTCGAGATTGCCAAATAATCGTGAAGTTACAAATCGCGTCTTCATCAGCTCGAGACTCGACCTCAAAACTTGCAACTTGACCTTGAGAAATAAGCTCGAGATATTTTGCTCAGCGTTTGCGCATAGTGCGAGTCTTCGGTCTGGTGAAGACGCACCAGACAAATAGCTGGATATTTTGCCAAATAGTGGGATATTTTGCAAACTATCCCAACATATCTTGGGATGACAATCCCGACCAAATATCCTGTTAATTGCAACTTCGGGCTGATGAAGATGCAAATTACATGTAGCTGGATAGTTTGCGATCGGGATAGTTCAAATAGCGGGATATTTGGCAATCTCGAGCTAGTGAAGACAGGCCTAATAGTCAATAGAAGTTATCAACTACTCAATTGTGAACTTGTACATAGGACTTTGCTTTGATTCTAAAAACAATTATTTTGTGTACCGGTATCATTACCAAACCTCACGACTAAATCTTGTGTACCTTTAAATCTCTGCACATACATGTAGGAGACAAAACCTTTCATAATCAAGAAAAAAGCTGGCTGATATGAATAAAAACATGGCATATTGGTTGAGAAGGGAGCTATCAATTATTCAGCTCGTGACTGACGTTAATACGACCGCAGTACTCAGGAGAGATCAGTCAGAATATTCCATACAATAGAGCGCTCAGAGTCTAAATATAATGTACATATTAAATTGACATGTATCCACAAATGATGGATTGTAAAGGTTCCATAGACCTTTCAGGGGGGGGGGGGGGAGGGGGGAGGGGGGAGGGGGGAGGGGGGAGCAGAGAAGAAAGAAAGAACATTTCTTTAGGCAGAAAGCAACCTCCATAATCTTGAACTTGTGTTACTACTTCTGTAATATATATTTTTTAACTGTAACTTTTGAACCAAAGTGAAATTGAAAAGTACTATCCATGTGCTTCCCATGAAGTTTAAGTTTAATTTCTTATGAGTGATTTATATATTTTATATCGCAAGCAACAATATGAACATTATGCCACAACAGTAACTAGTAATATAAACCACAAACAGATATTTTGCATTTCAGCTCTACATTTTCCCCTGAATTATAAATTATCATTATGGATGAACATTGAACAGCAAAACAATTTCTGTCTACTTTCCCTTTAAGAGGAAAACAAAAATACGTAACAAGATAGCCAAATTCAAATGCTTTCGAGAATCAAAGGGTTAGTAAAAATACTAAGTTCATTATCTCATACACAGCCTACGCTATCATCACAACCTTATCATGAAGAGGCCGCCAGCTGGGGGGAAACAAGTCAAGTCCTCATCAGCAGTACTCCAGACTAACTAACAATGGCCACAAGAGGGCAGTATGATACTTATCATGAAACTGCATGAACTGTCTGGCTGGATTGCCTTGAGGGGTTTTGGGGAGAAGACATTACTTTGGATATTCTATACTCTTCCCAATTCCCAGTTCAATTACTTTATTTCTTGCAATCAAGATGAGCACAAAATTGAAGATACATTTTTGAATCCCCCGAGGTATCACTCATTAGTTTTTTTGATAAGGTTAAACTGTGTTATCGAGGTATGGCAGTAAAGAAAAGTTACATGAATTTGAGAGATTTGTGACAGAATGCAGGGTAACCAGAATAATTACTAGAAATTGGAGTTTATAATAACATACTTTCTTCACTTTTCCCAGTTATATTTAATTTATTTTATGTCATCATTTTTTTTGTCAGATCAGGTACATGTAAAGCTGCTGCAATGCTTATGCTAAGGAACATGAATTTCAAATGCAATCTAAGTAAGTCCCTTACGGACAAAAGATATCCTAGAAGTACTGTAATTGAGTAGGGCCCCTTTTGTTTTCAGGGGAAATTGTAATGTGTAGCTCCTAGAATACATTTGAATGCTGTAGGTAAACCTGCAAAGCAGTGCTTCAGGAACATGAATTTCAAGTGCAACTTAGGTGAGGCCTAGGTAATTCTGCCAAGACTGCAAGCAAAGCTTTGGGAACATGAATCTCATGTGCTACTTAGCTGAGGCCCTAGTGACTTTAGTCTAGTCGCTGAAAGAACATGAGCAAAGGATATTCAATAAGTCATTGGATGGGGCCCCTTTTTTGTCTCAGCAGAAGAAGGCTCACATGAATACAATTTGTCGGGGAACGCCACAGCAATGCTTTTAAAAGGAAAATGAATTTCAAGAGCAACATATGTGAGGCCCTAGCCATTGAAAGTATAGGAGTAAAAGATATCCTAAAATTAATTTAGTAAGACCATTTTTGTTTCAGCAGGCAATGTAACATGAAAGACTCATAGGTTTGTTTGACTGGGTAAATTTCCATGAATGTTTCAGGCTTTCAGCTGATTTGTATGCGCAATACAGTGAATGTGAGGCCCTAGTCATCGAAGGTGCAACATGAAAAATATTCTACAAGGCACTGCGCAAGGGCCCTGGTTGTTTTCAGCAGAAGACCTCAAGCTTGAAGGCAATGCTTTACGAACATGAATTTCGAGTGCAACGTGGGCGAGATGATCGTCATAGGGGGAATCAAGTCTTCATCAATATTGCATAGCTAGGCAATGTTGATCAAGGCAGATAATCAACCACATGAATTGATCAGACAAAGTGAGAGTACGATCTAAAGGTGAACGCCAACTGTAGCCATGGTGTATAATCTACTACGTGATACGCTCTCACTGTCGTCATGGCGACAGAAAGTTTGCAACCGCAAGGGTCTCGCCTCCATAATCATGAATACATGTAGGTTGACAATCAACAGAATATAAAACTAAATCATTTATATTTTGCTAAAATATATTCAACATAGCTACAATTATAATTTTTTACAAAAACCTCTTGAAGTACAGAACTTTGTAGAAACTTGTAAGAAAGGGTATCAAATTGTTTAGTTCCCTTTTTTTTGGGGGGGGGGGAGGGGTAAAGTATGAAATCATGTGTTTACAATTGCATACTTAATCTATATATGACTCTTATGGTCCAGAACTACTGAACATTTTCCACAATCCATACCTTACAATATACAACAAAAAGATTACAAAAAACACCAGAAGATATTGAAATATGATTTTGCTTGTAGGACAGATTCTGACAGTATGTGTAAAATATATTATTGTTTTAGTTAACTGGAGCTCTCTTGGATGGGGGAGGGGAGGGGGGGGGGTGCAGTTATAAAATTGAGATATCCTTACATCTAGTTATGGTTTATTTCTGAAGCCCTTCTGAAGTGTTTAAGACCCTGCTTTGGCATTTTCCGGGGCTATATCACTTGCTCATGTCAGTTTTTTCTTCTTCACTGCAGTCAGGCATCAGAAACAAGGCTCTGGATACAACAATTTTGTTCATTATTGTTTCATAAAATTTCATTACATTTTTCATTGAGAGTCAAGGATCTTTGCCAGACATGATTAAAATTGAAACAAACTTGTCCTCCACTGCAGACAATGCAAATGAGATAAAGTGTTGGATGAGATAAAGCCTTGGAGTAATATACTTTCGGAGGGTATCTCATCAGGGAGAGGCAATTATTAAAGTGCCTTTCTATTAATGTGTGATGTAGAGACTTTCAATATTCCATCTTCTTAATCCCCCCCCCCCCCTCTCTTCAGCTCCCCTATCTATAAGTTTTATTAGATAACTAATGCACCCACTTCATTGCAGAGGATGCAAATGAATACTATGATGTACTAGAGGGAGAGGCAGTCATAAAAGTAACAGCACTATGGCCTGTCTGGTGAATGTGCAAGGTGTATTGACTTATCTTCCGATTGCCACCCTCCCCCCCCCCCCCCCCCTTCGGCCTTCCTTATATGATAAGAACACTAACGTGCTCTATTGCAGGGGACACAGATAAATACATCTATAAAAACATGAAAGGGAGAGTTAGTCACTAAAGAAACAGCATAATAGCCTTCTTAGTTAATATGCAGCAGGGAATAATTTTCCTGGTATCGCATCGCAATTTGCTATGCATTTTTGCATGACTGCTATACAAAATATCTTTTGTGTAGCAGTTTTCTTCCATAGAAATGTACAGAATTTCATTTGAAATATTTATCCATCGGATGAAATTGCTAATCACAAAATTTGAGGAAAATTATTCCCTGTGCAGGGTAGAGAATTGAGATACTCTATCTTTTGAACACCCCCCTCCTCCCCCCTCCTTCTTCAGCTCCTCTTCTATAATTGGAAAACTAATGTGCCCCACTGAAGGCGAGGCAAATGAAAACTCGTTGAGACATAGCCTTGGGAGGATTTTACTTACAATTGGAAGCACAGGAAGGAGAGAAACTTATTAAAGTAGCAGCAATACTACATTCATGGATAATGTTCAAGGAATAGACTTTAGATATTCCATGTTCCAACATCCCCCCTTCCCATGCCCCCCCCCCCCTCCCACGCCCCTCACTTCAGCAACCCTTAATCCTTTCAATGTACTCTTATGTGTCTCTTCACTTGTGTCTGTTTCTTGATAGATTTGACAAACATGAGACTGTTTTTGCAAAACTTCTTC
>JAVYIG010003199.1:0-110000 GCA_035222895.1 Strongylocentrotus droebachiensis
CATACCACAATCGAAGCAATCAAGAGTTGACAAGACCTTATTTCTTACTTTAATATGGCTCAATGATATTTTGATAGTACCGATATCATTTCTCACGCGATGGAGTTGGAACAATAAACATCTGGTAATAAAGATGTTTATCACAGTCAACACTTTAAGAGTTAAGCCTGCCGAGAACTTAATTACAGAAAGTTTATTAAAGGAGGTTTTCCTTCGAATGATGGTCAAAATGATAACGTAAGCCACTTTAAACAGGGTAGAAATTAGAGAGTACTTGTTAAAAGCATATTACTAAATACATAAATAAATGAATATATGAATGAATAAACGGAAAAAAGGATCACATTAATGATGTTTATTACGATGATGATGATAAAAATGCTTCTTTGTTTGAATTGAATACCAATAAAACATAACTGAATATTAACAAAAATGTATAAACATTTTCAGACATTAACGTAGGCTATTAATTTTAAAACATAAAGAAAATACATGTTTGGGAAATTAATATTTTACAATTAACAGAATTTGTGAACGCAGGAAATCGCTTTTATGAGCGAGTTGCTTGATGTTGATGACGCATAAAATAATAACAAAAATGATAATAATAATAGTAATTGTCTTAACCCAATAATGAGCAGCTTGATGTATATGCAATACTGAATAATGTTATTTGCCTGATTCCATATTAGTTGTCATAATTTATTCTGTTGTGAGTTTTTAACGCAAGACTCTTTGGTAAATATGAATCTTCTCCATTTACTTCTGAATTTCATAAACTGTTTGTTTGTTTTACTGTAATGCGGTGGCAACGGCTGTTTCCAGTTGCATTCTTGCTAATCTATATGAAGTAGCAATATGCATATTATTATCAAATTCCATTTTGTTTAACGACATATTTAAAAACCGAGGACCATGCGATAACGATGAACAGCAGTAGCAATTGACCTGGTCATTTTAAAAGTAAAAAGTGTCAGTCACTTGCAGCGTTGTTGGATCCTTTCCAGATCCAAGGCTTGGCAGACGAGCAAAAAAAACAGCCACATCATATACAAATTTATGAATTGTCATAAAAAATATGACAATCTGACAGAATAAAATGTCACTATTCACCACTTGTTCGCTGCAGCATGTGTCAAAATGGTCATTGCAAAAAACATCTTGGCCTCAACGAGCGCTTTCTCTCTGCTTGAAGATTGTGGAAGAAGATATGATTACAATGGCGACCTTTGAACTTGCCATTCGCATTCATGTACAGTTAAACAGTCCGCTGGATGTAATCATCATTTCAAATCAAACTTTCGGGCAGAGTCAACAAGCGAGAAGGACAAGAAATGAATGTTTATCTTCGATGATTTCTTTTCTAATAGCGAGGTGAAGAATTTTCTCGTATTTGCATGTTTTTACTCTCTCTCTCTCTCTCTCTCTCTCCTTTTGGACATGCGTGTTCATGGATATTTCTAAATCATCTTTTTCTAACCAGCTGTGACTTGGAGAAAATTGTATAAAAGAAGCAGAACACCAGAGACAAATCATCAGTCAACTTTCCGACTTCTCTTCAATCAGATCATCACCACTGTACATTCCTCAGCTTTTTTCCATCTCCCTCCATCTACAAAAAGAGCTTCGCATTTTCCACTTGGTAACAAAGCCTTTGAGAATAAAACATCTACCGCTTAGCTTCTCGCTCCGCCAAAAGGACTTTCCACTCCAGCAACAGCATCCTTGTGCCAGGTTGTTCATCTTCTGTTTGGAAACTCTCCCATAAGTACACCTACAAATTCACCATGTGCTCCAACGGAAAGCTGTTCTGCATCCTAGCCGCCCTCATCGGTAAGTACCCCTCCCTCATGATCGGGAGACCCACCCCACCCCCTCTCCCTCATACAGACTTTACAATCATCTTGAATTAATATCCAATCGTCAATGTTGAAGTTAATTTATCACACCCGAAACGGTATAGGAATTATTTAATCACTTGTACATGCATAATGCTTTTAAAAGAAAACCCACAAAGTAATCATAGAATGTAACTAAAACATTTGCATACAGTTCCGTGTGTATCAGGTAGGATCAGGTTTTTATAATTTAGGGTAGGGTTAGGGTAGGGGTAAGGATTAGGGTTAGGGTAAGGGTTAGAATTAATGTTAGGTTTAAAGCTCATGTTAGGGTTAGGTTTGGAGTTTGGTTTAAGGGTTGTGGCTATTTTTTTTAAAAACATGCCTCTACAGCTGATAAAATAATGCCTACGATGGGAAACTAGCAGTGGCATAGCGTGGGTCCAAGTATTGAAATGGCACAGGTCTCATCAGGTGAATTAAATGGAAAAGGCAATCGAGTAGGGAAAACAGCAATTATAAAACAACAATTTTGTCGCTGAGTGTGGCAGTTTTATCTACTGAACCTAATAATACAAAATCTAAAGGCATAACCGAAAAGCAGATTTACAAGAAAACTTATGGAGTCACTTTACACGAGGCACGGAAACAAAACGATATAATTATTGTGTTTCTTTAAATCCTGATCTTTAAACTTTTGTGGACGAGAAGACAACATTTCAGATCTCAGTATTCTCGTACTATTGAATTCGGCTCACGAACAAAGTCGTCCCATATTCATTAGGCGTCATATCGACTGTGTTATTAGGATTACCTACGCCAATCAAAGCTATGAAGACTCCTAACGCGTGCGCCAGTAATTAAACGAAGAAATTAACAGTTTTAATTTTGCATTTAAATTTGGTACAATTTCGTTGTCATGACGGTTCAATGTCCGCGGCAAGTCAATGCCGTCGCAACTCTACGTCACCAAATGACGCGTGTGCAAAGGGGCCATTGAAGGTTTCTGTTTTTACGTGAGTGACTGAATCTGCGTACAAAACAACAAAAAAGTGCATACAAGATGACACGGGTACTTGTTTAAGTTGTTGTTGTTGTTATAAATGACAAAGCCTTTGATATTAATTTTCTTCATTGATACAGCCTGCTGTCTGGCCGTCGACGCAAAGCCCGTCAAACTCTCAGGCCGCCACGCCCGGCACGTCAATAAGGCCCCCACCACCTACATTCAACCGGCGGAGCAAAACATGTTTGAAGCCCCCTTGGATCAGATGGACGCGGGCGGCAGCGCGGCCGACATCAGCTCCTCTTCGGAGTCGTCTCAGGAAGGCGATGTCAGCGCCGAGGGGGCCGATGGCGCCGACTACACCGCCGACAACCCAGAGCCCATGGGCAACCGACACAACAACCGTGCCCACGGAGGAAAACTTCCCATCTTCGGCAGTCCCAACAACGGTGCCAACCCTGGCATGGAGCCCCTCCAGAAAGCATCGACGTCGAGCTCGAGTGTCGGCATCGCCTTCGCCGTGCTCGCCCTGATCGGAGCCGCTGTCGGAGTGTCTGTCTACGTCATCAAGAGGAATAGGCTTAGCATCCCATTCATCAAGATGACCAACTAAAGAAACAGATTCAGTTATTTCAGGTGCCTTTCTTGTTGAAGATTTTGTTGTTCCTATTTGTGCATTTCGTTGCCATTGCCTGTTCGTTTTTTCCGTACAGTATGTCCTTTTGGATTCATCCTATATTACTATAGGATACCTTGAAACATAAGTCTTCTTTTTTCGGTAAAGAAAGAGAGAACAAATACCTTTATAATTAATGATATTTTGCCTCAGGTGGACCTTTTATGAAAAATGTCAGGAGTTCATTTCGTTAGGGAAGTACAATGTCACACAAAAATAAATTTACATGTAAAGTTAAGAACCATATTAAAGAATCTTGTTGAAATATTAGTGTCTACATATGAAGGGGACTAACTCTTCGTAGAAAGCTGTGAAAGCAAAAGCAATCAGGAAAACAAATAGAAGAAGGTTTGAGATAACAGAGTATAGAGGATATGAAATTGTAGATTCACAATCACTAATGATATGGGAAATATCGAATTGATTATGCAGTAATGAAATCCCATTTGTTGGTAACCGTTGTGACTCAACTTATCCCCTCTCTCATTAATTTGATTTGTATATATCAGACAAACAAAGTCGAGAATGTGTAAGACACACAGGAATATACCATATAAATATTTCTGCAAAACATATATACCACAAAACTATTCTGCAAAACAAATGTACAATAATGTATCATAAAGATGTGTTTAAAAAACATATATGCCACAAACGTATGTCTGTTTGATCAGGAAATGTTATATTTGGGAAATTGGCGAGTAGGCCTACAAATGGGGGCGTTTCCCTTGTATGACGTCACATATCATGGTCGAATCGCCAATCGGAAATTTGCTTATCTAAAGTAATCTGGACATCTCAAGATTAACGATTTTCTTATCCGTTATCAGATATTTATTGAACCTTCCCCAATTTGGTACTTTATCTGTTTCAACTGAGGCTAGGTCCCTGTTTCATAAAACTTCTTATCATTAACAAATAACAATAACCGTTATAAGCTACTGAAATCGTGGATTTTGATTGGCGGAGAGCAAATTTGTCATAGCAATTTGGCATTATGTTATTGATAACAAGCGGTATGAAACAGGGCCCTGATCTTTCGGACGTGTTAAGGATAAAGTTGAGTTCTGGTTATGCGATAATCATGCGTTATAAACGAACTGTTTGAAGGTGATTGAAAAGGGTTGATCATATAGCAGATTGTTATTGGTGTACACTGCGAGGTTTTGGGATCATCAAAATGATTAAAAAATCTCCCAGTCTAGCTAAAATAATCACATGCACGGTACACAGAAATATGTATATGGGACTACGCAAACGTGTGCCAAGAGTGTGGTCCACAGTCTTTAGCTGTTATTTGTTATTTTTTGTATTATGAAGGCATTTTCAGGGAACACCTTTCTAGGATACTCTTACACACTAACACAAAGAAGAAGAAAAAAATGCCCCAAAATTATTGTTCACCTTTATTAGGACTCAAACCTTCTCTGTGATTTCCTCTGACAAAATAATAATGTATACAAATATATTTTGTACTTTGGCCGGTATTTAAGCTTAGATTTGTGTTGATCTGCACACTGACAATTTCACTAATCCAATAAGTTTAAGCTAATCCATTCAAAATAAATACTATTACGACTATCACATAAGTAATGAGTCGGCTAACAGGCATACTGCCGTCTAATAACTCCTGATTATAACACATATAATTCATTTGCTAACAATTACTGTTGATGAATCATTTAGACAGTTTAAACTGGCAACGACCTCAGAAAATGCAGTTTAGCACGACATTGACACATTTGTCAAATATCGCGCCCCATTGTTAATAAAATTCCTGGCTTTGTTCCAATGCGTTTCACAAGGTCACATGAATCGAGCCAAAACGAGAGAACACTGGATATTCTTTTTAATTGATTACGAGTTGAATAGTATAGCAAATAATGGATTGAATCCGTTCTATTTTCGGTCATTAATGATTAGTGCATACACAATTCATTTCAAAGCTCTAAATTTGACACATATGCGTACATTTCTTGAAACAGGTTAATAATTGTAACTTATCTCATTTGTTTATTCCCCTTTTTCTTAAGAATAATCAGTCATTACGGATCTGATTTGCATCGTGCCAAGTAAAGTCTTTATAAGAGTGATTGTGTTTTTGTGTCCAATAATTGTTTATCTTTGACACATTGTATGCTGCATTGAATATTGTATATTTATGAATATTTATAACGGTTGGAAATGTATATAATCCTTAAAAGCTGTTTATATTGTAAAATGATCACGTGAAGAATAAATTCCTGTAGTAATAACAAATGTTTGTTCTCGTTTTATTGCAATATTGTGTTTCTCTCTTTTCCCTACTTTACCTATATTCTTTTATTTCATTTTCCCTTTCATTTCTATTTTCTAATTACTCTTCTTTTCCACTTCGTTGTCTTTATGTTTTCCAGTCTTTTATTCCTTGAATTGTTGATTTAACAATAAAATTGTTTTATTTTTACTTGTACTGTCCGCCATTTCCTTCTTCTCTTTTCTTCCAGTCATATACACTGCCTCTTTTCCCCCTTGTCCTCCTTTGTTCTATTTATTCTTTCGTATATTTTGTTTGTATTGGTTTTATCAAGGTCCTTCAATGACAGCAACCTTTTCAACAGAAGACACAACCCTATTGAAATAAAACTGGCAAACAAAATCTGTTTTATTTAATCTGGTCGCTACGATACACTTTCCCACTGCACTTTACAACGAAAGTCCTGCCAAAACCTCTTTAATTTCCTTTATCGTTCCTCAATCACTTCTCCATCCACCCCCCCCCCCCCCACTCTCTCTCCCTCTCTCTCTCTCTCTCTCACTCCCACTCTTCACTTCAGCTTTTCCCATACGCTCTTAACATATATTAATTTAGATATGCACGTACAGATGTATGTCTCACTTTGATTCTTTCCGTTTCTTCCCCGCCCCTCCTCCCCCCCCCCCCGCCCCACTCTCGCCCCCCCCCCCTCTCTCTCTCTTTGCATCTCTCCTGCTCACACACTCTCTCCCCCCCTCTTTCTCTTTCCCTACATCTTTCTATTTCTGTATTTCTCACTTTCTGAAATTACTCTGTCTATATATCTCTCTCTTTGTCTCTCTCTTTGTCTCTCTCTGTATGTCTCTCTCTCTATCTATGTATATCTGTCTCTCTCTCGTTATGATATATATATATATATATATATATACAAACACCTCTGTCTCTACCCATTATCTTCCTATTGATTTACGTCTCAGTCTCTTAATTTCAATCCCCCTCTCTCTCTCACTCTCTCTTTCTTTCTTTCCTTCTATCCCTCTCACATTTGTCACACAAATATTTACACAAATATTTCAACTTTTCTTACGCTTTTAGACGTATACCCATTTATATGTGTCACTTTATTTCTTTGCGTCCACCCTGCCTCTCTCTTTTTTTTCTCTCTCTCACTCTCTCTCTCTCTCTCTCTCCCTTCATCCCTGTCCCTATCTGTCTCACTTATCTCTCTGTCTCTCTCTGTCTGTCTCTCTCTCTCTCTCTCTCTCTCTTCGTATTCCCTTTTATCTGTTTATCTGAAATTATTTCACCCTTCTCCACTCTTTTCCGAATGAATTAACACTCTGTAGAGCGTGTGTTGATTTCCTACCAGTACTATCTAAATCAATACCATAAACGGGGCCCCAAATAATTACAACATAAGCGGATAAGTTCACTAAATAATGCATTTATAAATCTTTTTATTTCTTCGTGATAAATGCAAATTGCCAAACGAATACCATCGAGACACAGATACTTGAAATTAAAAATTGTACAATCCATAATACTCGGTGTCCGAGGTACGTACATGTATGTGGATGTCGGTGACACAGACTAAAGGAAGCAATTTGTTAATCAGTTAATCTTTATCGTAATTGTGCAGATTCGTCAAGAGTCTATTTCAAAACATGTTCCTCTTATCGCCCGAAACTCCTTGTATGTTGCAAAGCCCCGATTATCGCAAGGTTATGCCACCGTCTGCCTCTACATGAAAAGGCAAAAAACGAATGTTAACATGTTGAATTCACGGACATACACGAAGTTTCACAAGAATGTCCAGCAGTCTTTGAGACAATAGAAACGAGTTTGCAGGATGCGATTTACTTAAGGACGATAACTGGAATACGGTGTCTGTACTTTTTGAAGAAGAACACACCGAGCGCAATGGTGCATCCGATGATGGCGAGGACGGCGAAAGCGATGCCGACGCTGGATCCTGAACTAGAACCTTTCCTGTACTCGGTCATCATCCCCTTGCCCATCGAGCTAGGAGCCTTACCACCCGTCATCATGAAAGGCGCCCCGCCTCCTCCGAGGAATCCAAATCCGCCATCGGAGAAAATTCCTGGACTCTCGTTCGCCCCGACGTCTGGTGTATCAAGGGGCTCGTACTCCTCGTAGTCGGGTGCGTCAGGGGCGTCGGGTGCGTCAGGGACATCCGGGGCGTCTGGTGCGTCAGGAATATCAGGTGCATCGGGGATATCGGGTAGGTCGGGATAATCCACTTGGTTGACCGGGCCGTCCAGGATAGTCTGATGTTTAAGTGCTGCAGGGGCTACTTGGGAGGCAGGATTAAGGTATCCTCCAAACGTCCTCAAGAAGGCGAATGGCTGTACAGGCCCTTCTGGTCGTTGCGGCTTCTCTGGTTTCTCTGGCGTTGGGTACTTGCCATATGGTCTTGCGTTAGTACTGAGGCACAGGACTGGTGGCCAGCAGATAGGAAACAAGAACGAAATATCAGTTTATGATAACATAGGATCCACATTCCTAAATTATTTCCTTTCTTTAAAAACAACACCCCTATCAATATACACCAATCTTTTCAGAATACCACTTACATAATCATTCAGAAATAACATTTATAAGGAGTCGTGATACTTTCCTCATATCTCTGTTAAGTTATTAACTCAGCTGGTTATTCGGTCTTTATTTTTCCCTGAATCAGGAGACATTTCATAAAATAAGCATGGCTCTCACTCTTCACTTTAAACATGGACACATTGAAATAAAATTTAAATTGAAAGAAACAAAAACCTGCCCATCACTAAACAACGATTACTTGATGAATACACCTCCCAAAATACTGCAATGTGTCATTTGAGAGAGCAAAAATAATTCACCTACCTAATGTTATTATCGCAAAGCCAAGAAGGTATGAAGATGAAGACATGATGCTTGTTAAACTCCAGAATCTTTGCTGTCAAAATATGTTTCAGGATTGAACGCAAATAAGTCTCATCTCACGGAACCAGAGCAAACACTGAATGATACTTATCAAATCAGCGCACAGGCACCTCCAAATCGCGATGCTAAATTACGATGTCAATTGAATCACCACTTTTTAAAGCATTATGATGATTCCTCGAAGTATTACACCGCTTTTATATTTATTTCCCTCCGTCGGAGCCCGTTATCCAGCTGTTATCCTGAAAAGAAACTCGCAACTAAGATTTATTCCCAAATCCTATACCTTGACCTTGTTCAGTACAGTTGCATCTCTCTCCCCCGCCAGTGCAGGGGTTCGGGGCACGTCTTCCCACCCTGACACATGCATGAATCCTCCTAAATCCCCACTCTTAATCCAGGTTTCTTTACTGTTCCATTGCAATGTTAATTCGTTATTTCTGATGAGGATCTGCCTCTGAGGCAGTAGACCTATTAGTCATTTCTCTGTTTGCATTTATAATGAGCTACTTCTCAAAAAGCAGTCGAATTCTTTCTCCCTCCCTCAAAAGCTTGACACGGCATTTTCTTTATGCAAATGTATATCGACATTGCTCTATTTCACACATTAAAAACTTAAAATTAAGTTCTGGTCACGTAATTACATCATGTAAGACCGTGTCTGGAAGCAATTGAAAAAAAAATCGTTTTGTTATACAAAAGAACTGCTGTTTAATTTGAAGTTTTTGAATGATAAAAATGAAAACAAATTATCTCTATCCACTCTTGCTGACACAAAAATAGGTATATGGTACTGATGAACACAAATGTTTGGTCCAAACTGTTCATATTTTGTGAATATGAGGGCACTTTACTTAGCAATCCTTTTCAGGAGACATGTATGACATGAAAGTCTTCCAATGTGACAAACAGAAACTGAGCAAGCTCACAACTTTTTGTTCATCTTCACAAGAATCTTCTATGTAAAGATGACTACAATCGCGTAAAACATCCCGTTTACCTGCAAGACAGTCAAAATCAAATTCCAGCTTTCAAGCAATCATAATCGCAAAATCGTGCAATTTGTTTCTGATTTTCCTAAGTTGATATCGAAATACGGTTAAAAAGCAGGTCGAAAATAATGTCGCCTTTAACGAATTCATGCCTCGATAAGTATAAGCTAGGATAACATTTTCATAAGATGTATCTTTAATTTTCCCACGAGTTCAGGTTTCAATACGTCTCGATATTCTCATTAATTTATACGTGGTTTTTGGTAACATTTCTTTTGCCAAACATATTTTTCTCCCTCCGTTTATACCATTTCTACTAAAGTTGCTCTTTTATCAGATTTAATGCATTTAGAGAAGCATTCGTTATATAACTCACGCCTCATGTATGGCATTGACGTTATCAGTTACCCGATGCAAACTTCTTTGTATAGGAAATTAGATCATATCATTGAAATTATGACTAAAATAGAACAGGGGCAAGGACACTACCTTGTGTCACTCCTAAGTGTTAAATATTCAAAGCTGATTTGTGTTCTCCTTGAGAGAGTTCCAGTTTATGATTAATATTGATTAGCTCTTAATAAAGGAAATGGTTAAGCCATATATGGTCTGAGCATTTAAGTCATTTGCTGGTTCGACAGTCCTTTTGTCTGTATGACTTGACCTTAAAGCCCGTCTACACTATTTTATCCAGGAGGGATTAGACCTCCCTGTAAGGTCACTGACAGGTGGTTAGCTCATCAAATCAGCTCTCAATTAACATACGACAAAGGGAACCATGGGGGACCAACGGTCACCGATTAGACATTATTTGCTATCTAGAGGGCTCAAGTAGCTATAAGTAGTGCAGTGGGGCTTTAAATTGTGCGCTCTGACGGCGTTAGGGAAATATAATCTAACTCATGGACGTTGCACACGAGGCGTCGGTTGATTACGTGCGAATGAATCAGCGACTGACGCAGTCTTTGATGCACTTTATGAGATTGATATCGTAGAATAAGTAAATGCAAAAAGAACTGTGCAAAATGCTGCAGTGGATGGCTGGCGCGTGCATTAAAGTCACTTATGGGCGTAATTAGTATAGATATTATTGAAAACGGCACGATGCCTCGTGTAAAGGGAAATCTAATTTCTTTATCCCAGTGTTCACCATGTTTAGAGTATTCATATTTTGACAGATGAAGTGACATTTTCAAATTTTGATCAGTATTTTCGTAAAAGAAAAAAAAATCATCATCATCAAAGTGTTAATGGTCGGCATCATCAACATCATCATCTTCATCATCATCAAAAGCATAAAGGTCGTCATCATTATCATAACCAACATCATCTATATCATCATAATCACCATCATAGTCATCATCACAATTATTGTTATCATCCTAATCCCCGTAGTTACCATTCTCCACCTCATCGGCGTCCCCATCACCTACTTTATCATCATCATCATCATCATCACCATAAGCAACATCATCATTTTCATCATCATCAAAATACTAAAGATTGTCATCATTATCATCATAATCATCATCATTATCACCATCATCATAATCAACATCATCATAATCCCCGTAGTTACCATTCTCCACCCTATCGGCGTCCCAGTCACCGCACCATCATCATCATCATTATCATCAACGTCATCATCATCATCATCATCATTATCCTCATCATCATTATTATCATCATCATCATCATCATCATAATCATCATCATCATCGTACTTGTTTTCGTAGCTGCCTTAATAACCTGATCATTACTTCATTCCATGATATGGCGTTATTCGAATGTGAAAAAAGAGTCCATTCAGAAGAAAATAGATATGATATATTTTATTTCATTTTTCATGGTTTAGGTACACATGATAGCATATTTAAATTGAAAAACAACTGGACGAAATACAAAGCAAAATGTACACCCCCCCCCCCCCCGAAAAAGAGTCTTACTACATTAACATCGGCAGGTTCACTTAAATTTTTTGACCAAACATGCCAAATATGAGTCTTATTCTATATCCAAACCGGCAGGTGTATTATTGGCATTATTGGAACCGGGCCTTTTAATCGCAAGTCCAGAAACGACCACCACTGCGATCACGAGTATAACAACGCCGAATCCGATTCCGACGTGAGCTACTTTACTTTCTCCTGCCAGGAAACTGTGGTCGTTTCGGCCTTTTGCGTGCCTTAGTCCAGATCCCGTCCACCCGTTCCGACCACCAATGGGGTTTGGGGCACCGGCACCGGCATTTGCGTTTGCAACCGCGGCAGCATCTACATCAGTACCAACATCACCATCGAAAATTGACTCGACATCGGCATCGTTTTCCGATTCGTTGTCAGCTTCTTCAGCGTCGTTGTCGGGGATTTCTTCTGCGTCGACATCATTGACGTCGTTGACGCCGTCGATCTCCGTTTGAGTTTGAGCGAGGGGGATGTTGTTGACGGCAGGATGATCCGGCTTCGATTCTATTGTCAAGCACAAGGCTGTCAAGAATAAAAGATTAGGGAACAAATATTAATTCCTTTTTATACTACTGTTTCGGAAATACAATTCAAATTTAAAAGCCTATTATATAGAAGAAAAAAGGTGCAACAAATAAAGAAGCCTCTAATTGAAATCTATTGCTAACGAATGGTTTCTGTATAATTTTGAGCCTCTTCTTTCGTGCAACATATGAGACAAACACCATCAACTTGACTTTGATTTAAAATGTATTCATCATTTAGTTATTCATTTACTTATTCATCTATATATTCATCCATTTTTACTGAAATAATGTTGAAAGAACAAGTGAATATCAGTAGTCAAATAACCGTCAATCGTGCATTGAAATCTGCGTCTTTCATTAGCAAAAACAAAAAAATATTGTGCTTTATCCCAAAGCAACCCAATCAGATAATTTGTCATAACCATAGCTCATGATATTTGATATCCTAGGATTAAGTGTGGCGAGCAGCCGCATAAGTCGGTAGGAAAGTTGTCGATCCGTTGCCAATGATATATCAGAAAACTTAATTCGGCTCCTCGCCAACAAGAAAATATCCTAACTATTGCATTTCGTACCTTTTTATACATGTATGACTGCATAACATGAAATTAATTTTGATAAAGATCATAATAACTGCAATACACTTACACACGTACATTTGTGAGAATTACATATTTTGATTGACATATTGTGAAGATATTTTGTCACCTAACACCCGAACCATAGTTCCGCCTATAACAAATTTGGTATCAAAATGTGCGGGAGACAAGAGGGAAACAAATCATAAAATTTCAGAGCCAGACTTTTAGGAGTTTTCATGCAGCAGCAAAAATTCGACAAGGGGCCATTATGCCCCCCCCCCGGCCTTATTAGGGTTAAGACTTGATGCTTGCTTTAAAGGTAAAGACCAGTATTGGCAACGCCCCAATTTCAAAAAATGAAATGGAAGCTCTCATTACCAATCATGTGAAAGAATATGTTTTGACTAATACATGATGATAAAAAATTTGCCGGGAAACCGCCTACTAATTCATATATTTGGTAAATTTATTTCTCTCATGGTCTGGTGAGAGAGATAGGGTAGTCCCATATACATCTTTCTGTGTATAGTGCTTGTAACTTTACGAAGAATGGGCCAAATTTCTTATCATTTTGATGATTCCAGAACCTTGCAGATGCTAGATGCTAGATGATCAACCTTTTCTGATCGATTCCACAACGTTTCTTTCACAATGCAATCGCATGACCATTACTGGTCTTTACCTTTAAAGGCATCGTTTAATTTTAAATCTGAAATACGAGGCCCTACATGTTATTAGTGTCTGTGATATGGTGTAATATTGAAGCCCTAGAAAATAGCGCTTCAAAATGATCATGAAGTGCTACAGGAAATATTTACACCATATCACAGACACTGATAACACGTAGGGCCAGCATGCATCTCATCTCAGATTTCTAAAACTGGAAACATACTTCCCTATTTTCATTCTCTTATATATTGCAAATGCCTATCATTGCCCATACCTTTGTATTGTTTTTATTGAAAATGGAAATGAATAAAATGAATTGAATTGAAATAAGCTCTCGAGCTTTCGTAGGTTATCCTGTTCAAGCTGACTTGCATGTTGGAAGAAAAATCAATAAATCAATAAAAAAAGTAAAAATCTTTGAGTGACCCGTTTTACCATACTCATTTCCCCCAACAGAATGTACTGTTATAAAACCGTTGGCAAAACAGTTTTTTGAAATTTCAAATTCCAATCATAAATATCTTGATAATCAGACAAGCGATCGCTTGTAAAAGTCATGGGATTTCTGACCGACCTAAAGGTTAATAATTATGATTGCGGTTTGAGCTAAAGTCTGCTAATTCGCGTCTGAGGAAGATGTTCAAACTCTAGACCTAGACATTGGAAGTGTTACAGGTAAATCTCCTTTTGGATGTGATAAAATAACTTTACAACATCAGTCCAAAAACCGTACTCTAAAAAATCGTTATTAAACAAAAGTTACGTACTAGGCTGAAACCCTTACCTTTAGAGGCGATGTTATCATGTTCTACAATGTCAACAACAACAACAATTAAAGACGAGAGCAAATTGGAGAGGACCTCGCATTTAAAATACTTTCTTAATTTTGATCGGAATCTGCTCAATCGTTTACTCACCGGTTCCTCTCATTGAAACCAAATTAATTTCTGGGTGGATCCCCCCTTAAAAGGAATTGGGAATCTCCGTCTCAGATTCTAAACAAAATCCTGGATTTAGCTCTTGCTGCAATCATAATTATGAACCTTTAGGTCAATCAGGAATCCCATGACGTTTACAAGCCAATCGCCCGTCTGGTTATCAAGATATTTATGATCGGAAATCGAAATTTCAAATAACACTACAGTTTATTGGGTAAAATGTGTATGGTAAAAACCAGTCACTCAGAGATTTTTTAAACTTTTTGAGGCACTTCATGATCATTTTTAAGCGCAATTTGTGTATGGCTTCAAGATTACACCATATCACAGACACTGATAACACGTAGGGCCAGCATGCATCTCAGATTTCTAAAACTGGAAACATTGTAAAACGATGCCTTTAACGTTCACGATCATATTAAAAAAAGACCAGACGAAGAAGCAAAGTTAACACTGTACTTACCACTAAGCAGAGTGAATGTGACCGAAAGGAGATAGCAAAATTTCATCGTAGAGGCCATTTTAACTTTCTCTATGTATGTAACTCCAGCTTGTTAAATGTTACTAGTAGAGCGTTTCCTGTGTAAATGGCGGGGACGACCTACTTAATCTCCTAGAGTGGTTGGAGAAGTGAATCACTTCTTTTTATACCATCCAAAATCCAGCTGAATCACTTTCGACTAAACCAAATGTCCACTGCATCACGTATGGCTGTGTTTTACCAGTTTGAGTTCTTTCGCAAAAATAATTTCCCCTTTCTCAGGTCTCTCTCTCTCTCTCTCTCTCTCTTTAAAATATAGCTTTACAAATTACAAAGTTTGACCTCAAACTGACGAATCTGATTAGACGAGCTTAACTTTTTCCCCGTTAACATACGTACAGTTTATCAAAAAAGAACATAATTAATTATGACAATAGAATACCACAAACTTATTTCGTCTGATTACAAGGTTAAAAACTGTCATTGAACAGAATAGAAAAGAAGTGTGTATATATGCCAGAATCGTAGAATTTCGAGAAGTCAGGGTTTATATTTTGGAAATGCAATAGATAGCTACCCCTCCTAAATATTATATCTTCCCCTCCCTATCCCATCTTTCTCTTCGTACCATCCTCTCTCATCAGTCTCTCATTCTCGGTGCCTCAGTGTTACCCTATCTCTCATTCTCTCTTTCTTTCAATAATAATGATGATAATAATCTTCTCTCCCTTTCTCTTTCTCACACACACTCTCTCCCTCCCTCTCTTACACACACACACTCTCTCTCTCTCTCTTGCTCTCTCTCCCCCTCTCTATATCATTCTCTCTCTCTCATTCTCTCCCGTCCTCCCTCTCTGCATCTGTACCCCCTCACTTCCCTTTCCAATCTCTGCTCATTTTAGGCATCCTTCCTTTTCTCATTTAATGCATGGCTGTATATTGTATGAATTATCATAACTTAAGGTTGCTCGTCTGTATTTGAGAAGACACCCATCCGTTCCAGGCTTTTGTTATCCTATGAATAATCGTAGTTTTGCTATGCAATACGTTAATATTGAAAATATATATGTAGGATTTTGTATGGAATAAACATCAAATGAAATCAAATCGTAAACAGTAAGTTTTAGGAGAAGTAAGACGACATTTATGATAATCTTTGATCGACTATCCCTAAAATTACTGGTCAATAATGCTTCCTAGACACTGTAGAGTGGTCAACTTAGTTGGTCAATTTAGTTTCAAGTCTTGAAGTTTCCTGACAAAATAAAATATGCCAGGGGCTGCGTCAATAGATCATAATTAGGTGCACCGTAAGAGTGGGGGGGGGGGGGGGGGGGTGATGGTTTTCGATGTTCGACACCCCTCGCGTGAATTTTAAATATTTTTTAGGGGAATATTTTAGCCTTATCAGAAACTTTAAAGATTATCCGTCTTTTTGTATAGTCAGGACAATGTCGAATAACGCCCTCTGCACACGAGGCGTCCATTGCGCCAATTTAAACCACTGAGGAAATAAGTTATTTTACTAATAAGTCAATACAATATTTAGACCCGATCACATTACCCCGAGTTTGCTTAGGATCTCACTCTCACAGTCGTTGGCGCAGTATTGCGTCAGTAAATAAGACGCCTCGTGTGTAACGCGCCTTAATATCAATCTCCTGCGCTGATATTACCTTCCCGTTAGTATGGCAACCCCAACATATCAGTGTCAAGTAAGTTCTCTTGATAATGAACAATCAGGAATTGTAGGAAGTCCTTGCCATCCTGAATGCCAATACAGGCGTCAAATGCTTGCACATATTGGCAGTGTTTGCCTTAGGACGTGTGTGTCGTGCCTCGTTCCATTGACTTTGACATGAAGAGAGTTGATGGGAATTACTTTGATGTTCTAAAGTATCTCTTAAAATTAAATTACAGTTAATGCGAGTTTGCCAGCCGTGGGTAAACAGGTGTATTCCAACTGACCCGATAGTGCTCGACGTAAGGAGTTTTATTTTACAAGTATCTCGAGTTTCGAAACTAAACGTCGAATAGGTGGTCCATGGCACTGTCAAAATATGACAGGAACTGGCGTAGTATTGGCACAACCATTGAGGGGGGCAATGTTGACATGTTTATGGGGGGGCGGCACACTCAAGCATTTAGTGAGTTTCTTCCGTCGGGTAACCCATTTACTTCACACGGTCGTGATTGGCCATTGGAAAATAGGGACTTTTAGATTTGCCCTTCGACACAGTGGACTGCTACGAGTACGAGTGACGTCCGTATAAGGCACTGGCAGTAAAAGTAAGTTACAGTGCATTAAACGGACGTCACACGTAGCAGTCCACTATGTCGACGTGCAAATCTAAAAGTCCCTAGTGTCTTGCTAGAGGACGTCTGTGCTGTGGCAGCAGGGATGCGAAACCACATGACCTATTAAAGTTCAGTGATGATTCACACTAGAAGAGAATTCTATACGGCATATGCACGGAAGATACTTTGCTTCGCAGAAGGCCCAAAAGATACGACACTAACGGAATTCCTAACTACAACTCTGTACGGAAGACAATACCTAAGCCAAAGCCTAACCCTAACCTAATACATAATTCCAGCCTGTCATATACTATGCTAATGCCCGGATTATTATTGTCGGAGCAAAGGGACGGGTCATCGTTCATTGATATGGATCAAATACTTACTTGCACTTTGCACGTAATCAAGGATTGAGAATACAACTACATCAACAATACATAGCTGGATGGGGAAATAGAAGGGCAGAAAGGGAAAGAAGGGAAGATTAGAAAGGGGCGTGAGTGGAGAGGAAAGATAAGAGAGAAAGGAGAGTGATCAAGACGAGAGGAAAAGGAAATATGAGATAAGGATTGGGTAAATTGGAGAGAGAACAAACGAACTAGAGGAGAGACTGTGAACATATAGGGAGGAGAGAAAGGTGGAGGTGTGAGGGAAATAGAAAAGGAGATCCGAGAGCAGAAGAAAATATTTTAGAGAAGAGGGATGGGGTATGATTGAGGGAGTGAGAGAGAGAGAGAGAAAGAGAGAGAGAGAGCAAGAGCTAGATGGAGAAAGGCAGACCAGTAGGTCCATGGGCAGACAGACAGAGAGGGAGGGAGAGAGAAGAGGGAGAGAGAGAGTAACAGATTGACATAGTATTTTTTCACTTCTCTCGATGAATCATTATAAGGTACTGTGGAGAAAATATTGCACACGTTATAATCATCATGATGATACGCACAGGTCCCCACATCTCTAGGAACTTCCCAGACAGACCCAGGGTGCCTATGAATCATATTATTTTGAAAAACAAAACAAGTTAAAGTCACTCAAACATTTTCCAAAGGATTTCTCGAAAAAAATGATTTGAATCATATTTTGTAAAATATAAAAACTGGTTAAAGTCACTTTCAACCATTCTCGAAAGTATTTATCGAAAAAACGATTGAATTTTAAAATAACAAACGGTCAAATCTTCACACGTTATAGGCAAGAGGGTATTCTAGAGCCCGTTGAACACGAAGCGTCATTTGCCGCTGGCGTAGGACTGGGCCAGTGCCCGTCGTAGGTCTCTGACGTTCCATGCGAGATTGATTTTGGGCAAAGTGTTTGCCAAACTAACGCAGCATTGCGTTGAATAATTTGTATATGGGTTTAATGTCTTCACAGGCTTGATTAGCGCAAGAAAATAACGCAAGAATATTAACGCAAGAAAAATAACGCGTCGTGCGCACGAGGCATAACCTAGCTACATCTCGACTATCCACCCCGGATAAACCTCTAACAGGTACCTCATAGCAAAACAACCCCTGGAATATCTACCCTAGGAAATGTCGACCACACTCTTAGGACTATTTCCCCGAGGATAACTACCCCCACAGTTGCCAACTTTCGCAAAAACATTTCCGTATTCAAAGGGTTGAAAACCGTTTTTTTTTTTTTTTTTTTTTTTAGAGGATTAGGATTAATTCTCACAGAATTGATATGGAACCACACAGAAAGTGACAAGTCTAAATAATTGTTGTGCCTCATCAACTTCCACAATAACAGTCCGGTATACAAAAGGCAGAAAGACAGTGTTTTGTTGAGAGAATCAGTAATTGACCATCAAAGAAGTGCAAAAGAACGACACAGAAACTGGCTTGTTACAAGAAAATCAATATTTTCATCATAACCTTCACTAGGCCTACGTTTAGTTATTTTTTTAATTCGAAATGTTAGTATCATTTGTGAGCTCCTTCCGCAGAATGGGTGCAATTGACAATTGACAATTGTCCTGGGGAGCAGTGTCCGGCCAAAAAGGGGTCAGTTGCCCGGGGACCTGTAATGGGGTGCGTAATCCTTGGGGAAAGGTGACTGAGCATAGTTATAATAATGTTACAACAGTGCTTTAAAGTGACCTACTAACTTTAATAACTCAATTTGGTATATGCGTTTTCCTACTTCTCTTCTTTACCCTCGTTGGGTCATCTTTCCTGTTCTTCTTTCCCTTGTTCGTCCTCGTTTTTCCTCTCCTAATCCTTATTTTTGCTTCCTTTTTTGTTGTCTTCTCCCTATTAATTCCCCCTTATTTTGTTATCTTCTTCGTATTCCATTTCTTCTTTCCTTTCTATCATTTATACTTTTTCTTTCCTTTCTTTCTCTTTTCCCTCTTTCTTTACTATCCTTTCATTTATCTTTCTTTAATTAATCTCTTCCACTCATTTGCCCACCTTTTAGTGCTTTTCATCTACACCCGAATCGCATCCTCCATCTCAAACTTTCCTATTATTGCCCCGTTTCGAGGCCTCAACCAAACTTTGTTGAAGTTTTTTGAAATTTTGAAGGGAACCCTCGAGTTCTTAAACTTGGCACACTACCAGTGATCATTGTACCTGTCATATACAAACTTTTCCCTAGCGGTATTAACGGCTGGAAATCTTGTGTAGCTTCTTTAGTAAAATAGTCAGAACATTATCTCGGGTTTCCGTTTATATCAAACTCAGTTTGAGTAATTTTGTTGTCTTTAGTAAATCAAAATGATGCCAAGAAAATGAAACAGACTTCCGACTCCGGCTCTTCTCTTCTCCCTTTCGTTCATTCTTTCTTTCTCTCTCTCTCTCTCTCTCTCTCTATTTATCTATCTATCTTCCTCCCTTCATCTCTCCATCTCTCTCATTTTTCTTCTCACTATCTTCCAGTCCACTGACAAATTGGAAGCGACGTATATTATGCACCCTATACATGTACCCTTTTTCTAGGCAGCGATTCGGTATATAATAAGCGATCATTTTTCGACAAGTGCTTCAGTTTAGAGAACCACTAGTACAGAGGACTATCATCAGTATTACTTTTGCATATATTCCTTATTGTCCTCAACGGTTTCACTTCTCAGGGTTTCAGTTTCGTGGAGATTTTACTTCAACTAATTCGCAATGGCTTCATCAGGGACTTTCATCTGCCTAGCCGCGCTTTTAGCTGGTAAGTTAAGTTTGTTTTATTACAGAATTGTTTGATGAACGCTCACTTTTTGGTGAATATTAACACGATTGTCTACAACACGAACGGAACTACTTTCGAAAAAAATCAGCCAACATTATTTTGATTCATTGCGTAACCATAACATGATTTCTATGGGACATCTATTTTCTTCTTCTATATGCATCGCAGCATCTCTTGGAGTTAATGGCGTACTGTGGCCCATCCATTAAAGTTGGTACTTCAATTAGTGGGAAAACTGGTTTCACTGATTTTCACCAGGCACCCCCCCTCCCTCCCTATCTTTAAATAGGTAATTTAGTACCTAGAGTGTGGGAGAGGGTCCTATCATCTTTATAAAAAAATATATATTCAAGCTCCCTTTCCCCTTCTTCCTTCCTTTCCCCCTTTTTTTGAATCATTTTTTACTGAGAATCTTAAAGCTAAACTTTAGTACTGGTAATGCGATTGCATTGTGAAAGAAAAGGTGTGGAAAGGATCAGAAACAGTTGATCATGTAGCATGTAAGTATTGGTGTGCACTGCAAGGTTCTGGAGTCATCAAAATCATAATAAATTTGACCGAGTCTTGGTAAAGTAACAAGCACATACACAGAAAGCTATGTATGGGACAACACGCATGTTGTCGGGGTTGGTACTACCTTGATTCCTTGTCTTTCTATGCTCATTACTCAGCCAGTATACATTTTCTTCCAAAATTGTTTGGCACATGTCATTTATTTGTAATCTTGAACATTCAGTGTAAGTTTCGTTTGATTCTGTGAGAAATAATTTTCTTTTTTTTACCACTACTGGAGGTTAGCTTTAATTGGGGGCACGAAATGTACACGATTTCTTGCAATGCCTTTTTCTTTTTGTCCAACACCTCCATCAAAAATTGTTTCACCACACCCCTATTGACCAAGAAGGAATTGAACTAGAACTGTAATCGTATAAGAACGGTATGCATACATTGACGCCTTTGTTTTTACGTGGCAGACGAAAGAGCGTCTCTTGGACTCTTTTTTAAGGGATTTATTAGAAGTCTGTAGCATCTATGATCATAGTGGAGATAGGTAGGCAGAAAGAAAGGCCTGAAAACGGCCTGAAACGTACAAAATGGCGCCTGGACAGTCACGCATGAGCGATTTTGGAGTCAAGTGACCTTGATTGGATAGAGGAAGGGACCTGGATAGGGCTCACAAGCACTGCGTGCAAAACCAATGGGACTTGAACTTGGAAGAAGAACGGAAACAAGACATTGACAGGAAACGGCAATGCAATTAGTGTTCTCCTAACCTATCACACTCTATTTAAATATTGTTCACAACAATTATTTGAACTTAAGACAATGTGCAGTCGATTACAAGTATAATAGATATGTAAATAAATTAATAAATTAATAAAAATGAAATAAAATGTGATTTTTTAAAGGTAAAGACCAGTATTGGAAACGCCCCAATTTCAAAAAATGAAATGGAAGCTCTCATTACCAATCATGTGAAAGAATATGTTTTGACTAATACATGATGATAAAAAATTTGCTCCCCTCCTCCCACCCCCTTCCCCCCACTCCCCCGCCCCCTCCCGACGTCAAAATTTAAATTATCCATTTCAGAATACGAGTATATGAGTATATTGTAAGGAAAACAATTTTTTTCCATTTTGTTTCAAAATAATTGTTTTATATTGGACTGAATGGACTCAAAAGATGTACGGATATCGTAACCTGCAGAGGGTCACCCAATAGTTGTTCGGAAAACATATACTGACTGTATTTTCGTCAAAGATATGAGTTAAGTTTGGGGTTAGAGTTAGGGTTGAATTTTGGGGGTTTAGCTTAGGGTTAGGGTGAGTGTTAGAGTACGTATTTGTTCTAGAATTAAAGTCAATAATTCTGTGGAGAAAATTTGGCCAGCAACTTCGTTCACTTTGAGGGCAACTGCTTGAGCATGTCTTTCAAAACTGTTTAATGTTGATTTTTCTTCTTGAACCTTCCACTTCCCAGCATATTGTATGATGACCGAGGCCAAGGGGCTAGGGAAGATCAGGAAAGCCCGACAGAACCTATTTGAAGTACCCTTCGACCAAACACAACCATACGCTGGGAGTTCTCCGCTAGCGGCCTCCAGCGTCGGAGGCTCGGCTGGAGGTGGTGGTGGTTTCGACTTTGGAGTCTTCGCCGGCGATGGAGCAAGCGACGATGTCGTTGCTTCCGACTCCGAATCTTCCGAAGAATACGACGACGAAGTGGAGCCCGCCAGCATCGATACCGCCCTCGTCAACGGAGTCGATGCTGCAGATGCACCCGCAATGGTGGGAGGTCACCGTCACGCGATAGGTGGCAATCTTTCTCCGATTCTCAGGGGCGGTAAGGGTATGACTTTCCAGACAAGGAACAAAGACCAGCTGTTGAGGAGGACGTCGGGCTCCTCCGGTACAGGTGTCGGCATCGCCTTCCTTGTTCTAGGTCTCGTCGCTGTCGCAGTAGGGGCTGCTGCGTTTGTCCTCATGAAATACCGACATAGCATCCCGGTTCTCGTTTGGGCCTAATGGTTAAGCATTTATGTATCTATAATGGATAATCTATTACATTTAAATAAAGCCTGCCCTTCACTCTTCTGGCAAGGTCCCAGGGGTCTCAGTCAAATATAAATACTGTAAGAATGAGTGACCAAGAAAACGCGTATAAAGGGGTGTTTTTTGTTATAGATTGGACGACGTCCGTCCGGTGCCGCGTTAAGAGGTTAAAAAAACGTCCATTTTCAAGAAAAAGGGTACATTTTCAATATCCGGCTGTACGCGTTTAGTCCCGGTAATTATACATATATATTTTGCTTTGCATAGTAGAATAGTAACTGTTCATTGTACATTGTGTACTGTTTGTAAACACTATAATGTACTTTATATAAAATAGAACAAATTTGAAATGTAATTCTTTTTTTCAAAGAAAGGACTTATGATGGCTGTGCATTAAACCCATTCGGAAGTGTACAGGTTGATGTTATTGCTTCTCTATTGAAATAAATGTTTACGTTGTGAATTTTACATCAGAAGCGCAATTTCATTTATTTTACATTGTCAACAAACTTAAATGGTACTCCCTATCGCACTTCAAAATGCTCAAGGGGTTTCAATTTTACAAAACTTGTTTAGGAGTACACTTTTGTGAAATACCCGTTAAGGGTGTGAATTCGGGGTATAAAAAAACACGCGAAATCGTCATTTAGGGTGTATTTTGGCTCCAGAAGAAATCCTCGTTTAGGGGGTATCTGGAAGACCTGTGGTCACGCACGTTTACATCATTTATACGTGACTGAGACTCCTAACGGCAAGGTTTACGAAATATATATAGGCCTACGCACATTTCAGACGAAACAAGCTGTAACACTGTACATGTTTCTTATTTGTTCATTTTACATTGTTGGTGGTTGGTCATTGGAATGAAAATTAAAAAAATATGTATGATAGCATTTTTGCAAAACTCTACTATTGAATTGCTTCTTGTTTTTTTAAACATGACATGCAGCTCTTGGCTGATATTGTATTTTTTTTTACAAAGTAACCATATATTTACAATAACATCATACCATCATTAAAGTACATCATAAATATAACAAAATAACAATGGTATACCATCACACAGCAATATTCTAAAAGATCTATAAAAATGTATCAAAGATGTGGATAAGTAGTTATCAAAAATATTCAAGGATAAATTCAATTGAGCATATTTCCAGGAACATTAGGCTTAATATTGCATAAAATTATCACTTGAGATAATACATATTTTAGTTGAGTAAGAGAGGGAATACATGTGGAGAACCATCGGCAATGGGTAATGAAAGAAATGAAATCCAATCGCTAAAAAAAAAAAAAAACGATCCCATAAAGTCAACCCCCCCCCCCCCGCCCCTCCTGAGAAAAAAAATGTGCTTATGATTGTGATTTTAAAATAACCGATATATTGGTGAGACAATCACTCCATCCTAAAGACAAGATACATATGATTTTAAAAAACATTGCATTGAAAAGATACTTCATTCTGACATGAATTTTTGTAAATAATAAAATTTATACAAATTTTTATAATAAGTTTGCTGAGTTGGAGTGCTATAAGGAGAGAATGTACATACGAGGAGATTATGGAAGAATGGAGGATGGAAAAGAGGAGAATGATCAGCGTTCATCAGCAAAGATAAATAAATGCAAACATGAAAAAGAGTTTTATAATCACAATTGTTTGTTGAGAAGTCGTACGATGGAGGGAACAGGTGAAGAGCGGTGTCTTTCAGTTCTATAACGGGGCTCTTATTATCATATTCACACGATCCTAGATCAGAAATCGTTGCACTTTGAAATGTGTGAAACAGTGAACGTTGTGATGAAGTATGACTACACTGAGCAATACATGTGTGTACGATTTCTTGAGTAGCAATCATAATTATATGAAATACGAAAGATCTTTTTATTTCTATGAAAAGTAACATGTATGACACGAACAAAAATCTTGAAAGGAATTATTTTTACATCAAATAACAAGGACCTATGAGTTTCATTGTATAAAACAAATTAAAGGATCTTTCCGCTCTGGTTGAGGAAGTATCACCTGTATGTACATGTATGATAGATACATACAGCCCAAACTCGTGTGCGGATATACATGTATCTTATAAGTAATACACTTTTTGATATCTTTATTTATACCCGTTATAGACTGATTTCCATTGGGGCCGTGTAAAACAATGTAAATACATCAAATATACATATCATTTGTGATTTAATTTTTTGTTTTTATGACAATCGTACATTAAATGACATATTCAAAATAAACTAGAAATAACAGGATCAAGATTAATATATTTTTAAAAATAACAATAGAATAGTACTGCCAGAAAAGAATATGTATATGAACAAATATAATCATGAGTGGCTGGACAAGAGTACTGTAAATATGCTACAAACTCAAAAATGGTAATAATAATAGTTACTAGTTCAAATAAACTGCCGGAATCGATATATGAAATTAAGAATAATCAAATGTGGCTGGACATTCATTTGTATACCATTCTACACAAATTTGCCCCTGGTAGCCATAATCGCTAGATACGCTCCTGATGATACTATGAAATTTATTGGCTGCTAATCGGAATATTCACAGGCATAAATATACTTTACGCTGTTGCTCCCTCTACCGGCAAATATGTATTCCGCCAATAACCCCTATGACATGAGGCGAATGAGGAACTAAAGATATATTAGGGCTGCATATCTCCGAAATCTTGCGTATTAAATTGTGCACTTTTGTCTAAAGGCACCAAACTTGGTACAGTTTTAAAATGATACATACTGAGCTATATACGATTTAGAACTACTTTCTAATAGGACTTTGTTGATTAGTTTTTTTAGGGAAATTGCAATTGTAGAACTTGGCTAAATAGATAACCGATCACATAGAAATTCGGACCCTACCGTCACATTCCCCATGCACTGAAATTTAAAATAAAAGAGCAATCGTATCTTTGATCGGATTTTTTTTTTAGGGGGGGGGGGGGGTCGTCCCCCCGGAAAATTTAAAAAAAGTGCAAAAAAAAATGTATAGCAAATACTGACTAAACACACTTTTAGTCTCTGGAGGGCCCAAGGAGTGATGCGTTTAGACAAATAAAAATGCAAAAAATCTTCTCGCTCAGTAGCTACGCTCCCTCGCATAATATCCTTCAAAGTGTACAAGTAAATATATTAGAAAAGTGAAGTGTGAAAAAAGTATATTGATTGTTTGTATACTATAGTTTTGCTAAGGAATGTATTTTGTTAATACAACAAAACATCAAAAACCTGTCGGGGGATCACTTCCGTCACCTCCACCCCTCTCGTTCACTATGCTCCCTCGCACTGGCGTATTGATGGGAGGTTGGGGCTTGGGGCAGTTGCCCCCCCCCCCCCCAAAAAAAAAAAAAAAAAAAAAATATATATATATATATTTATATATATATATATATATATATATTAAAAAATATATATATATATATATATATATATTCAAACGTGGTATATTTCTAATCGGGGATTTACAAATGTTGCTGAAATGGCATGATTTGTCCCTGAGCTTCCGGGGGCTCTGTCCCCTGGTTGCTTATCTGACCGTAATTAAATGCTTTAAAACCCTGAGCTTCCGGGGTTCCGCTCCCTGGACCCCACTAGGGCCCTATGGCGGGCCACTGGATGCTCATGTGACCGTTATTAAATGCCTAAACCCTGGGCTTAATAGGGCTCCGCCCCACTCCAACAAGTGTCCTGCATGCCAGTGTCACAAATAAGGTATCTAAATATGCTCATCCGACCGTAATTAAGTGCCTAAAACCCCAGAGCTTCCGGGGGCTCTTCCCCCTGGACTCCACCGGGGACCATAAGGTGGGCCTCTGGATACTCATCTAGCCGTTATTAAATGCCTAAACCCCTGAGCTTCATAGGGCTCCGCCCCTTGTACCCCGCCGGGGCTTTGCCCCTGGACCCCACGACAATTTAAGCTCCACTTGCTTCGCTCGCTTTGCTCTACCTGATCGTAAATACTTTAGCCCCCCCCCCCACCCACTTTGAAAAACGTTCCGCGGGGCCTGCATGTAACATGTGAGAGTGGGGGTGAGAATTATTTTTTTCTGCCCCCCCCCCCTACCATTAAACGTTTTTGCTCATTACGCCACTGCTCGGCCACGAAAATAAATCGCCGCCCCTGAAGTAAAAACCAGTCCTATAGAGCTAGAATTAATTTTTTTAAATAATTATTGCAAATCTTTGATGTATAAAAAGAAAGCCATAGATGTGAAGGCATTTGTTTAAAGCCTAGTTTGGTCAGATGGGATTAAACCTCACTGCATGGTCACTGACAGCTGGTTATCTCATCAAATCAGCTCTCAATTATTAACAGTCACCGCTTAGGCATTGTTTGCTTTATAGAGGGCTCAATTAGCTATAAGTAGTACGGTGGGGCTTAAGGTCTGTTCTACCAACTTGCAGATATTTCAGATGGACAGATGAAATCAGGGGCCTAATAATTGAGGGGGGGGGCGAGGGAAGTCGGAAGATTTAGGGGAATAGGAATAATAAAGACGACGAATTATGAAAAAATATTGATCGATTTTTGTCGCATTAAAAAGTCGGAAAAGGAGAGCCTTTAATAGAAAAGAGTAATACTAATAAAATCCTCTCGATCCGGAAACTGAAGACGACGCTATATTATGAAGAAGAATAAAAGTCTTACTTCTTCAAAAAGAGACCTTTATTTTCACAGAAAAACAGGATACTCCAGATAAATCAGCCAATGCCGATCAAGGCGGGTGAAGAGGCAACCACGGGCAAGGCAGGCATGATCGAGCTATCGTTGCGGTACCATATCCTTTATCTACACTGAAAACACAATTATACAGGGGGGGGGGATACTGTCATATCATCTTGTTTCAATGATAACCATTATGTAAAAGTAATACAATTGAAATATTGTTTAATGCAATACAAAGGAACCATTGCTCCTTTAGACATGATAGCATTTTATGACATCATTCCTACCTGACCGAACTGGCACAAGAGATTTCCAAGTTCATTATCAACTTCACCTTTATAAAATTCACTTTCTACTTTTTTACTTTCTACTTTTCCTGATTTCAGACAAAAATTCATACAAATGGTCATTTTTGGGGAAAAGTGACCAGAGTGACGACATTTATTAAGTTAAAGTTGGGTGTTAGTGTCAGCGACGGATCCAGCTACGGGGCCCAGGGGGTCCGGGCCCCCTCCCCTGGGGAAAAAACAGGTAAAATCATGTTAATTTTACCCTATTTTGGTCAAATTTTCAAATTTTCGAGGGCCCCCCCCCAAAAAAAAAAAAGTAGTGCTCACTAAAGAAGCCCCCACCCCCCCCCCTCCGCCCACTTATTCACCGGCTGGCTGTTTCGCCGCTAAATATCTAAATATTTTCTCACGAATCGGGCCCCCTCTTTGCCCCCCCCCCCCCCCCACTGAGCCAATTATTAGCCGGCGTGATTTTCAAATTTTCCGGAACAAAAAAAAAAAGAGCTTCTTACCCCCCTCCCCCCCCCCCAACCCCCGCTTATACACCGGCTGGCTGTTTCGCCGCTAAATATTATCTCACGAATTGGGCCCCCTCCTCTTTGGCCCCCGCCCCTGGTCCTTTCCTCTTCCCTCGTACACTACCCCCCCCCCCCCCTCCCTGGTTCTTCGGCACCTGCATGAGAATAACATTGTTGGTTTTAAGAGCCCGCCCAAAGGTTGAGTACCTATGCTCCCCCTCCCTTCTCTCTCTCTCTCTCTCTCTCTCTCTCTCCCTCTCTCTTCTACTCTATCTTATTTATATAACAGAGTCTTACCACATCATGAAGTGCTCATTGATTACTGTATATACGATTCACAGCCAAAAACAAAAATCTTGTTTTTCTATTTTTACCAGATAGTGATTTGCTTTTCTACAATTCGTTATTAACTGACTTCTAGATTTGCCTCTTTTGAATGTATGTATTGTGTATCGGCTTTAAATAAAAAATAACGTTTTCCCCCTTTCTCTAACAATGTTATTCTCATACATCTTTATTTTTATCACCTCTCTCTTATCTCCCTCTATTTTCTGTTAACCATTTAGGACTTTTTAAAGCTATATTTCCTTGTCTCAGAGTATTTCATATTCAATGCCAGACTTAACATCTGCCTCTCACACAAAATGACAGAAACAATCTAAACGCAATGCTTATTTGAAGAAGAAAAAAAGGTAAACATTTGAGATTTTAGGAGAAAATATAATGTGATAACGTTCAAGATTACTTTCATTCCTACTGTGCTGTTGAATGCAGTGAATTTAGATTAAATTGTATGTGTTACACCTCAAAAGAGAGAATACAATTTAATGAAGGTGCATTATGTTTAGAAACCAAATAATGCTATGCGGTTGCAAAAAAGGTTAGCAAAGACGTACTGTTTCCAAACAGAAGAAACTTGACAAAATTTAAAGGTGGTCCGTTGGATCGCTACGCGACGGAGCACCTAATATTATTAAGAATTAAGGAGACAGAAGATGATCCGTGGGATCGCTACGCGACGGATCACCTAATAATTCATTAGTGAATATACACTGCACGACGTTAAGTCTTAGTTTGATTTTAATCAAGTTTAATAGAGTATTATATAAATAATTCATGTTTCTGAGTGCTTTAGTGAATAAACACTGCACGACGTTAAGTCTTAGTTTGATTTTAATCAAGTTTAATAGAGTATTATATAAATAATTCATGTTAAATTTCTAAGTGCATAGTGAATATACACTGCACGATGTTCAGTCGCGATGTGATAACAAACTAGACTTGTCGAGTTCATGAAAGATTACAAAAATCCACTTTGGAGGTAGAATTTAGAACTGAAACTTGCCTAGCCCGATAATAATACCAATGTGAACCGCCTTGCATCATAATAATGGTATTAGGTTAATCCTATATATTTCAGACATTAACAATCATTTCCTTCACATTTCGTGTAAATAGTTGTATTGAATATCTAGCAGAAAATTGATATTTCTATCTCTCGTGTCGGCTATCTTGAAGAGACTGAAGTCTTTAAACTCGTTATTTTTTCCTACTTGAGTTCCGGACCCCAGTATAAACTCATTTGCATACAGCCAATCAGAGCTCATCTTGTCAATAACAAGCTTTACGCGTGCTAAAGATTTTACGGATGCGAAAGAAACGTTGCGAAGCTCTCTACAGCATACTACATAAGAACATACAGACAGCGCCTTGTCTATGTCAGCATATGGTCATGCTTTACTTATATTTTATTTTTTACTTCTTTTATTGCAGGAATTCTTTCCTGAGAACTACAAATATCACAGCAATTTCATAAGCTGGTGTTATTTAGAGCCTTTTAGAGGTGTATATATAGATCTATAATACATTTCTCAACCGTAAAATGTTTAAAAATACAAATACAAAATGTACACAAAATGGAGCTTATAATTTGTTAGATAGTTAGGACAATTATGTAGTTGTTTTGTTTGTATATATTTACTTGGTTCATGTGGTATTTTCCATTTTTCATGTATGCTTGCCATATTGTACGTAATATTGTAATTGTGTTTCATAGCATAGCGTAGCTTAGATCGTTACTATTTATCGTTATACATTGGTATTGTTGTTTTGTTGTATTCTGTATTCTTTGTATTATTAAGCTATGCAATTGTGAGTTTGCTCCCTGACATGTAAAGGTGTAATTGTACTCGCATACCTCATAAGGGGATCGAAAAGAGTCAATAAATTCTATCTATTCTATACAGTGGCTTCGCGATGACGATAAGGCCTATCTTTGATAGCTAGAGTGGTTTTAATTTAGTTCTCAGTAATAATTTTTACAGCAATTTCATAAGCTGATATTATTAGAGGTGTAGATAAATACATTTGCTAAAGGTGGACATGCTAAAGCACAAATGAAACATATGGCTATACACGCACACCATGCTGACATAGACAAGGCGCTGTCTGTGCGTAAAGAGCTTCGCCCCGTTAACCGTTTCGTTAATGTAAAGCTTTTTATTGACAAGATGAGCTCTGATTGGCTGTATGCAGATGAGTTCATACTTGGGTCCGGAACTCAAGTGGGTACATAATCACGCGTCCGGGTGCTTCGTCGTTTGGTCTTACGGCAAGGCATCTACCCCTGGACCCCAAAAGTGATTCCAAAGACCACCCTCTGTTGTAGAAAATTGTCCTTAAGAGAGTTTATCTCTTTCTATCGCTCAAGACAGCTATTTTGAAGGTTCTGAGTTACTAAAACTCGAGAACGCCTGGGGCTCTGCACCACAATAGGGGCCAAAAGGCGGGCCCTTGAATCTCATCCAGAAGGACTAGCGCTAACGCGCTGGCAGCACGCTTTGCGCAAACGTTGGTTTGCCCCCCCCCCCCTCCCTCTTCGGAAAGCCTAGATCCACCGCTGCATATTAATTCGTATATAGACCCTTTATAATGTTTATATTTATCGCAAAATTGATGTAAACATGAAAGGGAGTATAGGTAAACACTATGCAGCTCTCTGATTGGTGCGATGGTATAAAACATATTCATATATTCTCACAAATTTAGCCAGCCATTGTGTGTAATGCTCCTTCTGCCGGAACACGCCCGTTCTATACAATCTCAAACTGAAATCTATTGCAACCATACAGCCGCCAAATTCATTCATCGTTCATTAATACAAGTACCTATCGCACTTTAAGCGTTTTCCATCTAATATTTGTGTGTAAATAAGCACTATTCCACGTGTTTCTTGCTTGGAAGACAACTTTTGGTGCTGTAAACTTCAAGATTGTTGTTCGACTGAAAGATTATCTACACATTATAAGTAACTTCTATTAAGGTAAGACTTATCAAGGGTCAAATGGGAGTTTTATTCAAAGATTTCGATGAGGATGATCGTTTTGGATAACAATATAGCTTGATTTTATATTTCAAAGAAATCCAAAATCAAACTTACATCCTAACTTACTTAAACGACTGAATCTCTATTTATTTTATGTTATTATTATTATTATTATTATTATTATTTTTTTTATTTTTTTTTTTTTTTTTTGGGGGGGGTTAAGTTTTTAATCAACTCTCATTTCATAGAAGTTTCAATTTTGATATGGCAACCTAACATTATGACCCAATTTGGCAAAGCGTTCTTTGTCAAATTTATTTCGTTCCAGGAAATCATTTTCATCTTTCTACATCATTTTTCGTAAAAGTGAGAAAACGGTATTACTTTTACAATGCTGAATCTTTTGATTTTGTTTCTTTGTGACTATACAATAGATGCAGAGACAAACATCCGCTGTTCCCCTGAGAGGCATGTTCCTCCTTCTCTGCACTTCATCCGTCATTGGTGAGAGTTCGAATGAATTTAGTCATTTATTTTAATTAATTATAGGAGCATAATCGCGGGCTAGATCCGTTACCTTGTGGGCAAACGTCCACTGTGAGGGTTTTGAGACATTGGATATTGTAAAATGTTTTGGTATCAACGTGTTTAGGAGACCTCCCTGCAAAAATACAAGGTCGAATTCCTGGAAAATATTTTGTTGAAATACAGTTGCAGCCATATTTAAAAATAGCCGTAGATGATAGTGTATGTAATATTGAACAGTTTTTGAAGATTACCACAATTTTACTATGTGTGAGTTGCGATTCGAAAGAGAATAATAAATTCTCTTCAAAATGATATCGCATTGGGTAGGCTTGATTATAATTTGCATAACATTGTAGAGCCAAAAATGTGATCCCCCCAAAAAAAAATTTCCCCATAACATGAATTGCACCCAAATGCATGTTTCTCCACATTTCATAAAATTATCTTCACTAATGACTTGAAACTCTTCAGAAAACTGCATACAGATATGGTCAATATTATATTAACATTTTAAACAAAAGGGTTATAGCGCTCTAAACCGAGTTGACATCTATGGTTGCTAATAAATGGTTACCTTTCTTTTTACTCGGGTCAATCTATGGGTAAAAATACACCAACCCCAAAAAGATTGCAACAAAAGTTTTTTAATGGTTTCCGGTAAAAGCTTTTGAAATCAGGAACAAAATACAAGAATTCTAAGAAAAGGAACCCCGGGAAGGCATCCCAGATAGCCGCCAATACCTTAAAATAGCCATAAATCATTATAAAACCATCTTGGAAATGTGATTTTATTGTTTATTGAATATTCTACTGGATATGTTAAACTTTTCGTAAATGTTCATTCATTGTCGTGCACCTTGTCATCTTCTCTCGTATGAATAGAGTTATAACATTCGTTTTATCGTGTCCTTGTCTGAATTCAGTTCCCCCCTCCCACGCGAAGCGCGGAAGTTTGACGTTTCATTACATTTATAGAGAAAGAAGACGATTAATTGTACCGTTGAACCGTTATCGACTCTTAATCCTTGTCTGAATTCATTCCCCCCCCCCTTCCGCGCAAAGCGCGGAAACTTTGACGTTTTAATAAATTATTACTATTAATCCTTGTCTGAACTCATTTTCGCCCATCCACCGCAAAGCGCGGAAGCTTTCACGTTTCATTAAATTATTAGAGAAAGAAGACGATTCGTTGTACCGTTCTCGCCTCTTAATCCTAGTCTGAATTCAGTTGCCCCCCTCCCCCACCCCCTCCCGCGCGAAGCTTTTCCGTTTCATTAAATTATTAGAGAAAGAAGACGATTCGTTGTACCGTTCTCTACTCTTAAAGGTAATACAAAGTTTTGGTACGGGGTCATGAATTTGGTTCAAATTAATATATTGGAAGCATATGCGATCCTACAATATTCAGTGATCGTTGTCGCGGTTTAAATCGAGTCTAAAGTTATGAAATTGTAAATAATAAACTCTTTATGTTGTAACCGTACATGTGCAGTGTCATAAAATGATCATGAGATATCATGACACGAACATTTATACATCATTATATGGAATTGAAAATAAGTCATGACCGATTCCTGATTCCAATTTATGACGTCTTAAAGACGTCATAAATTGGTCGTAAAGTGGTAAACACGTCATACGTCGTATGGACGACGTAATTACGACGTCATTATGACGTCTTTAAAAGACTTATTTTTTCCAATATGATTTTTGTCGTATTGACGACGTCATAACGACGTCATAATGACGTCTTTAAAAGACTATTTGTTTACAACATATTTTTTGTCTTATCGACGACGTCAATATGACGTCTTTAAAAGACTATTTTTCAAAGAAAATTTTGTAGTATTGACGACGTCATTACGACGTCATTATGACCTCTTTTAAAGACTATTTTTTCCAAGCTAATTTTTTTTCGTTTTGACGACGTCATTATGACGTCTTTAAAAGACTAATTTTTTCGTATAGACGACGTGATAATGACGTCATTACGACGTCTTTAAAAGACTATTTTTTCCAATATAATTTTTGTCTAAGGTCGTAAAGTGGTAAACACGTCATACGTCGTATGGACGACGTCGTTACGACGTCATTATGACCTCTTTTAAAGACTGTTTTTCCAAGATATTTTTTGTCGTTAGGACGACGTTATAACGACGTCATTATGACGTCTCTAATAACCTAATTTTTTCCAAGATAATAATCGGGTAAAGACTACAACATCGGATACTACGTACACAAATTATTGAATTGTTCAGCTTTTTGCTTTGATAGACTATCCCGCTCTGCACTATTCATAGAGAAATGGGGACCGATATTAAAAAAGGACCGCTATATGATGAGGGTCGCTATTCATAACTCATATTGGGGGTCACCTAGAGACATTTGTAATAAGCGCTATATAAAAATTAAATATAATTCTCTTCCTGCTTCCCCATGTTTGGCTAAACGAGTCAAAACTCTTAACTCCCTCCGAGTAGGGAGTACCGTAGCCTCTTGCCGATGGCCCTAGCGCTGTTGGTGTCCGTAGTCTACATCGAGGCGAAAATTCAGAAAGCCGAGGCGCTTGCGTAAGCGCCTCGGCTCGCCAGAATTTTCGCCTTGACGTCGACAAGGACTCCAACAGCGCCAGGGCCATCGGCAAGAGTCTAGGGGACGGCACGGGGGAACTTCCCGAACGAATGACAAAATGTGAAGAGAGGAGGGGAAAAGGATGAGATGGAGAGAGAGAGAGAGAGAGAGAGAGATAAAGCAGAAGATGCGGTAGTCTAAATGGTCTTCGAACATATTCAGGTCGAAATCCATTGAACGAAAGTAATTAGAAATATATTTTGAATTTAATTCCTTGCTAAACAAAGGAAACAAATTCTGTGTATAAAAGTCAACTTTTTGTGTATTCAATGACTCGTTGCAATTTTGTATATTTTATGTGTTTTTAGCTTACGTGCAGGGGTCTACAAACATGGCCGATGAAGTGTTCTATACGGAGGATCAATGCAAGCCGATTCTTGTCAATGGTGAATTGATGCCTACGGTGCCAGAGTACACGCCCTCGTTTCCCGTCACATTGAAGGGTATTAAACGACATTTCGTTTGCAAGTTATCTGGTGAGTTTTAGGTTTATAGTGATGATCAAAACAATTATGATATGTCAGTTTAACTTGTAGACTGATTTAAAATATCATTGGAATGTACGATAGTCATTGAAAATATTATGATTCTTGACAGTGGCGTCCGCAGGATTTTGTCAAGGTTTTTTAAAACATTTTTAAATCGGGCCGAAAAATTCGCAACGCCTCAGCCAGCCGCTGAATAAGCGAGGGGGGAGGGGGTGGTGGTAGGGGGGGGGGGGGGGGGGGTAAGGACACTTTTTTCTTCTTTTTTGTCCCAAAAATTTCGCAACGACTCAGCCAGCCGCTGAATAAGCGGGGAGAGGGGGGGGGGGGCGGGGTAAGAGCACATTTTGTTTCCTTTTTTTTAGGTGGGGGGGGGGGAGGGGGTCCCACAAATTTCGCAACGACTCAGTCGATCGCTGAATAAGCGAGGGATTAGAGCACTTTTCTTTTTTTGTTGTTGGTTGTTTGGTGTTTTGAGGTGGGTAATTCCAGAATGTCGATAGATATATATTTGTTTGCATTTTTGTATATGTATACATGTACATATACTCACGGGGCTAATCCCGACGACTATACGGTCGAGCTTATAACTTTTAGGCGATGAGGGGTGAAATCATAAGGCCTGGTAAAATGGGGTGACTATTTTGGCACAGCCTCATACTATAGGTCTTTTCCCTTCTTTTTGATTTATTTTGAAAGATGAAATTGAGGGAGAAATCCGGCTGGTTGGCGGTAGCAGTTCAGATGAAGGCAGGGTTGAGATCTTCCATGAAGGTCAATGGGGGACAGTCTGTGATGACAATTGGGATTCTCGTGACGCGAGGGTAGTTTGTCGACAGCTTGGATACTCAGGTAATGTTGGTGTAGCCAGGCCTGGTGCTGCATACGGACAAGGATCTGACCCGATACATCTTACTTTTATGACCTGTTTCGGAAATGAAGCCAGGTTGACCGATTGCTTGTATATCAGATGGGGCGACAACAACTGCCTACACTCTGAAGATGCTGGAATTAAATGCTATTAGCAGTTCGATTCTTTGGTTCGAATAGCTTGCGTTGTAGAAGAAAAAATCTTTATAATTTCTACAGTGAGATTCCGATATCTTTACTGGAAATTTCTTCTTGGACGGATACGCATACTCTTTTGTAATCGATTAGGTTAATTCAAATATTCAATCTTTGGGCCAGGTCATGAATATTTAGTGAGAAGTGATGAAGATATATATATATATAAAGGTGAAGATGAAACAAAATATGCGATATTCCAGCTTTTAAGCCTTTGCAAAATAATGACAAACTTATTCCAAACCTGCGAACTTCAAAATCTAAAAATGGGGCACAACAGTTACTAAGTGCGCTCAGTTCAGAAAACAAAGAGGATAAGTCTGCCAGAAAAAAATGAAACAAAGAAAAGGATGTCAAAGGGAAAAAAAGGGAGGGAGCAGGGGCGGATCTAGCTTTTTGCTAAGGGGGGGGTTTGACCAAAATAATGACGATGCGGAGCATCGTCAACGAGCCGCGAAGCGGCGAACCGATTTTTTGGGGGGTGTTTATTTGAACCCCGTAAATGATGTTTTCCTGGCATCTATTAACACAATGGAGACCATAAAAAGCAGTGCATGATAACGTCTTTTTAAATCAAGTAACAGTTTAATACACAGTTATATCCAGAGTTATCATGTGTTTGGTTAACTTTTTACCAGATGAGTTGAATATCTTCTCACAATATTTGCACTTGAAAGGGTTTCTCTCTACAGCGTGCGTTCTTTTTTTTTTTTTTTTTTTTTTTTTTTTTTTTTTTTTTTTTTTTGGGCCGCCCAAGGGGGGGGTTTGAACCCCCTAAACCCCCCCCGTAGATCCGCGCCTGGGGAGAGATGCGCGAGAACAACAAAACAATGAAAGAGACTAGAAATTGGGGAGGAGGTGAATGGCAACAAAGGTCCTGCGCGTATTCATTGAACTCGGCATTACAATATACAGAAATGTAAAACGTATTACACTTCATCGTTTATTCATCATCATAAAAATTAAAAAACGCCAAGGTTTTTCCGCATCATAAGAGTGGGGGGGGGGTTCAACTACACAAAGTGTGCCTATAAATTTAAGAAAAATTGCGTTGTAAATGTTGCTGGTAAAATATTTATTTTCGGACTTTTAAAATCTCTCGCTCTCCATCACTTTGGATATACTGGCACTAGCTGCCTCGCTGTAGATTATGTCAATGTGAACTCATCTTAAAGGAAAAATGCTTGAAAGTCACATTTCTACGTATTGCACATATATATTAGAAAATGTAGGATAATGCTGAAGTTATCTAGTCTACAAGCACAAACCCTAATTTGACACTTTATCGAAAATATCATTGTGCCTTGAGAGAAGCCTAGCCCGGCTACCTACTGGTTGTGTCAGGAGCCATGACCTATGGTAGTCGTATAGTGCAGACTCTCTTTCACGACTGACCAGGGTTTGTGCCTGCAAACTAGAAGTTATCGTGCATGTTGTTTTAGAGGAGCGATTAAAATGATACGTTCTTTCTTGTTCATGTTATCACTCGCTGAGGTTTTGCTTTTAATTGATATTCTCATTTTATATTCTATTTAGCTTTCCAATATGAAATTAATGGAACCATTTAAACCACGAGATACGAACCGTAATTTTCAGACACTGTTGATAACAAGGCTGTGTGCATGGTACATGTATAAACTCCTTGAAGTGATCGGTTATTATCGAATACTAGCTATCAAACTCTCGTTTGCTATCAAAGTGTCCATACTCATAACTAAGATTTTCATATCTTAGCCACAAAAAAGCATGAAACATTATTATAGTCCAATGTTATAATGTACGGAATCTGAATGCATTCTCGTAAAATTTGGAGAATGCAGTAGTGTATAACTTGAATTATCGAATTATTCACCTATAGGTAAACCGATCTTTAGAGACACTTGAATACAAATCACTATCAATTTTTTGTTAATCATAAACACTACTTGTACATAATATTTCAGTATATTGACTTATTTTCTTCAAATGTGTGGTTCATATGTGTTACTATACGATGACGAAGATTTAGTCTTCTGATATAGTTTACTGTGTGAACATCAATATACCTCCATCAGGTTATTTAATTATTTTGAGTGGAATTCGTTTAAAATTATATATGTATCCTGTAGAGTTATTTATCCTGTAGAGTGCATCCTGTAGAGTGCAAAATATGTATCTGTATTTAGAATATTTATTTAATTGTAATGAACAGAAATGAACTCCTATTCTAATAGAACAGCTGTGCATCCGTGATTTCTAGGTGTGAAAAATAAGTAATTCTTAGGTGTCTGAAAACACCTTTTTGAATGGTTTCAAAGTTACCATAACTTTCTTAGTGATGATCACGTGGCTAAAACTGATTACTAATCTAAGCTGTAAATCCGTGATATTTAGGTGTGAAAAATTAGTTATTCTAAGGTGTCTTAAAACACCTTTTTAAATGGTATTCAAGGTTGCCATAAGTTCCGCGGTAATGATCTCGTGACTCAAACGGATTATTAATCTAAGCTGGGCATCCGTGATTTCTAGGTGTGAAAAATTAGTAATTCTTAGGTGTCTGAAAACACCTTTTTAAATGGTATTCAAGGTTGCCATAAGTTCTGCGGTAATGATCTCGTGACTCAAACGGATTATTAATCTAAGCTGGGCATCCGTGATTTCCAAGTGTGAAAAATTAGTAATTCTTAGGCGTCTGAAAACACCTTTTTGAATGGTTTCAAAGTTACCATAACTTTCTTAGTGATGATCACGTGGCTAAAACTGATTACTAATCTAAGCTGTAAATCCGTAATATTTAGGTGTTAAAAATTAGTTATTCTTAGGTGTCTTAAAACGCCTTTTTAAATGGTATTCAAGGTTGCCATAAGTTCCGCGGTAATGATCTCGTGACTCAAACGGATTATTAATCTAAGCTGGGCATCCGTGATTTCTAGGTGTGAAAAATTAGTAATTCTTAGGTGTCTGAAAACACCTTTTTAAATGGTATTCAAGGTTGCCATAAGTTTTGCGGTAATGATCTCGTGACTCTAACGGATTATTAATCTAAGCTGGGCATCCGTGATTTCCAGGTGTGAAAAATTAGTAATTCTTAGGTGTCTGAAAACACTTTTTTGAATCGTTTCAAAGTTACCATAACTTTCTTAGTGATGATCACGTGGCTAAAACTGATTACAAATCTGTAAATCCGTGATATTTAGGTGTGAAAAATTAGTTATTCTTAGGTGTCTAAAAACACCTTTTAAAATGGTATTCAAGGTTGCCATAAGTTCCGCGGTACTGATCTCGTGACTCAAACGGATTATTAATCCAAGCTGGGCATCCGTGAATTCTAGGTGTGAAAAATAAGTAATTCTTAGGTGTCTGAAAACACCTTTTTAAATGGATTCAAAGTTACCATAACTTTCTTGGTGATGATCCCGTGGCTAAAACTGATTACTAATCTAAGCTGTAAATCCGTAATACTTAGGTGTGAAAAATTAGTTATTCTTAGGTGTCTTAAAACACTTTTTTAAATGGTATTCAAGGTTGCCATAAGTTCCGCGGTAATGACCTCGTGACTCAAACGGATTATTAATCTAAGCTGGGCATCCGTGATTTCTAGGTGTGAAAAATAAGTAATTCTTAGGTGTCTGAAAACACCTTTTTAAATGGTTTCAAAGTTACCATAACTTTTTGGGTGATGATCCCGTGGCTAAAACTGATTACTAATCTAAGCTGTAAATCCGTAATACTTATGTGTGAAAAATTAGTTATTCTTAGGTGTCTTAAAACACTTTTTTAAATGGTATTCAAGGTTGCCATAAGTTCCGCGGTAATGATCTCGTGACTCAAACGGATTATTAATCTAAGCTGGGCATCCGTGATTTCTAGGTGTGAAAAATTAATAATTCTTAGGTGTCTGAAAACACCTTTTTAAATGGTTTCAAAGTTACCATAACTTTCTTGGTGATGATCACGTGGCTAAAACTGATTACTAATCTAAGCTGTGAATTCGTGATATTCAGGTGTGAAAAATTAGTAATTCTTAGGTGTCTTGATGGTTTCACAGTTACCATTTAAGTTCCGTGGTGATAATCCCTTGACTGTTGGCATATTTCTATTTGCACCAGTTGATGACTGACTGTTGGCATATTTCTAGTTGAACCAGCTGACACCAATTAATTTGCATATTGAATATGGGGTGTGTGCAGATCTATGTTTTTTTGAACAATTTATCTGAATTTACAGCATATTTCTTAATTACTGATGATTTAGTTATATGCAATTCATTTCGAAAATACTACAAATATAAATTACCAGTTATTACACTGTAAAAAAATAATAGTCGAAATAACTCAATAAAATTGAGGAAAAGAATTGCCTTATTTTTATTAAGTAAATATTACCTACGGCATCTTAAGTAGAATTTACTTATTTTGCTGAATAAATTTTTACTCAATTAAATCGAGTTACATTAACGTAAATAATTTAAGTATTGTAATCATTTTAGATAATTTTAAAAAAGCTATGATAGGATTACATATTGCACGATTTGGTACCCATCTAATCTAACAAGTAACATCCACTAATCATTCACTACTTCTATTTAAGATTAATCACTAATCACTAACACTACTTCTATTTAAGATTAGGATTCGACACATATTGAAAGGCTCCAAATTTTATATATACTTGATCGTAGCATCTTAAAAGGAAAATTGGTTGACAATTTCCTGATATATCAAGTTTTTATTTGTTTTGAACTGGGTAACAATTAAAAATTGTCTTGTCTTTGCTTAGCCATGTTAAATGAATTAGTAAATGTTTTAAAATCCTTACATTTTCATTCAACCACAAAAAAGAATTGTTTTATTTAAAAAAGAGTTTAATTTGGTCTTAATGAATATTCATAACTTATGTAAATATTTCTATTACGCACTGCATCGGTCCTTACTTTAAAAAGATAAGAATAATCAACATAAATTGTTTGAGTAATACGTATAATTTCTGATTTTGAGTTAAAATTACTAAATTAATACAAGCTGAAATTACTTAAAGTTCTTATGTATTTGATTTTACTTAAATATTCCACGTATGTTCTACTAAATTGAAAGTTTGAGTTAGCAAGACTTAAATTTAGTGCGTAAGTGGCAAAACTGATGTTTTCAAGTAAATTCTACATGGAAAAAATACGTAAAAATTACCAATGAACAAATTATTTTTTACAGTGTAGGACATTTCGCTACTTCGTATAAATTACATTTAAATAAACATGAATAAGGGAAACATTTACTATGAACTAAAATAATTTCAATAAAATACAAGTATATGAAAAAAATTCGATTAATTAAATTATGTAAGTCTACTTATTACCAATGCCTTTACATTGGAAATACAGACGTACCAGTATTGAAGTGCTGTTGCCGTTCAACTGGTTGGAATTTTTACCAAATGGTTCCAATGGGTCAGCTAGACCAGTTGATTTCTAACTGGCCTGGATCAACTGGACCATTTAGCCCATTTCAATTTCCAGGGTTACCAGTTGGCATTAACTGGTTCATTAACTGGACCAGTTGCAACTAGTTTTCTCTTTTGGTTTCAATGGGTAAACCTATAGGTAAACCGATCTTTACTCTTTAGAGACACTTGTATAAAAATCACTATCAATTGTTTCTTAATAATATACACTACTTGTACATAATATTTCAGTATATTGATAACTTATTTTCTTCAAATTTGCGGTTCATAGGTGTTACTGACGATGACGAAGATTTAATCTTCTGATATAGTTTACTGTGTGAACATCTGTTTATTATTGGATATTTTGAGTGGAATTCGTTTAAATGTATAAAGTATATGTATCATTCATATAGAGTGCAAAATATGTATCTGTATTTGGAATATTTATTTAATTGTAATCAACAGAAATGAACTCCTACTCTAATAGTACAGATGTGCTCAGCATCGGTCAAGAATACATTTCATTTAGAAATATGACTTTTCTAATCCTAATATTCGCATTTCGTTGCAAAACGTTTTCCTTTACTGTTATTCCTACTTTGCTGTTGGTTGCTGTGAAATTGAATTAAGCTGTGTTTACATTATGTGTTGCACCTACACAGAGTGAATCCATTGTAATGAGTGTGCATTATGTTTTGAAACCAAATAATGCTAGGCGGTTGGAAGAAGGTTAGCGAAGAGGAACGATTTCCAAACAGTGGTTTTTTCTGTATGTTTTAATGGGTCCATGGCTTTATCATAATTTATATTCGATGAACGTTTAATGTCTTTCTGTGAAGAAACATTCAAAATTTAGATACTGAAAAATTCAGAAAAAAAAACCTAAATAAATACAAAATAGCGATAGAACGAGTTTGGTTAATGCATGCTCACCAATGTACTCCGATTATCGACATTATGTTCGGGGATTCATTGTATTACATATCATTTTTTTAGGCAAACATTGCAAATTTAGATATTGTTTAACCGTCAAAGTATTAGGTTTTTTTTATCATTTCCTCTGAATCCGCTATAGTACACAAATAATATGATTCTAATTTGTTTTTCTTCACTGAACTGTAAACCTGCCAAATTGAAACCATTATTTCTCGGAGTTGGTAACGAATAGAAATAAGATGAGGAGACCAAAAGTACAATGCATCGTGCATGACATACACATATTTTATTATTCATTCAACACACAGAGAAATAAAAGGTGTTCTTGGGGAGTAAAACAAAATTGGAAAAATAGGGTGCCCCCTAATACACCTTTTAGGGAGTAAAACACGGAAATTCGCAAGGGTGTACAGAAGATTCATTTGAGGGGTGTAATTTTACACCCTATTTTAGTCAGACGAGCTCTGATTGGTCAAAAGTAATTTAAGCATTTTCTGTTGTGAGTGCATATGCGCATGCGCTACAGCAATGGCGCATCGTGTCGATATAGGTACTGCCAAATGAAGGAAAATTAGCATAATTTACATATGTTGGGGGAATTATCATGTTTCATTTGGGCATATTATTTGTGTGAAAGTTATCTGATCAACAATAAGGGGTTGTACCGAAGATTATATTTGACAATTTAATGAAATTAGCAGCAGTGTTTGTTTTACTAACCAGTACATAATTGTCTTCTTGTACGTGTAGGTAAAGGGAAGATATTTGGGGAGGGAGGATTGTGTATTAAGGTATTTCCACTACATTTGATCCGATACGTCCATCCAGGCCAGCCTCACCGAGGCTAATTTTAAGTTGGTTCTTACAGTCTGCACTTGTATTTTAGTTCACACTAACTGTTGTTTATGTAAGCATTAAAGCTTTTCGACATATAACTCGAAATTCTTGTCTGATTTATTTAGAGCAGTGAAACGTAGTCAAAAGTGTGAGAATCAGTGATTACGAAGCATGGATAATTGATTGCTCAAGGGATGATCAATTATTGGTTGATGCTGTGCATAAGAAGGGTGTAGATTTACTCCACACAGGGTGTGGAATCGATCATATAGGGTATACAATTCACCCCCACGAGTGTAAATTTGAATCAATTTTTCATGAAAATGGAACCAAAAGGTGTTAATTAAGCACCATTGGGTGTAAATTTCACCCCTTAAAGGGAGTAAAATCATAACCTTGGTGTGCAAATTTACACCTTCTTTTGGACGTAAATTTACTCCCTACATTGGAAATTGAATTTACTCCCTAAGGGGTGTCACTTATGCGACAAGCATTTACTTATTTACTTATGCGACAAGCATAAGAAGAAAAAGAACGCGACCCCCTTCCTCTACCACCACTCTACATCTACCACCACCCTACCTTTACAACCACCCAACCTCTACCACCACCCTACCTCTACAACCACCCTACCTTTACAACCACCAACCTCTACCACCACCCTACCTCTACCACCACCCTACCTCTACCGCCACCCTACCTCTACAAACACCCTACCTTTACAACCACCCAACCTCTACCACCACCCTACCTCTACCACCACCCTTCCTCTACAAACACCCTACCTCTACCACCATCCTACCTCTACCACCTACCTCTACCACTACCCTACCTCCACCCTACCCCCACCCTACCTCCGCTCTACCCCTACCACCACCCTACCTCTGCAATTCAACCTCTACCACTACCCTACCTCCACCCTACCTCCGCCATACCTCCACCCTACCCCTACCACCACCCTACCTCTACAATTCAACCTCTACCTCTACCATCCTACCTCTGCCACTACCCTACGTCTTCCACACTTCCCCAGCTCTACCACCACCCTACACCTTTCACATTAACTCTACCTCTACCACTACCCTACCTCTTCCACCCTTCCTCTACTCTACCACCATCCTACTTCTTCCACCCTACCTCTACCTCTACCACTACCCTACACCTTCCACCCTTACTCTACCCCTATCTCTACCACCACCCTACCTTGTCCACCCTTCCTCGACCTCTACCTCTAACTTTTATACCCTACCTCTACCTCTACCACCCTACCACCATTTCTACCTCTACCACCAACCTACCCTTACCACCAAGCTACATTTACCTCTACCGCCCCAACTTTACCTCTACCACCACCCTACCACCACCCTACCTCTACCCCTACCACCACCACCCCACCTCTACCTCTTCCACCACCTTACCTCTACCTCTATCACCGCCCTACTTCTTCATAACTCTGCCCCTACCACAGTGTCGGATCAAGGGGGCCGGGCCCCCTCCCCTGGCAAACAAAAATATGTTAAAAATAAGATGGTAACATTAATTCTACCTTTAAAAAAAAGAAGGGCTCCTCCCCTGGCAAAATTTGTTTTGTTTCATTTCATTTTGCTCCAGGAGGGGGGGGGGGTGTTGAGTACAAAAAAAAGAGAAAAAAGCTCCATACCCCCCCCCCCCCCCGCTTATTCGGCCGGCCGGATGATTCGCCACTAAAAATTTTCTCAAGAATTGGGCCCCATCCCTCGCCGCCTGCTTGATCCGCCCCTGATTAGTGTTAGTGTTAGTTTTTAGAGCAGTTAAGAGCTCTTAAATCGAGCTACAAATTTGCTGATGAAATTAAGAGCCGGAAACCGATATCAATATCGATAGCTTGACACCAGCTGTGACTTCGCCATATAGACTTAATTTCACGACAATGATTTAAAAATAGAACTTCAAAATTCGTTCGTGCGTTGACTGTTGTACAACTCTAACACCGAACTGGAAATCAACATTTGCTTAATCCCTAGGGGCTAGTGTTAGTGAATAGGACATTTGTACGTAAAATATTACCACCAACCACAAAGGGCGGTTCAGCAGACGACAGTTTTGCAAAATCCATAACACTAGCTACCGGAAGTTGACGATATTTAGAGGTCAAAGCCTTAACACCAGCTGATTTCCATTTTGGTGTTTAAGGCTGGTGTTAGTGTTTATTAAACACTAACACAAGCCTTAACACATCCAACTTGAAATCACTCATTGTTGTTGATAAGAGTCAGTTTGACTACTTGTTTGCATTAGGGCTCATTTTTGCATAGAGTGGGTTTATGAAAATCATCTTTGCTGATAACAGCACAATTGGAAAAATTACACCTGACCGAAAGTGAGTAGGGTCAATATTGTTTGTATAAATATGGTTCTTACTATTTAATGCTATATATCATAGTCCATGAAAACTTTGTGTATGTATACATTATGGTGCTTGTTACTTATGTAAATTGTGCACAATTTAACTTATGATGCGAGACATAATAAGCGAGTTGGTAATTACGATTTGCGCATGTGCAGATAAAGGTCATTCGTTTCCAAATTGTAAAACCATCGAGACGAATACCCGTATAGCTCATGAAAGTTATGTAATTAGTATTCATTTATGTTCTGACAGTACATTTATCTGATACACAGGTGGAAGTATTCTTCTCAAGAGAGCAAACAAAATGCACCTTCATCACTTCGACAGTGATTATTCTAAAATGCACAAGTGGGACGTATCCATAGTGTAAAAGATCTGTGGATATTTGGGGGTCATGCGTTCCGAAGCTATTTACGAACTGGCTTATATTGTAATCAATACCATTCTGAATTGAATTGAATGAACAGAACGCTGCCCTCTACGAGCACGACGAGGTAATGAACTCTTGAACTGTGTTCGCGTTTGTGTTTATGCAGCTCTGGCATTCGAAAAAGAATTGATGATGCATCAAGTTAACAACTATAGTTTAGACATTATCGCCGATAATGTCTTGGCGAACGATATGTGAGGTGGTATTTAACTGTCATTCTCAATTTACAAAAAATGTCTGTATGGCTTATGTCCATTGTGGATATCAAAATGCAAAAGAGAATCAAACACAGTTATCGTCAAATATTGGCCCTTTTCTTTCAGAGATAATTAAAGCGTCATGAAGGTTGTCTTCTCTTGAAGATCATAGTTTTTCAAGACGAGTAGAGTGAAGGTTAGGAGGCTGACTGGATGAAGCAAGAGATGCCAAGAACTTGGAGGACGTGTTAGACTCTTATGAACATATCAAAGACACTCTCAAATCCATCAACTTTTATTCATGTTGATGGGAAAACATTTTAAGAATGGGATATGTGGTAAATGTATCTCCAGACTAAAAGTATAAAAGCAGAGAATCTCAGAATGTTCTTCATAATTCGTTTCTGACTTCCAAGGTGAATTAAGAGTATTAGGAAAACCAAGCAGTCAGCAGTGATTCTTCTCCCACTCTAAACTTACTTACTTAACGCTTTACCGTGCTCTAAACCGTAGGAATACATAATGGCTTCTTCGACATGGCAAATTTGTTGCATTCTTGCAGGTAAGAATTATCTGTCTTCAATTGTAATTTTAATGGAGAGATTTAAGAAGTGATATTTTCAAATGCAATCTAGAATATAGGTGATGAAGATCTAGTGGACAAGTCTCTGGACGGTGAGCCACAAGGTAAACGGGTCCGTTGTTCGAATCCCTGTCATATAACCTCCTTTGGCAAGACGTTAATCTATATTTGCCAAACTCCAACCAGATAAGGAAAATGTGTACGTAGTGGAAATGGGCCTTGAAATACTTATGCCCTGATGACGCCTGCGGGGGCTAAAATCAAGGTGAAAATTTTCAAAGCTCTTTTGTATTAAAGAATAGACACGTTACAATTATAGCATAATGTGGTATGCGCTATACAAGTCATATTATTATACATAAATCGACCCTTTTCCCAATTAATTTTGAACGTTTTATGCATTATGATTTTTCAGCGCACCTTTTTTTTTTAATCCTTTGTGATCAGGCACACGTTTTCTAAGTGCTGCCCGATGTCTTGCGATCACTGGACCAAAGATATCATATGTGACAATAGGGATCAGAGTCCCTTTTTAGTGTCGGATTAATTCTCTTAAAAGTATTACAATGTTTTGGTATGGGGTCATGAATTTGGTTCAAATGAACATATTGGAAGCATATGCCATTTTACAATATTCACTGATGGTTGTTGCGTTTAAAAACGAGTCTAATGTGATGAAATTGTAGATGATAAACTCTTTATGTTTTATAGCGCCCTCTCAAGACTGATATTACTTTATCTCTAAAACAATGTTTCTTGACTAGGATTGACCGATTTGTCATTACCGTTTGGAAATTATATGTCAGAACTGCATATTCTGAGATTTGGTCATGGTCGCAGCTACCATGGAATGGCCATATAGGCGCTATTTGAAATATTTGCAATTTACCGGGAGCACCGGGAAATTTTTGATTATTCAATTTCTCGAAAGCAGAAGTGTTTTAGGGCTATATTTTCAAGTGTTTATAATACATCCACAGGGGAATCCAAATATATCAAAAATTGTAAAGAATTACTACCAATCCAATTTTCGAAATTTTCCCAAACTTTGCATTACCATATTAACTCTTTCACCTTTCTTAGCCAGAAGTTGCTTTCAAAGTCAATAATGAGGACAACATCCTATCCAATGTTATGTCCTGTGTTGAGGGCGTGTTCAGCTAAAGCTGAATGAGATAGGTTACTCAATCTGATTGGTTGATTGATTAATTGATTTTTATTCGCTATAGGCTTCCAACATACATCAATAAACAAGAATAACAGATACAAATTAAGTCAGCTTGAACAGGATAACAGGATCTTGAACAGGATCTGAGGGTTCTTGTTCTTTTAATCGCTCATTAAGAGTTCTGCTAGTTTCCCTAACATAAGAATTGTTACCGTCTGTGCAAGTAATCTTGTACACAATGCCCGTCTTTTCCTCTCTTAGTACCTGGTCTTTTGTATGGACTAACCTGCTTCGTATTGTGTTAAGGCTTCTGAAGGCAACACCAATATCCTTGTCTTGGAATGCTCGTTTCAAGCAAGAGGATAAAGTGTTAACAAAAGGAAGGACTACTCTTTTGTTAACTTTCTTTTTCTTTTCCTTGAAGGGGGGGGGGGCGGGCTTAGTTCTAATTCTGTCCTTCGCTCTTTGTCTCATCCATGCTGGGTATCCACATGACATAAGCGCCTTTTCAATTCACTCTGTAGTGCATCATTGTCCGAGGTTACACTTTGAGCGATCAGATACAATGAGCTAGCAACTCCCAACTTTGTGCTGAGGGGCGATCTGATTCAAAGTTCAAATAAAAATCGGTGTGGGTTGGATAACATAATCATTTCAAACAAAATTCATACTGCAGTCATAATTAGAAAAGTGCTCGTTAAAGGTGCTTGCCAAGTTGTGCAGGGGTCGATAGAGAGAATCAATGGGGGCTCCCACCCCCATCCCCCCCCCCCCCCGACCACCAATCTTATACCGCACCCCCCCCCCCCCAACATTGTATTGTATTGGTTCAATGATATTACAAAGATCACCGAACATGCAGCTAAGAGCTGAAGTTGTTCAATTTACAGAGTGAAAATCACACAAGGCATAACAGTACATTGATAATACATTAAAAGATATTTTCAACTGTATTTTAAAAACACTATTGTGTATATTTACTGGCAAGTCTCAACTTTCATCTCATTTTTTTTTAATGTCATTTTGTTCGAAGTAAAGACAGAAATCTGATAATCTTTACCTTTTGAAGGATTATTGCAAAAATTGAAGGAGTATGTAGCTCAAGAGCGACATCAGACCGATTACAGACCAGACATGAATTGACATCACCACGAAGGGCTAAAAATCGGTTAGGTATTGGCTAGTTTGGCAAGCATGTGACTTATAAGTCTATTTAACCTCTTAAAATTAAAAGTATAGGATATTAGAGCTGAAAACCATAAATATACAATTCTTTTAAAGCTTTTTAAGCAGAAATTGTATCAGAATCTAATGACCGGGATAATGACGATGTAAGCGCTTTGTTCGCGGGTAAGATGTAAATGGTAAAACGCCGAGATAATTGCTATTAGGGACTTTTAGATTTGCGTGGACTGATACGTGTGACGTCCATTCAAGGCAGTGCATTAAAAGGACGTCGATCGTAGCAATCCACGTTATCGTTCGGCAAATCTAAAAGTCCCTATTGTTATTTTTACGTCATTCGCGAATCATCTGTCTATCGAATGAGTAATTGATAACAACATAGATTTATGACTGTCTCTCTTGTTTTCAATTTCATTCTCAGCTTTCTGTATCGTCGCTGAAGTAAATAGCGCCCCAGTTACCCACATCGAAGCGAAGCCAGTGCAAAAACATGCTGGGCCTCCACAGAAACAGACCATGTTCGATTTTCCAGTAAACCAAGGAACAGGTCCAAGCTTTTCTGGTCCAAGTTTCGGTGGTCCAAGCATTGCGGGAAGTTCCCTGGGCTACACGAGTCCCGGCTCCTCCTCCGAAGAAGTATCCGACGTCGACGTGGAGATGGATGCGGACATCAATGACGTCGACAGTGTCCTCTCTGTCGTCTTCGGAAGGAACGGGAATCAGATCAGCGGGAATATGCGTCCACTACTCCCCGGGAACGGAAGACAGCGCGTCATGTCTGGTGTGGAAGCAGGCGAATATGACCAACTCAAGGGTAGGACCTCCAGGTCATCGGGACGGGGTGTTGGTATCGCCTTTGGGGTTCTAGGACTACTCGCACTTGTTGTAGCCGCCGCATTCTTTACAATCAGGAGATACAGGCACAATATACCAGTCTTGGTCCGTACATAATCGTGTTTATATCTATTTCAGCTAATTTTCGATGTATAGTAAATCGTAGAAGTGGATAGACCATTTGGTATTTATAGATTTGATTACAATGTTCTTCCATTGGGTACCGGATGTTCCTGTGTATCTTTTAGAGAGTGACCATCAATACTACTGGTGTACTTGGTCAAATCCTTTCGTGTTCTCTCTTCTTAACCTAACCTAACCTAACGTATTTATTAAGTTCACGTTTTCCGCTTGAAAGAGATTTCTCGGAACACTACCGACACTTGCCTTACAGCATCTGCTATATATCTGCCGCTGATGAGTACAGTGACACTTATAGTGTCGTCTCAATAAACTACAGTTTAATTTCATTGGCTATATCTACTTGTACTTCATGTGAAATGTTAATAACCATTCAAGAATATATGAGCACATATACTTATTTTAGACATTTCTAAAGCATTTGTCACTTACTTTGTATTTAACTTGAAAGCAGATACCTTCTTGTTATATTGTGTCTATCATTCACGCGATTCTAATTAATGTTTATTTTACAAACAAGGGTAGATTACGTTGGATCTTCCAACATCACTTCCATTAAGTGGATAAGTTTGATTTAGATTCCCTATTTATTTATTTAGCTCGTAATCTTTTGTACTTTTATCTATTACTTGTTAATGTCTTATATACAAGACCTACGAATAAATGCTGGTAGACCTATGAATATGATAATGATGATATATGAATTGATTTTAACTTTTCACGTGTGACTTAAAATAAAATCATGCTCTCCTATATGTAAATTTTCATTTGGCTTTAATTCGTGTGAAAACCGTGTAATAACGTGCTAATGGCGAATCTTAAAAAAGGATAACATTGATGATGGTAAATCATGGTGATATCAATGAATGAATTGATAACTTCATGAAACGGTTTTAATAAGAAAGAAAATAATCAGAATAAACATTCATAAGGAATGTTGATGTAAACGTGGATATACTGTATAGGGGACCGTGAGTGAGAGCGAGAGAGAGCGAGAGAGAGAGAGAGAAAGAGAGAGAAAGAGAGAGAGAGGGGGAGAAGATGAAGGGGGAAAAGAGAATGATAAAAGGGTAATACGAGAGAGAGAGAGGGGGTGATGCAATGAGAGAAAGAAAGAGCCGTGTGATATACAAATAAGACACACGGACAGATCAGAAGATGAATTTGCCAGCCGAACAAATGGACATTCTTAATTATTCTCCTAGTTCACCTTTCCTTCTTTTGTCTCCTCCTCCTCCTCCTCCTACTCCTACTCCTCCTCCTCCTCCTCCTCCTCCCCTCCTCCCTCTTCTTCTTCTTCTTTTTTTTCTTCTTATTCTTCTTGGCCAAAACCCGTTGTGGATCTCAGTACCTCAGCGGTCATCCCGCTGTTACTATAGTAGCTTGTCGATTTTGCACACGAGCCGCAGATTCTCCATCCGCGTTGAGCTTGCGAAAACTCCCTATTGATTGTTCGAACCCTGTAGGAGATAAGGGGCTTTAATCATAATTTTTGGATGGGAAGGTTTGAAAAGCTTATCCGGGGTAAAATGTTGCGCTGAAACCAAAAATGATTGAACCTATTCATGACATTTTTATCATTTCAGCCACTTTTTGCCAAAATTGACCCTTATGGTCACTTTCGGTCAGCAGTAATTTTCCCAATTATCATTATTAGCAAAGAAGATTTAATAAGTTCAATCTATGTAAAAGTGAGCCATGATGCAAAAAAAAAGTGGTCAAATTGACCATCATCAACAACAAGGTGGGCACGTTGGTAACTTTTTGGCCCAAAATGTTCAATTATATTGATTTTTGTCCGAAATTAGGCCAAATCTTGAGTCAGAATCAATGCATTGGCGGGTTTTGACATCCGAAGTGAGGAAGGATGAATTCAAACGACTTTGACTCTAAAAGAATTTATGATGGGGAAGATATGATAAACTGATCGTGGTTAAGATTTTTTGTGCTGATTCCAAAAATGTCAGTCTTCTTGACGGCACTCTTGAAGTTTTGGTCATTTTTTGGTTTAAAGAATGGCCATTTGCATAATATTAATATTAAGGGATTCAGCATCGGGGGGGGGGGGGAATAATAACTCAGAACTAATGGATATATGGGTTTGATACCAAAATTTAATGTCCGCATAGGCGCTGCTTCCAGAAAAATCCATCCCGTTCATCGATTTTACAGCATTTTGACCACTCCCGCCAATTTGGCTACTTTGGCTCGAATTGACCATAATCGTGGTTTCTGTAACAAACTTGAAATTTTAGTGAGCAGCGACGATTTCGATCCGATTTAAATCCAATTTTTGATGAAGAATGGTTGAAATGCTGTATACCGCAGGTAAATGTTTGGGCTGAATCTTAGTATGTTGCTCTTATAGTGACCCCCCCCCCCCCCCCCCACTCCTGTCGTTTTGGTCACTTTTGACCAAAAATGACCGTTCCTATCAATTCGAGGGATTCAGATCTTCAGATCAAAATTTCAGTCAGGATCAATAACTGATAGGAGATTTGATGTGCTCAAAGTCATTGTCAACAGGTGTACTGATTTCAGAACACTCAATCTCATTGAATGTATTATAAACTGTTTTGACCCATCATGCATGTTGTTTAAAGGCATCGTTTAACAATGTTAAATATGAGATGCGCGGCACTACGTGTTATCAGTGTCTGTGTTATGGTGTTATATTGAAGCCCTAACAAAATTGCGCTTCAAAACGATCAAAAAGTGCCTCAAAAAAGTAAAAATCTTTGATTGACCGGTTTTACCATACTCGTTTTTCCCAATAGACTGTAGTGTTATGAAAACCGTTAGGAAAACGCAAAATTTGATTTCGATTTCCAATCATAAACATCTTGATAATCAGACAGGCGGTCGGCTTGTAAAAGTCTTGGGGTTCTTAAAAAGGTTTATAATTGTCATTGAAGCATGAGCTAAATCTAGAACTTGTTTTAGAATCTGATACGAAGATACCCAATCCCTTTAACTAACCCTAACATTAAGTAGGCATGCTTTCATCCTTTGGACTTTATCAAGCCACGTTATCATTCACACAGCTTGTTACTGTCTGCTGCCTCGAGAAAAAGAATAGCCTATTCAGTAACGGATAAATCTTTTGTATCCCCATGGATTCTTTCACTTCTTTGATGACCAGGAAGTGTGTTTCAAATTCTATTGTATATGCATGGGCACCATCCCATCCAATGTAGTGTCCAGAGAGAGAGGGAGAGAGAGAGAGGGGGAGAGAGAGGGAGAGAAAGAGAGAGAGAGAGAGAGAGAGAGAGAGAGAGAGGGCGTGTCCTGCTATACTTATGAATACTCCTTTATTGTTAAGCGTGTATCGGTTAGTCAGTTAGTGGATAGACGTTTAATAGTAAAAGCCTTGTTTTCGTGTTTATGTTTTCAAGCAAAATACATGTACATGAAATATGCTTGTCATCAGAAGCATTTGCTTGACGGATACAAAGTATTAAAACATTTAACTTGGCTATGAGAGCTTCTTCTTGCTTGTAACTGCTTGTTTTGAACATGTGCAGATACACGCTAAAGGTCAGTGAAAGCAAATGCTTGTGTTTTTTTTTTTTAGTTTTTTTAAAATAAAGTTTGGGCCCATTTTGCCGGGCCTGTTGATACCCCCCTTCATAGTGCGGTATGGTATGTAATCCCGTAGGATTTGTTTGCCAAAGTTGATTTTTTTTTTTCTTTTTGCTGTTTTGGCTTCAAAAGGGTCCCAATTGGCCAAAAATGATGGGGTTCAAATTTTCAGACCCCTCCTTCATTTCCTTGGGTTTCCATATTGGGCGCCAAAATGGCATATAATAACGCGCAATAGGGAAATTTGGTGTCTTCGGGAAAATTTGAACCCCATCAATTTCTGATAGCTTGGACCCCAATGAATCCAAAAATGCAAGAACAAAAAAATCAACTTCGGCACAAAAATCCTACGGGAGCTGTTTCAGTGACATTCTGCAGTGGCGGATCCAGGGCCCCCCCCCCCCCCTTGAGAAAAAAATCATGTAAAATCACGTGATTTTTACCTTTTTGGGGAGTTGGGCCCCCCCCCCCCCCCCTGGCGCTCAAAGGGGGGATGCAAATGAAAAAAAATTCGAGGACCAAAAAAAAAAAATGTGCTCACTATCCCCCCCTAAACTACGAGGAATTGCTGCCCAGGAATTCTTTTATTTTCGTCGAGGATTTCAGCAACATGAGCGCATTTGTGGATTACATTCATGTGCTCGATGAAGACAAAGCGCGTTATAGGGAGTTTTTTAATTGGAGAAGCGAGAGTACGGTGCATAATATGCTTACTTCCTCATTCACCGTTAATGCCCCTAAAGTGAATATGTGTTATCTTCTTAAGAAACTGGTCCACCTCTTCTTCCATCCAGAGATCTCGTGGCAGAAAAGGACGCCCGATTTTGCTTCATGGTGGAGAGGACAGTGCATCGACCCGTCCACTGAGAAGAATGTGTTGGGATTCAGTGTTCGCCCGACTAAAAGCAATAAGAAGAACCGAGAAGAGAATAATGTCGTTCCTAGATGATGTCTCCAGGCCTATGAAAGTGTTTCGCTTAACATTCATATTTCAAATATGAATGACCTGTTCCAGAGTATACCTTACATACCGTAACATTTTAGTGGTCTCCGCTCAGAATACAGAGCACTTTTGGCAATAGGGAAGCCCTTTACAGAAAGCTATTTTTCTTTAGAGCTTAAAACTAAGAAATACACATATATATGTGAACGACCTATCATGTCTTTAAGGGCAATGGTTAATTTGTATGATATTGAAACAAAAGTTTTAATTCACAACTCTTAAATATTGGATATCATCTCGTTTAATTGTGTTTCCAGTTAAGATAAAATATATTTTACCGCCGTATCTCTTTGCATTCAACGATAGCTTTATATCTGTTAACATTATTGAAAAATATGATAGGCTTCAATGCAAAGTTCTTTGATGTTATTGTTCTTTTACACTGTAAAAGCTAAAGCATTATTAGATCACCATGATTTGTAAATCCTGGATTCGATACAATACTATAGATGCAAACTATATCATTTTTTATAGTGTTGCATCCAGTAACAAAACGACGGAGATAAGATTTTGAAAATGCTGTCGCTCCTCAACCCTATTGCATCATTATAGTTTTATTTTTTTCAATGAATCTTAACACTTCGTTATTTTAGTACAGTGCTTGTGTATGTAAACTCAAATTTGTCCTTCTCCCTGTCTAGACCACCTGTCTATAATGGTCGTCTAAATGCTAATATAGTCACCCTCTAGGACCGAACATGTATGTATTGTAAGATCTACATGTTTTCAAGACCAGGCGCCACAACAGCACCAAAAATTATATCCTTTTTTAGTAATTAAAAAAATGATTATGATCATCAGGGCCCAAAACTTTGGGGCAGAGAAAACAAAAATGACAAGATATTTCAATACATATGATATTAGAGATATACGTGAACATGTTAATGTTTCCACGCTGGCAACACTCTCAAAACATTTTCCCAAAATTGAACCGTTTCTTTATTATTTTCTTTTCTTTGAGATTCGTTATAATGTATTGTGTTCATGTTATAATAACATTTTACAACTGGAAAACAAAATTGTCAAAGGAGGGTTGCAGATTTCGTAATTTAGAGGAGAATATTTCTCGTCCTAAAACAATCGTAATACAGTATTATCATTTCTACCGCAAAATAAATTATTTTGATTGGTAAATATAATAGGTATTATCCTACAGTCTTGCGCTTGGCGTGCTCGCAGTAGGTGATAGCTGAGTTCTTGTTTAAAATCGCAAAAGCCTTTAAAGTGCATGTTATTGCTCTTATTCTTATTTATGATATTTCTAGTGCCCTTTTAGAGCTTAAAATTGCTATGAAGGTAAATTTAGACCCCAAAATGTGTGAAAATTAGCCAATACGATTATACCAATTCAGCTCCACTTTCAAGAAAATACGGTGACCGTTAATGAATTAATCAATAATAAAAAATACAAGGGCCGGCTTGTTGTGCATAATAACCAACACGAAAAAGCCAACATCGGCATTGGTTTGAATGAAACGTAATATGGCGCTATCTCTTTTTTCAACGGCTGGTTCAAACTATCGAATATTTGTGGGACACCACACATATTAGAAATCGTTATATGTATGGATATTTCGGCCCTCTCTGAACCGATTTCGATCAAACAAAGATTATTTTGTCATTTAAATTGTATGTTCTTTCATATTTGACACTCAGCTTTTCATTAGCTCACATAAACTTATTTTGTGTAGAGCCCTCTTCAACAAAACTCAACTATCCCTTTAAACGAAATACACAGTACTTCGACCACATTTCATAGAATAGTGACAAAAGCAAAACACGTGTATACTAGATTCTCCTATAATAATTAGAGTGGATGGTGTGGTTATTGAAAAGGATGAAATTATTAAATTTCTAAATTTCTAAAGTGTTTATTAATGAAACACTGAAATGAAAGGAAATATATTGAAGTAGGTAGGCATACTCTTTAAACTTTGTTCCATCGAATATCTTATTTATTATTTATGCTGTACAATACCATGATATTTCCTTTTATGTCATATAGTATTTTTATATGGGCAAATACTCAGTGCAATACGGATATTATGTTACCAAAGAAAGCGATCCATGTTTGTTCAAATGCTGGTTACCGTGATCACACAAATCCTTCATTGTATAGTTTGAAAACAATAACAGTAAATGATATACATATTCTACAAAATGCCACTTTCATGTTTCGCCTTCAGAAAAACAGCTCCCTGGGTCATTGTCAATTCTGTTTCAATTAAGATCTACTCCTACCCTACAGAAAATCTACTAATTTCCATTTGTGCAGTCCAAAAACTGTTCTAGCCCTCAAATCCATTCGCCACTGACACTGGCCCAGATGTACGGAACAATCTTCCCATTGATACCCGTACTGCGCTTTCACTGTACTCTTTCATTATAATCGATGACAACTTTTCTTCTCTCATAGTACATGTATTTTTCATAATAGATACTTCATTTCTTTGTTACCGAAATAAATATATATTATCATGTAAACCATTTATTATTGTCATGTCGTTGTTATTCACTTGATACTAATCAAGGCAGTAAACTGACCTGCATGTACACACAGTTTCTTACAACTCAACAAAAGCCATGCATGTGGACTGATTTACTCAGTACCCTGTAGTTAAATATCATGTGCCCTTTTTGTATATCTCAGCATCTAAACTGAAGTAGCCGCGGCGATCGGCTGCTTCGCGGCCGAGATCTTAAGGGGGCCATAATGCCCCCCCCCCCCCCGGCCGTACTAAGACCTCAAATAGCCCGGCCTTTTTAGGGTTAAGGCATTTTCATAATGTCACTACTTTATGTCACTACTTTATGCTGATAGCGAATCTAAAGTGAATAATTAAATAAATATATTTTAAAAATATAGGGATAAAACACTGGTCTGCGAACCCTTCCGTTACAGAACCACAAGTGGCCTGAGTGTTCCCGTGCAGGACAATTTCAGAAATGAAAATGGGAAATTCATTCCCCACATCCACCCCTTCGGAGCAATACACTAAGCTTTTGAAGTTAAGAAATTTGTGAGTTCTTAATTATTCTCCCTCAGAAAAGTGAACTTTTTAAAATACGAGTACCCCAAGCCACGCCCCAACTGGGTTGACAAATGGCCAGTGTGACATATTTTGTTGTCTTTGAAATGACATGCTGATATTGCAAGACAAAAAGCAAACCAACAATTTGGGGTGCGAAGAAGTTGTTATTAAAATTCTATACAAGGGCAATAGAAGTACTGGGATTTGGTTTGGTTTGGCAATATTGTCACCCCTGCTGTGCGCCTTGGACCGATGTCCCTTGCAACCAGACAGATGCACGACTCATGGAATACTAGATTTATATAATTATCTCAGTAAAGCCCTTATTACATCTAATACTATTAGTAAGGCCCTTTTCACTATTTTAATAAACCTATTTCTGATTTAAAAAATCTTTATTGCACATTGCTTTTTGTACATACATGTATATTTATGAAATAAATAAATATCAATGCAATAAACTGCATTCTAATGGTTGTAAGATAAGAAATGTTTTCTTCTAACTTAGCCAATAATTAATTTGAATTTGAAAGCAGAAACGTATCAGCTATATTAAGGCAACTAAACAAAATTAAAGGAGGAAAACCATAGAGATCAGTCTTCAGGAGCGAATCTGATATGTAAAAACTATTAATTTCTATGTTTTTTCTTCAAAAATGTAATAGAAAAAAAAAATGGCTCAGACTTGATATCCACATGTATTGAAAAAAGTTTACACTACATTAACGCTCCGGCATTCTCCTGAAAAATTACTTGAGGATTCACAAGACCGGCATGTCAGATTTATGGGCATTCTGACAACTTTTCTTAGGATTCAAAAGACCGACATTGCTGGTCTCGTGGGCTCTCTATATAATCCCAGCTAAATCACAAGCAGGATTTTTAAAGTTATCCTTTTTTGATTATGTTGAAATGTGATAAAGTTGCCTATTAATAAAATATGTTTTGTGCTTAAAAGTACTAGCCGTGTTCATTATTAATTTGATTTTTGAATTTCTGTCAGCATAATATTATGAAAAATTGAGAACACGTGTTATATCTCGCGGGCCGATTTGACAACCAGAGGATCTCCTGCTTTGCTTTTATTTCCTTTTCTTGTTATTTCTTTCTATACAAAAATAAATTAAGATGGGCAAACTTGACTGCACATTTTGCATCCTGTTCGAATGTTCTAGTGACGTCTCCGTGTTATAGGTACTATGTCCCTTTTGCAGCCAACCTCAAATTCTGGAATTATGAATATGTCATGTATGTCCTATCTGTGAAATTTAAATGTTAGCAGTGTCCTAATATTCAAATTATGCAAGGAAACCTGTTTACTTGCTAGACTTCACTGTCAGACACTATTGAGTGATTGGCTTTTTTCTTCTTTGATAATAAAATACAAAAAATGAGCTGTAAAGAGTACATAAGCATTTGTCTACATCAATAACCCACTTCTTGTGATGGCTAAAATTAAACTGATTGAATCTTGCGCAGCATTAAACGTATGACCATTCAGTACAATGGTCTGAAAATCAAGACTTTTACTTATTGGCTCTATAGCTCCTAAGTCGATTTGACAACTAATAGTCATTATTTTCCCACTTGAAGACATTTTCAAGTCCCACCTTTTTTAGGGAAGTTCTAAATTAGTATTATCTTTCAAATGCCATTGGAATTTAACCTTTTCATTTTTTGGGCCTGCAAATGGGACATAGAACCTTTAAAGCGAATACTTTTAAATGGGTATTTTGTAAATGAGCTAAAGGACATATGGTATCAAAATATAAAGAAACTGAAAGCGAGAGAAGGGCACATGTTTAAGATCAGAAAGGAAAACGAAACACATATTCATAGCGGCGGATCTTTAGAAGTTCAAGGGTTGGAGAGAGAGAAGTGGAACTTTTCAATAAGGCCTAATACAAAATGTATCTATAAAACAAACTGTATGATATAACTTGGAGAGAATATAATGAAAGACTAGAAATTGAGGTTTTAATATAACTGCATTCGCCTAACAACCATACTATTACAGCGGAGAAACGCTGGTGATATACATTTCATGGGAAGGCGTTCATTACGGCGGGAAAATGCAAGAGGTTGTCTTCATGTACCAAAAGCCCCCCTGGAAAATTGCTTATGGGCCTAAAATCAGAGTGTATGTTGTCCCTATGCCCGGTTTTTTCGTATGCAAGTGAACAGTAAAAACAATCGTAACCTCGGGGAAGAGCACCTCATTTTCATTTGTCGTCCGTGCATAAGTTCAAGCGAAGGCGTAGCAAGAATCCAGTCATTCAGGAGGTGGGGGCGGGGTGGTGGGATAATGGAAATGGGCCAAATTTAGGGGTGTGAAAAGCAAGAGAACAAAGCCATAATGAGAAGTGGACGAATCTAATTATTTTGATGTTTCCTTTATTATCCTACCCCTGCCTCTTTTTTGTTGTTGTTCACCCCTCTTTCTCTCTTTTTTTCTTCTTTATCCTCGACTGACTCGTACATGTACGCCACTGAGCTCAAGTAATAAATTAACCCCCCCCCCCCCCCCACTCAGAAATAGAAATCTCATGAAATCTAAGTCTCCTGTCGCTTCCCACGTGTGTTTCATGAATATTGAGAACTGCAGTTCCTACGTCGGGTGGCCTGGTCGAGGTGTGGTACACTCAAAGCATGAACGAGTCAATTTAATTTGAATACATTCCGGGTTGATTGATTGGGTTGTGGACAACACAGTTGGAAGAGCGCCGCGATTATGCCTAGTTCACACCGACGCCGAATGTCGCGCTTTAAATCGGCGATCAATTCGGCGTCATTTTTTCAAAAAAATCTCACGATCTCCTGAGATATGTTATGCTAAGTTCACACCGACGCCGAATTGATGGCGAATTAAATCGGCGAGCAAAGCGGCGGCAAAGCGTAACAAAGCTTAATTAAAGCGTAAAGACCGTAATAGAGCGTGAGAAAGCTTTGAGCAATTCGGACATTCGGCAAGAGCGCCAAAAATTTAAACTCTGTTAAGCTTTCCTACGCTTTGAGCAAAACTTTGATAAGCTTTGTGACGCTTTGATAAGCTTTAATACGCTCTCCCCGCTTTACGCAATTCGTGACAGATCGCCTCAAATTTTTAAACAGTTTTTAAAAAATTGGCGCTCTTGCCGAATGTCCCGAATTGCTCAAAGCTTTCTCACGCTCTATTACGGTCTTTACGCTTTAATTAAGCCTTTTTACGCTTTGCCGCCGCCTTGCTCGCCGATTTAATGCGCCATCAATTCGGCGTCGGTGTGAACTTAGCATTAAAGCCGCCTCTTGTATTAATAATGATATTGGGTTTCATGTCAGAGCCAGAAGAGCGTTGGTGCATATCCCTTTACACGGGGTTAACTTATGCCCCGATGGTCCTCAACAAACCCGGGAAGACAGGAAAGATCGAACGTTCGGCTTCAAAGGTGTTGGATTCACCCTGATTTGGAAGCAAGGTTAGGAAGTGTTAGAATTCGAAAATCCCAGACGTTTGTTTTACCAATGAGAAACACATATTGCTTGTTGTGTTTGCCATTTTCTCATGCCTGTATACATGTATATATACTTAGGTTTTATTTATTCTTCCGTACAGTGCTCAATGCCTAGGCAGAACAAAAATATATTGAATAAGGCAGACTAATGGGACATGGTTGCTATTGGTTTCACGCCTTACAAGCGACCATCAGGAAACTGATTAGCATTCTTAAAAGTACATGGTTACTTTACTGCCTGGGAAAACGTACTTTGTTGTTGTCGGTTATATTTATGACGTTCAGTCAAATTTGACTATTTACGCCTAGTCTAGTTCTTTAAGAAATCAAATACGCTCAAAATAAGATTTTAAGTAGTACAATAACAATTACTCATGGGTGAGGGGCTATTGTAATTGCTCAGGTATACTGCGCTGGATTTCTAAACATAAAAGCCTATGGGAGGGGGGCTAGTACATATTTAAAAAAAATTTTTTTTTATTTTATTCACATGAAAAAATTGTTAGGTCTTACAAAGAACATACAAATTAGAGTATTAAATGTAATCAAATCGTATAAAGTCAAGATTTGCATCTGTTTAAAGGTACTTTGTCCCATTTGCAGGTCAAAAAAATGAAAAGGTTAAAATCCAACGGCATTAGAAAGACAGTACTTATTAGAACTTCCCTCAAAATGAAAAGGTTTTAAAATGGCTTTTTGTTGGAAAATAACGACCATCAGATGTCGAATCGACATAAGTGATTGCAATCACCCAAGTAATAGTCCGAGTTTCAGACCCTTGTACCGAATGTCGTACGTTTTGTGCTGTACAAAGATTCAATCAGTTTAATTTGGGCCATTACAAGAAGTGGGTTATCGATGTAGGCAAATGATGATGTACCTGCTCATTTTATGTATGTTATTACCAAAGAAAAACAGATGTCGGTCAGTCACTCAGTAGTGTCTGACATGGAAGTCTAGAAAGTAAACGGGTTTCCTTGCATAACTTGAATATTAGGACACTGCTAACGTTTAAATTTCACAGATAGGACAAACATGACATATACATAATTCATGCAAAATTGTACAGAATTTGATGTTGGCTGCAAAAGAAACAAAGTAACTTTAAAGAGTAATATACTTGGACTTTGCATTCGTTATATTTCTTAGAAACCTTTTCTGTAAAATCTGATCAATAATATATCATGACAGTGACTTTCTTGGAGGAGGAGAAGGAGGAAGAGGAGGAAGAGGAAGAGGAAGAAGAGGAGGAGGAGGAAGATGAGAAGGAGGAAGAGGAGGAGGAGGAGGAGAAGGAGGAAAAGGAGAAGGAGGAGGAGAAGGAGGAGGAGGAGGAGGAGAAGGAGGAGGAAGAGGAGGAAGAGGAGGAGGAAGAAGAGGAGGAGGAGGAAGAGGAGAAGGAGGAGGAGGAGGAAGAGGAGGAAGAGGAGGAAATGGAGGAGGAGGAGGAGGAAGAGGAAGAGGAGAAGGAGGAGGAGGAGGAGAAAGAAGAAGGAAGAAAACGAGGAAGAGGATGATGCTGATGAGGAGGAGGAAGGGTTGACCCCGAACCTTCCGTAGAACATCGAATATCTGCTACATCAATGTACCTGTGTATAATGCGCGCCTTCATCCACCTTTTTCTCAACCTCATACCTGAATTTTTGTTTTAGCATTCTCCACCAATATCGGCATATCATTCAGCGACTACCCTACCCACTTCTTCTTCCCCCCCCCCTCTCTCTCTCTCTCTCTCTCTCTCCCCCTCTCTCTCCTCTCTCTCTCTCTCTCTCTCTCCCTCTCTCCCTCTCTCTCCCCTTATCTATCTATAACACTCTCTCTCTCAATCTCTATCTCTCTCTCACCCTCTCTCTCTCTATCCCCTCTCTCCCTACCATTCTCTCTATCTCTCTCTCTCTCTCTCTCTTTCTCTCCCCTCTCTCACACACTCTCTCTCTCTCTCTATCCCCTCTCTCCCTACCATTCTCTCTATCTCTCTCTCCCCCTCTCCCTCTCTCTCTCACACACTCTCCAAGTTCTGAAAAGTGAAATACACCGACTGATAGCCCCGATCCCTCTTTATCATTCTTTCAATAAATACGTCAAATCAATTATTCAATCATTTTCAGCACCTTTCATGATGGAAGCACCTGTTCTAAAATCCGTATTTTTTAAAGATACACAACCCAATTTCACAATCTGACGTGCGTTTGGAATGAGTGAAACTGAAAAACAAATACATACAATGTAGGAGTCTCTTTCTTCATTTTCTTTTGAAACAGTTGCCAATTTATTATGTTATTTAGTATATAAGCAAAACAATTCATTTTAATGACTTTTATCCAATCATTTTATTCTACTACGGTATTTTAAATGTTCGAACTCTCCCTCTCCCGGGCTATTTACTGCCACCCATGTTAAACACGCTGTATTTTTAGTATTGTGTAGGTAAGAATAATGCCTACATAAAACGGTATGAAAAACTTAACATAAATCATAATATGCATGATGGTGAGATGAATGAATTCTAATTTCTACCTCATTTTGATATAAAACAGATTGTAAGGGGAATCTGACTAGGAAAAATATATTTTTGGAAAAGAAAATAGTTAAATACGAATGTTTAATCAAATGAACAAAATTCCTTCAATGATTTAGTTGTATACATGGGTAGGCTGAGTACAATAAGAATACATTAAACAATGTCATCCACTATGATCAATTATCCCGGAATACATATTCGGTTTTAACAAAAAAAACACCACTCTATGTTCTTACCCTAAGCTCGTCCTCTTGCACCCTTTATTACAAAGTTATTTGCAGACAAAGTCTAATAAATATGAAAAAAAAGGACATAGGTATAATTGTAAATAGAATATGCAGCTAAACATGTTATTATGATAATGCGAAAATTGTTAAGTCGCTCTGAACATACAGGGAGATGTGAGTTTAAATCTCCCTGCTCTGAAAAGACATTTTTGTCGACGCTGTAATTATCTATGTACGGACCAAGACTGGTATGTCGTGCCTGTATCTCCTGATTGTAAAGAAAGCGGCGGCTACAACAAGTGCGAGTAGTCCTAGAACCCCAAAGGCAATGCCAACACCCCGTCCCGATGACCTGAAGGTCCTTCCCTTGAGCTGGTCATATTCGCCTGCTTCCACACCAGACATGACGCGCTGTCTTCCGTTCCCCGGGAAAAGTGGACGCATATTCCCGCTGATCTGATTCCCGTTCCTTCCGAAGACAAAGGATAGGACACTGTCGACGTCGTTGATGTCCGCATCCATCTCCATGTCGACGTCGGATACTTCTTCGGAGGAGGAGCCGGGACTCATGTAGCTCAGGGAACTTCCCGCCGTGCTAGGACCACCGATGCTTGGACCAGCAAAGCTTGGACCTGTTCCTTGGTCTACAGGAAAATCGAACATGGTCTGTTTCTGTGGAGGCCCAACAGGATTTAGCTCTGGCTTCGCTTTGATATTGGTAATTGGGTTCTTATGAGCCTCAGCTACGATGCAACATGCTGTAAAATAATTGGATAGGAACGGATCAGAATATTTTGAAAGTGTTTATTTCGTATTTCGTTGGCATAACGTCAGTACATCTCGCTGTGTATTCAGGCAAAAAACAAACATTATTATATTCATTCGTGCGTTTCGAATCATATCTTTATCATATTTAATATTATATTTATACGTCAGAATAGTTTATTACACCGACATGGCCAGTTTTCTTTTAAAGAATTACCCCTCGACTTTGAGCCGATCTGGTCTTGGCGTTGAAACCCTTATACAGATTAAATACATTATAGTTTTGATCGATGTTGATTTGCGAAGATAAAGGTAATGATAATTAATAATAATAATAATAATAATATTATCAAGTGGTCAGGAGCTATGGCATGAGAATCAACGAGAAGAAAACGAAGGTGATGATGATAAGTAAAGGCAAGACAAAAGAAATAACTATCATGATAAATGGCAACAGACTCGTGCAAGTCAACCACTTCAAATATCTAGGCAGTGTGCTGACTGAGGATGGCAAGTCTGCCAAAGAGGTCAACTTGCGCTCAGCTCTGGCAAGAGCTGCCTTCTTTCAAAGACAAGATATCCTGATGAGCCACAACATTGATCTTAGTTTGAGAAAACGTCTTGTGAAGTCCCTAGTATGGAGTGTACTGTTGTATGGGGCTGAGACGTGGACACTCACTAAAAAGGACATGCAGCGATTGGAGGCGGTCGAAATGTGGTGCTGGCGCAAACTACTAGGTGTGTCTTGGAGGGACAGAGTTTCGAATGAAGAGGTGTTGCATCGAGCTCAAGAAAGGCGGGTGCTGATTCAAACGATTAGAGAGAGAGACAGAAGAAATGGCTTGGACACATAATGCGGCATGATGAGGGCTTGATGCTCAGAGTCATAGAAGGTCGTATTCATGGAAAGAAGAAGAGGGGAAGACCTCGTAAAGGCTTTCTAGACGATGTTAGGGACTTTTAGATTGGGTGGACGAGAACACGACGAACGCTGACTGATCATGCGTGTCAACGTACTCAAATGCCCATGTTGACTACAATTAGAAATATTTTAGATTTCACTTGACAATATACATGCATGCAGGAAGTAACACTATGAGCATGACGGACACAGAAAGAGGACAAAATTATACAGTTCCTTATTCTACCCTCAACAATTGCTGTGGTAGACAAAAGAACATCCCTTCCCTGCTATTATATACAAATGTGTAGAACAGGTGAATATGCATGTGACACCTGTTCTACACATTTTTACATAATAAAAAGGAAGGGGTGTTCCTTTGTCTACCTGAGAAAGTGTACATTTTGTGCGCATGCGGCATACTAGTACCGTACTAGATTTAGGAAAATCAAAGTTGACGCATTCTCGATAGCCAACTGAGACGACGTGACGTCACACGTTGCAGTCAAAGCCGTCGACGTGCAAATCTAAAAGTCCCTGTTATCACACAATGTGGAGCAACAGGGTATGAAACAATGAAACGGTTGGCTCAAGACCGAGGAACTTGGAGAGAAACTTGGAGAGACATTTGATATAGAATTTTGAATGGGTCACTGAACCTGTTATTAACTGACAGATCACTATTGAATAATAATAATAATAATAATAATTAATTTATATAGCGCAGCTTTTATACAAAATATATTCAGCTGCGCTGGTTTTAAGAGCTCCTTTAAAAAAAACTAAATTCTACAAAATAGGATCTCTCAATTGAACAAATATGTTTTTAATTTGGATTTGAAGACATTGAAAGATGGAGTGCTTCGTATTTCTATTGGCAAGCTATATAATAATAATAATAATAATAATAATAACAATATGTCTTAATATGTCTTGTGTACCCAGGGTAGCCTCATCAGTATAGTCAAACTATTCTCGCTGAGGGCCCTGCAATCATTATCATTACCCCGGCTTTAGATAGACGAAGTAGATGAGATACTCTCTCTCTCTCTCTCTCTCTCTCTCTCTCTCTCCTTCTCTCTCTCGATCTCGAAATACCAGGGCCCTGATGACTGGACCAACACTAAGCCACTGATTTGGCCATAATTATGAAAGTCAACACAAACAAACGTACAAACATAAGGGCTTTGCAGCAAGAAGGCAAAGGATTTGCCCTGAAGTAGCCGCAGTCTAATTCTCTCATCTATACAGTACACTCAGAAGAAAACCTAAAAGAATATTTAAAAGCATGAATAATTTTGTTTTAGAAAGTAGAATTCTTACCAGCTAGAAGGCAGATGAATGTCACTAAAGTTGCCATAGTCAGTTTCTCTAGTCTATAAAGTATATAAATGAAAACTTGGAAGCAAGATAAATAAACAATAGTACTGCTCAGCCTTCTTCTGTTTCTTCTTCAGTTTCCAACTCAGAGTTCGATTATGAAGATCATTTCGGATCCTCTGCTTTTATACATTTTCGTTTGACGATAGAGCCCATTCAAAAGAGCCATTACCCATCAACTTGAAAAAAAAGTTGATTAAACTTTTCATAGCATTGAAGTTTTTGATAGAATAAAAGACGTCTTGGCATCATCTTGTTCATTCAGTCGTTTTTCTCAACCTTGACGCTATGCCTCTTGAAAGACAAATTGAGAGTTCAGAGAAGATGGGAAACTGTCAGGAGATAATGAGTCAACTAGCGTTAAAGGGATTGTGTAATTATGTCTCAGATTCTGAAACAACATCCCGGATTAAGCTCATGCTGCAATCATAATTATAAACCTTTTGGTCAGTCAGGAATCCCAAGACTTTTACAAGCCGATCGCCTGTCTGATTATCAAGATATTTATGATTGGAAATCGAAATTTCAAAATTCGTTTTCCTAACGGTTTTTATAACACTACAGTCTATTGGGGAAATGAGTATGGTAAAAGCCGTCACTCAAAGATTTTTACTTTCTTTAGACACTCATTTAAAAGCGCATTTTTGTTTAGGGCTTCAATAGTACACCATATCACAGACACTGATAACACGTAGAACCATGCATCTCAGGTTTAACATTGTAAAACGATGACATAAGGCACTAGCGTAATTGAAGGAGACGCAGTGGCACTTTCTCCCCTCTTGACCAAGGAATATAATGCAGGCACTATAGTATTTGCAGATTATATACCGTTAATCAGATTTTGAATCATAAAGATAACTTATTTACGATTTGACAAACTAAATGCGTGATTCCACGTGCATGCAGTCCAGGGTGAACTTTTTAGCGACTATGTCTTACACTCAATGAGAAGAGAAGAGAAGAAGAAGAAGAGGAAGAGGAAGAGGAAGAGGAAGAGGAAGAGGAAGAGGAAGAAGAAGAAGAAGAAGAAGAAGAAGAAGAAGAAGAAGAAGAAGAAGAAGAAGAAAAGTCTTACACTCAATGAGAAGAGAAGAGAAGAAGAAGAAGAAGAAGAAGAAGAAGAAAAAGAAGAAGAAAAAGAATGAGAAGAAGAAGAAGCAGAAGAAGAAGAAGGAGAAAAAGAGGAGGAGGAGGAGGAGGAGAAGAAGAAGAAAATGAAGAAGGAGAAGAAGAAGAAGAAGAAGAAGAAGAAGAAGGAGAAGAAGAAGAAGAAGGAGGAGAAGAAGAAGAAGTAGTACATGTAGGAAAGGAAGAGAAGAAGTATTTCGGACATTTGCCATATCTACAGCTTTTCCTTAACACTGTATATTGCCTTTAAGGGCAATGTTTGATGGTGACTGCACGTGTTTGATTCTTACTCTTGAATCAACTCGGTGAACGTACATGTAGATCCGTGTAGACATGTGAATTGGGAAATCTCAACGACGATTTCACTATAAACACTGTCTTCCATGTTTTCGAGCCAAGAAAATATATCCCAATCATTAAGGAATGTCTGAACTAGCTGTCAACCTGCTGTATGTGATCACATCAATTCTTCTGTTAATGCCAGGAATACGGAAAGACAAAGGAGCGAACGGAGTTCAAGAACTTTGAAGTTCGTCGAGCCAGGACACCGTACAGTTGGCTAGAGCGGGATTGATGGATCTTTGCCATGGATACTATCCTGAGTATTGAACCAAATATCGTGGGTTCGAGTCCATACCATGTGGATGACTCGTGCCTTTTAGTTTTAGGAGCACTGTGCGCTGATAAGGCTGCTGGAGCTAAAGCTAGGGTAATAATTTCCAAAGCTCTTTGGAAGCGCATAGAAATGTTAAAGGTATTATGCGATTTTCTTTTCTTCCTTTGTTTTGAGGGGTGGCGTAATACATCATTTGAATTCAGTGGTGTATGTCAGGGGCGGATCTAGCTTTTTGCTAAGGGGGGGGGGTTGACCAAAATAATGACGATGCGGAGCATCGTCCACGAGCCGCGAAGCGGCGAGCCGATTTTTTGGGGGGTGTTTATTTGAACCCCGTGATGTTTTCCTGGCATCTATTAACACAATGGAGACCATAAAAAGCAGTGCATGATAACGTCTTTTTAAATCAAGTAACAGTTAAATACACAGTTATATCCAGAGTTATCATGTGTTTGGTTAAGTTACCAGATGAGTTGAATATCTTCTCACAATATTTGCACTTGAAAGGGTTTCTCTCCAGCGTGCGTTCTTTTTTCTTTCTTTTTTCTTTTTTTCTTCTTTTTTTTTTCTTTTTTTTTTTTGTTGGGGGGGGGGGCCGCCCAAGGGGGGGGGGGGTTTAAACCCCCTAACCCCCCCCGTAGATCCGCGCCTGTATGTACGGGGACAAGGGGGGGGGGGGGCACATGCCCCCGAGTCAGTCGAGTATAAAGAACAAAAGAGAGAAATATTGATGAAAAAGGGGGAGGGGGGGTAATCAAGGCAACGATAAAGACGCTCGCTATGCCATGGCATTGTGCTCTCGCTTTTTACACTCCTAATTTTTTCCTTTTTCCATTATTCCACCACCACCCCCTCTACTGACAGATTGGTTACTTGCTACGCCATTGCTTGAACTAATGCATTGACGACGAATGGAAATTAGGTGTTCTTCCCCAAGGTTCACTTTCATACAAAACAAACCAGGCATAGGGACAACATACATTTACACTCTGATTTGAGGTCAATTAGCAATTTTCCCGGGGCTTTTGGTTTCACGTTAGGGTTACTTTGCATTTTCTCGCCGTAATGAACGCCTGTCCATGAAATGTATATCGCCAGGGTTTCTCCGCTGTGATAATATGTTTATCAGGTGAATGCAGTTCTTCACCAATTCAAACCTCAATTTCTAGTCTTGTTCGCCATTTCATTTTATTTTCTCCAAGTTTTATCATACCATTCGTTTTTATTGATTCATTTATTTTTAATTGAACAGTTTCTCTCTTTTTTTTCTCTCTCTCTCTCTCTCTCTCTCTATCTCTCTCCCGGTCTCTCCAACCCCTCACATCCTCAAGATCAACCTTTACACTTTGCACTTCTCTTTCTTTCTGTAACTATCTTTCTTTCAACTAGTCCACCTCTTTAACTATATCTTGCTCTTTCTTGAACACACTCTTTTAAAACTCTCTCATTAATATGTTCCTCCTTCTCGGGGCTCTCCCCCCCCCCCCCTAATCTCTCGCAATTCGTTTAAACCAGAGTTAATCTATTCACACCTTCACTCGCTGTGGTTTACCAACTCGTTCGTTTTCAAGTAAATTCCGGCGGTCAATTCGATCACTTTCCTTGTCTTTCGTTTTCATATCCATTCCTTCAGCAAAATGTGAAGGTCTAAGACACCCAGTTTTTATAAAACAGAAGGATAATCTATTACAATATAAATTGTAGTGAATTTTCAAAGAGGACTAAACATAGTACCACAGTACCGTGGTGTTAAAAAACTATTAAAAAAAAACAAGCAAACAATAGAAAAATTAAAGTAGGCCTATTCAAAAATTATTTGTCCATTATTTACAAAATTATATGAATTTGTGTTCTTCAGACTGACTAATATGCTAAATGGTGATAAATGTTTTTTCTCTATGATCTTAAACCCATGCCCTTCTCTCGATTCCGTTTTCTTATATTTTAATACAACGTGTCCCTTAGCTCATTTACAAAACATCCATGTAAAAGTATTTACTAACACGGAGACGTCACTACCCATTTGAAGAGGATGCACAATGTGCAGGCAAGTTTGCCAAAAGTTCACAAAAAGCATTAAAAACTATATATACATGTAGATAGATACATATATATATAACAATATATATATATATATATATATATATATATATATATGTATTGAAAAGGGGGAGAAAAGAGCAGAAAGATTGATCCTCTGCAGGCGCGGATCTACGGGGGGGGTTTAGGGGGTTTAAACCCCCCCCTTGGGCGGCCCAAAAAAAAAAAAAAAAAAAAAAAAAGGGAAAAAAAAGAGAAAAAAAAGAAAAAAAGAAAGAAAAAAGAACGCACGCTGGAGAGAAACCCTTTCAAGTGCAAATATTGTGAGAAGATATTCAACTCATCTGGTAACTTAACCAAACACATGATAACTCTGGATATAACTGTGTATTTAACTGTTACTTGATTTAAAAAGACGTTATCATGCACTGCTTTTTATGGTCTCCATTGTGTTAATAGATGCCAGGAAAACATCACTTACGGGGTTCAAATAAACACCCCAAAAAAAAATCGGCTCGCCGCTTCGCGGCTCGTGGACGATGCTAGCTCCGCATCATCATTATTTTATTTAACTGTTACTTGATTTAAAAAGACGTTATCATGCACTGCTTTTTATGGTCTCCATTGTGTTAATAGATGCCAGGAAAACATCACTTACGGGGTTCAAATAAACACCCACAAAAAAATCGGCTCGCCGCTTCGCGGCTCGTGGACGATGCTCCGCATCGTCATTATTTTGGTCAAACCCCCCCCTTAGCAAAAAGCTAGATCCGCCCCTGCTCTGATTGTCAAATCAGCCAACGAGGGAAGACATGTCCTCAAATTTTCATATATACCAACAGAAGTTCAAAAATTAAACAGATAATGAACACGGCTAGTACTTTCACAAAACATAAGACATATTTTATTTATAGGCACCTTTATCACACTTAGCATCTCATTTATATGTTAAAGATACTATGTCCCTTTTGCAACCAACATCAAATTCTGTAGAACTTTGCAGGAATTATGAATATGTATGTCCTATCTGTGAAATTTAAACATTAGCAGTGTCCTAATATTAAAATTATGCAAGGAAACTCGTTTACTTGCTAGGCTTCACTGTCAAACACTATTGAGTGACTGACTGGCTTTTTTCTTCTTTGGTAATAACATACATAAAATTAGCTGTAAAGGTTACATCAGTATTTGTCTCCATCAATAACCCAGTTTTTGTAATTGCCAAAATTAAACTGATTGAATCTTTGCGCAGCATAAAACGTACGACCATTCGGTACAATGGTCTGAAAATCCGACTATTACTTACTGGCTCTGTAGCTCATAAGTCAATTCGACAACTAATAGTCGTTATTTTCCCACTTAAGGACATTTTCAAGCCCCCCCCCCTTTTTCTTTTTTTTAGGGAAGTTCTAAATTAGTATTATCTTTCAAATGCCGTTGGAATTAAACCTTTTCATTTTTTTGACTTGCAAATGGGACATTTAAGGGTACCTTTAAGGGTAATAATGAAATGAGTGAAAGAATTGATATTTTTACTGTAAAAAAATGAATTGCTACAAAAAATAGATAAAAGTGGAAGTACATGTAGTTGTTTAAATTGTTTAAATTCATTAAAGACAGACGAGCACACAAGAAACGCTGTATTTGGTTACCTCGACCCGTGCACTAAATAGAAATGAATACAACCAAATACCTGAAGCTTGAAAGAACTTTAAAATGATCATTGATACACAATTTATATTTATGACACAGTCGATTCTTCCGACCTTGTGACGTCTACATCAATGTGAACCGTTCCCGGTAGTTCCGGGTCATTTTGGCATGCTTCTCTGGAACATGTCTCTTTGTTTTTAACATCGTCACCAACCACTGATGGGACGTTATGTATGTTCTCCCGATGGTGAGTCCTTTTACAGCCCATCTCATCACAGTGATAGGTGGTGAGGTTAATGGTAGGTAGAGCTGTAGGACTAGACGAAGATTGACGCCCACGGGGACCTGTATTCACGTTGTAAACCGCGGTGGTCGGACGAGGGAAACACGCACACGACGTCAACGCCTGACATGCGTTGCGAAGAAGACGTCCACAGCTCCTGCGGAACTGCACATTGAAGAACCAGAAGAGCACTGGGTTGATGGCGCTGTTCAAGTACGTGAGGGCAACCATGGTGAGCCGAGTGATCGGTGGGAGAATCAAGGTCGGTTTGTAGATCTCGAGGAGAATACCAATCACCATTGGGAATGTGCATATACTGAAGACGGTGAGAAGAATGACGAGTTTAATGATGACCTTGAGTTCCTTACGATATTTTATGGTGTTGTTTTCACCAACGGCAGGTTCGCCTATTGGATCAACGCGTCGCACTCTCTGCAGAAGGATCACGATGATGTGGAAATATATGAACCCCATAAACAGCACCGGCACGCACTGGTGCCCGTAGAATACAAACTCGAGGTAAAATTTCGGGAAGAGAGCTGTGAAGTTAAAACAAGACTTTCCCTCTTCAAACCCACCCGGTGAGTTCATGAATAGGAAAAGGGGTACAACCGCGGTAGTGAACGATGCAACCCACACCATCATGATAGATACCTGAGCGAAGAGTTCGGTGATACGCCATTTCATTTTGTTACCCACGATATGAAGATAGCGATCGACGGCCACGCCCATCAGACTCCAAACGCTCGCGACGCATTGTCCAATCAGGATGCTGTACGTGACAAGACAAGGCCAAAAGGGCGTGGTCCATATTGTTATGGTAATACTGAGAATCATTCCCACGCCCAGAAGGAAATCGGCGGCTGCTAGACTGATGAGGAATGACGTCATAACGCTACGAAGCTGTCGTGACCCGCACACGGTCACCAAGACTAGTCCGTTTGCTGAAATGGTCCATATACATATTAGGACCTGGACCAGGACCGCAATGATAGAGGAAGTTCCGGGCCCATCCTCGTTTCCAATTATAGGTGGTAAAGTTGTTGTTCGGAGACTCATCATGGTGTGCGACAGACGTGAATCTCCCATGCTAATTTCGATAGACTTTGCCACCGATTCAGATTAAATCCATTTGATCAAACTTGATGATAATCATACAAACGCACATAACACGATAACGACCAACCAGTGGTGGTTGAACAGAAATGAGGTAGCTGAAATGATAGCGATCACAACTCTCCGCTTTTGCAACAAACATGTTTAATCCAACAATACTTTTCCATCAAGGAATAAAACCCTCGGTCTGCTAAATATTTTTTCAGTCCGCATTATTTGTCTCTAGGCAACAGTGCTTCGTGCTCACCAAATACAAGTCTGTGGGCTTCAAAGGATGGACCAACCTTTGATAGACGAAATTGGTAAAAAAAGCGTGACAAATATCATGTCATTCTGCTCAGGAGTTACGACAGGTGCCAGTTCCGGTCCGTTGCTCAAGAGCACATACAATGTACCAGTATGATCCCATCTTCCATTCAAAAGCGCGCAAAGTTGACGTATATGAGACGCATTTTAATCATGCTAATTTTCATCACGGTCATCTCCGCAGCAACCTCTATCTTTATTAATTCCCTTGATATTAATTATGAAGGTAAATTAAGAGGAAGCTACACCAGAGGCGTGTTTGTAATGTCCCTTGTAGGTTATTAAGTAGATAATCACTTCCATCTACACCTTCATCTTGTTGTCGAAAACAAGTTGTTTGTACAAAAGGCAGCATTTGAAAGTTTTCCTGTACAAACGAGAGAGAGAAAAAGAAAATGTTATCGTGATTATGATAAATCTATGAACAAAACAAGATTGAATAAAATAGCTCTATAGTGAGTTATGCAATAGTGCAGGTGTTGTGGTATAGTGGGTCATTTACTTAACTCTATCACAGGGTTGAGGGTTCGAATCCCAGCCTGGCATTAACGTCGCTTGGCAAAATATTGATCCACATTTGCCTCTCTACCTCGCTATTGTTGTGGTAATAATAATTACAGGGCCCGCAGAAAGAGCAGTATTAATACTTATTTGGCTACCCTAGTGAATAATAGTAGTAGTAGTAGTAATAGTATAAGTAGTAGCAGTAGTAGTATAAGTAGTAGCGGTATAGTAGTAGTAGTAGTAGTAGTAGTAGTAGTAGTAGTAAAAGTAGAAGAAGTAGTAGTAGCAGTATAGCAGAAGAAGTAGTAGTAGTAATAGCAGATGTAGTAGCAGCAGTAGTAGTAGTAGAAGTAGTAGTAGTAGTAGTAGAAAGTAGTAGTGGTAGTCGTGGTAGTAGTAGTAGTGGTAATAGCAGAAGTAGTAGTAGCAGCAAAAGTAGTAGTAGTATAGTAGTAGTAGTAGTGATAGTAGTACATTGTAGTAGTAGAAGTAGTATTATGTAGGAGCAGTGTTATTGCATTATTAAACATTTGCGACGAAGAAGTAATTATAATCCTCTTTCGGATGGGAAAAAGTTCTACAAAGCCTGTAACCAACTCATTCATATTGATAACAGCGTGTACAGAGTCAATCTGCAGAGCTGCGAACTAAAGGAAAACAAAAAATATGTACATATATTATAACACATGGAAAGGTATACGTATTGTTAATTATGTGGCTCCCATTTTGTTAAAACATTGCTCTGCAGTGCAGCTTTAATTTGAGTAGTTCATATCAATCAAATTAGTAAATAAATCTATCATATTTCATGGGAGCGGAGGCTTTGCTCCCGAGTAATATACTCGCGGTCTTTGAATAATTATTTTGAATAAAACTCGACCCGTTCTCTATCTTGTTTTTCTTTTCTACTCTATGTTAATATACAATTGATATATTGTAAATGCTTTGTTGTGTTTTTTTTTGTTTGATTTCACTGTATACTTGAATGATGTACATGTTAATTCTTTTTATCGAGTGAAACAAATAAATTTAAATTTGAAGTGTGATTCCCCCCCCCCCCCACCCCCTCACGAAATAATCAGGGACAATTTACCCAAGACAGCTTACCGTGTAAAAATAAATAGTATTATTAGTTTCATTTGATTTTAATTCCAATTCAAAGGAAAAATCATACTAATCATACAAATGATGAAAAAAAATTATGTTTAAAGATAAATATATATAGTAGGGAGATGGGAATAATACAATACAATACATAATTTAGGGGAAAACAATATATATTAGAAATAGACAGTACAAACTTAGAAAAATACGAAATGAGAAGGTAAACTGTACATGCTGTTAAAATTTAATAATAGAACGGAATCGAGGAATACTGCAAGAATTTTGTAATATTTTTGTAAATAGAAAATATTCATATCTGATATTAGAGAAAAGTGCCAGGTTAGATAATAGTAGTTTATGTACATGTGGCTCATTAAAAATAACTATATTCCAAGACAACATCATCGGGGAAATTAATTCAGTGAGTAGTTGTCCGGAAATATCCTAAGGGATTATTACGCTATTACAGAGGATAATGGTCTTGGGGTAGCCCTATTGGACAATTTTTGAGCGGGAGGTTGCCTTGGGTGTTTTTGTTAGAGAGCAGCTGACACAACATTAATTTCATTTTCTTTCCGACACGTTGAAAAATAGGATAAAACCTATGTACTTCCACAACCACAGAAAAATATGATCATTCCTCTAAAAAAAAGTTATTCCTAATTCTTGTATTAAAGATAAAGACCAGCTATGGTCATGCGATTGCATTGTGAAAGAAACGTTGTGGAATCGACCAGAAAAGGTTGATCATCTAGCATATAAGTATTGGTGTGTACTGCAAGGTTCTGGAATCATCAAAATGATAAGAAATTTGGACCAGTCTTCGTAAAGTTACAAGCACTGTACACAGAAAGATGTACATGGGACTATACACACACGTGCGTTTATCTCTCACAGGCCAATAGATAAACTAATTTACCAAATATATCAATTAGTAGGCGGTTTCCCGGAAAAATTTGTATCATCATGTATTAGTCAAAAGATATTCTTTCACATGATTGGTAATAAGAGCTTCCATTTAATTTTTTGAAATTGGGGCGTTTCCAATACTGGTCTTTACCTTTAAGCAGATTCTAGTACAATTGCTGAAAGAAAAAGCTAATGTATCCTTTTATTGTTCCTTGCTTAACTTTTACAATAAAGAATCTGTTATGGAAGAATACAATACAAATGACGCATTTGAGATGGTACAGTGCCCTAACGTTTTCTTTTGTGTTTCTTGTCTTCTTTAGAATACAAACCGTTTTTCTTTCAGAGTGAGAAATTAATTTTATGGCATATACGTACAACGTATACCCACAAGAATATCAAATGCCATTTGTTTTCTTCCGAAATCAATAAAGGTATTCAACTGTTTCCTGACTATATAAAAATTAAAACTTACTTTGTAAAAATCGATAATTCCGTATTCATTTTTTAATCAATAGCCAGGAAAACAAACTTAATACGTGTATATATAATCAATGAAACATTATCCATATGACAAACTTCGTCATGTCATAACGCACAGTCGACTACTGACGTTAGGTTTTGGAATCAGAAAATGGAGTTTTGTTAAGAACTCTCCTTTTTGCAAAGATCTTCTCTATCGCCGCCCATGCCTCTTACATTCGGAATACAAACAAGAAATAGCTAAAAAGTTTTAACCAAATATTCATGCCACTTCCATGTGTGTGCGTGCGTGCGTGTGTATCTGGTTCTGTGTGTAGTCAATGTGACTTTCAGCAAAATTCTATCAATTTCATATTAATGATTCTGAAACCTCGCAGTGTACACCAATTCTTATGTGCTGAATAATCAACCTTCCCATTTACTGCTAAACAAGATATTTCCCAACTAAAACGCATGAGCCAAACTATATCTTTCCTGTGTAATTAAGGTATGCAAACGACAGAGAAAAGCAGCCCCATAGCGACAGCGGCTGGGTGTTTGAACTAGTTGTGGAAGCAGAGCAAAGTAGAGTGCATTAAAGCGTTCGATACTCCTTTTTCTCCTTAATATTGTGGTCATTAAATTGCTTTCTTTGAGATGATGCCTCTAGCGCGAGAGAGAGAAAAACGTTTTCCGAGCATCCATTCCATTAACCGTGTTTCTCTAGAAGCTGATCTGATGCTAATAATTGATATTACAACGACCCAAACACATAATTTAGGCTTTCACAATAACGAGGTTGGACACTCTAAATGGCGCATTAAGGTGATGACTGCATCGCATCATCATCGCTATCCTCATTAGCGAGAGAGTGGTGCGCATCTAAAATTTTCTCGAAGAAAGTGGTAATAAATAGAAAAGAGGTATGATATGCAGGGTAAACTTCAGTTTATAAGTGGTGAAAGGCCACCATTTTTAGTTTGTTTATGTAGCCATAAACGTGATGGCACTGGATAGCCTATTTAAAACTCTAGTTTGTGTTTCTATTTAAGGCCCGGTCTCACCGCCAGAACTTTGCTGGAGCGTTCCTGGAGCGGTGAAAAAAATTCATCACCGCTCGTAACCGTTCACCACCGTTTAACAGAAGTTGGCCCCCGTTAGGGCAACGCCGTATACGCTCGGCCACCGCTCCGAAAGTTTTGAGCTGCACAAAATATTGCGAGCGGTGAGGAGCGGGCAATTTTCCGCTCCGGCAAAGTTCACCACCGCTCCAACAACGCCCAGTCAAAGTTTGGCACCGCTAAACGCAAGTTCGTGGACGCTTTGGTCCGCTAGGCCAACGCAGAAATCTTGAACGCTGGACCACTGCTGCTTCGCCAGCGTTGCCCGGGCGGTGATTAAACGTTGCACAAACTTTGGTGGAGCGGTTGTAAGCGTTTTACGAGCGGACACGGGATTGCTGGAACGGTGTCGGGCGTTGAAGCAGCGATCCATTGCGGTGATGAACTTTGGTTTGGCGTCGGTATGGAGGTGTCGGAGCGGGACCAACGCTCGCTACCGCTCGCTACCGTTAAACCCACGCTAAAGCAACGCCGGCTTCAGCGGTGCACCGCTAAGCCAACGCCCGTGTTTTCGATTTGTTTCCCATTTTGTGCGCGGTGACGAGCGTTGTCGAAATTCGGCCCTCCTCTCCCTACCGTTCAAGGAACGCTCCAGCAAAGTTCTGGCGGTGAGACCGGGCCTTTAAGTGGCACCGCATGATTTTACAATATTATTTCGTGAAACCCAACAAAAGAAGTGTTCAATTCAATTTATTCTCAATCATAAGGTGGATGTTTCAAACCCCTGTCCCTGACACTTTGTAAAGAGTTAGGGATATACTCTTGCGAGTTGGATCTATCTTTCGAAAATAAATATAAAAAAAAAAAAATCTCAATCGTTATTCCAGCTGGCTATCACGACAATATTGCTTCAGGATTTCGAATATTTCACTTGCGAGAAGAAGAAAAATCACCCTAAGGTGATTACAGCTTTCAAAAATTCATAACTTTTTTTATTTTCATTCAACTTTGTTCAAACTTATAGCATGCATAGTCTGCTTTTCTGATTTTTCCGTTCCCTTTTAGATTTATTTGCTATCAAGGTTGGATTCTCCTTTAATAATATCAGTGATGTACACCACTCTCTCAAGTGAAATGAATGACTGCTGTTGTCATGGGAACAGCGGTTTAGTTACTTCTTGGAAGACATTGTGAAATTGTTTTCTGTCTTAAAGATACCATTAAAAGTGAAGGAAGTGAGCCGAAAGAAATTTTGTAGCGTAATATCAACAACATATATATAAAATGGCGCTAGAGACTGAAGGTACAAGGACAAGGGTACTTATTTTCTTATTTTTTAAAAGAGAATTATCAATTGTGATGGTCATTTCAGCTCTTTACTCTCATGAGTATAAGACGAAAAGCTTTAGTAGGTATTTTCCGAATACATCTTTATTCATATTGTTTAAGCTATTCATCACTATGCATAAAGTCTGTGATTTTACAAATAGGCCTATGCAACAGTATTTTGTTGAAAAAGTCTACATTACGAGGATAACAGAGAATTTGTACACATGTATAGTTAGACTTTTTTTTTCCTGTTTTGTTAGTTTACTGTTATTAGTTTATATTCAAACAGGGCCTTATAGAAGATCATTATTATTGGTGGAAACGTGATACCCTGTATGAAATAATTTTAGAAATATATAAATTAAAAAAGTACAACAGTTACTGTCGATATAGAAAAGAGCATGAACGAAAGGAATGCATTACAAAAATCAAGTTATAATCCGAATTTCATTGCATGCCGGTCATAATATTAATGATTAATTGTTGAATACTGCGTGCGTTCCAAAATGATATGTATTGAGAGAACAATTATCCACTTCACTTAATCATTTGATTGATTTCGAGCAGATTCATTTTTAAATGTGAAAAAGCGACCGTCAAAGTACATCGAATACCGGTATAAAGAAATATTAAAGGTAAAGACCAGTATTGGCAACGCCCCAATTTCAAAAAATGAAATGGAAGCTCTCATTACCAATCATGTGAAAGAATATGTTTTGACTAATACATGATGATAAAAAATTTGCCGGGAAACCGCCTACTAATTCATATATTTGGTAAATTTATTTCTCTCATGGTCTGGTGAGAGAGATAGGGTAGTCCCATATACATCTTTCTGTGTATAGTGCTTGTAACTTTACGAAGAATGGGCCAAATTTATTATCATTTTGATGATTCCAGAACCTTGCAGATGCTAGATGATCAACCTTTTCTGATCGATTCCACAACGTTTCTTTCACAATGCAATCGCATGACCATTACTGGTCTTTACCTTTAATCAAAGAACCGTAAATGATTTGTGCACTTAATTTTTGCACACGATAAAGAAAATTCGAAAAAAGAAAAATGGTTCGGCCTAATCGATAAAACTGACATGCACGGTTATTCGAATTTCAAGCCTAAATTCAGAATAAACATTTAGAAACAAACAGACAGATATTATACAAATAATCCGACCGTGCAGTGCGAGTTTTTTCAGCCACGTCAGAAATATATAGGCCTAATATAATAGTTCTAAAAGTAATCATTATATTGAACATTAACAAAGATCCCCCCCCCCCATACAAAAAAAAGAACAAACCAATTACACATACCTGATGTATCCTGCAACGTTTTGTCCATATAATCCTTTGCATGAAATCATTAAAAAAATCCGACTCGTACGTTCATATCTTGAGCAGACGATGCTATCGATGTATTAACAGTGATTGCATTCCCACCTCGCATGCTGACGACGGGCGCACCTTCTTTTGCAGTTTTGTAATAGAAATGGGATGCGCGCGCGCTCGCACGTACAATTCATGATTTTTTTTATTTTTTTTTTTGGGGGGGGGGGGTCAAATGTTGTCATTGATCAAATGGAGGGAAGAGGTGCAATACACGGCTTGCATGGGGCAACTCCTCCAAAAAATCAACTGGATACATTATTGTTGCTACAAAAAAGGGCAATGGGAATGATTTGCCATAAAACAGAATCATTAGCCCATTCAGATCAATTTATTGTTTTATTCTGATAATGTTTTGAAAATATAGGATTTATATAATCTTTGTCAGGGTTGTATAATGTATCAACTGAATCTGGACGAGTTGCCTCGCGCATCAACTTTTTTGTTTAAAAAAAATGAGTGATTCCACAATTACCCAACGAAACAATCTTCTTATTACCATATTACAATGTTAAGAACTCTTTGTAAACAGGACATTATTTACACTAGCCCGATCTTTCGGAATTCTCTTGATGAGTTTTCAAACACTCACCAAGTTTACTTTCATTTAATAGTTTAATCTGAAGTTAAACCTAGTTAACACTTAGAAGGAAACCATATATATCATTCTGCAAAATATTAATGCATGCCATTATTCATCACATTTTCCTTTGGAATTTGATTTGTCTCGCTCTTGCGTTTGTTTTTTGGTTTTGCTTGTCTTTTTATGTATCTTGTTTTGTATCGTCCCGTTTTCACCATCTTTCCTTTTCCTTGCATTTTCTATTTTCTATTACTATGATATTTTATGTTAGGGAACCTAAATAACAAGCTATTCTTTCCTAGGTTTCCTCCGCAATACAGCAAGCAATTATCTTCTTAGTCTCAATTATATATTTTTACTGCATTGCACGTACTATAATATGTATATTTCTCGTTTGTTATTATTTTAATTGAAATGACCTTGTAAAACGAAAGCTTTGTAAATTATATATGCTGTAACTGGGGAAATAAATGAAATGAAATGAAATAATAAAGAAATTTCTTCGGTACGCTCAAGAAAAATATTCATCAAAACTGCCAGAAGGGAACGAATGGAAGTTCCGCGAAAGATAATTACGTCTCCAACTATAACGGAATTACGTACCCGAATTTAGCGCAGAACCGTAGAATTGTTTACTATACAATGTCATGGCAACCAATATCACATTTCCTGTCAGCCTGCATGCAAATAAAACAGGAAGGAAAACGGGCAGAAAAGCAATTAAGGGCGTAATAACAAGACATTGTCTTCGGGGAGGGTTTGGGGGCAGTGGTATAAATATTAAGTGATCCATCATTAATTCAAGATAATAACAAAAAGTATTCCGGGGGGGGGGTCATCAGAATGAAATTTTTAAAACAAAAATGAGGCAGCTGTAAACAGGTAAAGGGATGGAACAAAACGCAACTGTATAACCCCTAGAAATGGATTTTCTTCCAGTGAGCGAGCCATATTTTTGGCGTCATTTTCATTGATATTGGCTATATACGCCACTGCATAGGCCTATATAAAAAAAAGCTTACGTCTAAAAGTATTCAAGAAAGGTCCCAAAACAATCAGTCCACTTTGTATTCTTGAGATACAAAAAGGACAAAAAAACACATTAATTTACAAGAGATATGAATAATTCAATTGTAGCTGTACATTATTTCGTGTTTATACAAAAAAAAAGTGACAAAACAAAGTATCTATTTTCATGGCCTAAATCACTAGCTTAATACTTGCTAGATACTGGTAGCTTAAAGAAATCCGGCGACTGTACATTTTGTAAACACAAGAGAGAACGCGGTCACAATGCAGTCACAAATTCTGCTTCATCTTTTTCTTAATGTTTTCTTTAAAAGTGTCAACAAAATGAAAGGAACTATAACTTAAACAGCCCTATATCATGGTGCAAATTAGCTCGTCTATAGATGTAAACGGTAGAATTTGATGATGATAGTTAATAATATCAGCTCATTTTCTATGTATTAATTGTGATACATTGTGATTTAACTCTTTCAACTCGGACCGGTAGAAAATCTGCTAAGAACTCAAAATAAAACAACACGGGATGGCCCCTATCCTGGCTATACGCTGGTATTAAACACTGAACAGTGTTTCCATTTTTTTCTTTATTTCATAAATGTTGAGATATTGATTCCAAACACAGCTTTTAAACAACATTGAATGATAATTCAAATATCAAATATAACTAAAGACGATGAAAATATATTGTCTAAGTTTACAATTGACTTTCCTCAATCTGTATTACTTTTTAAACGTTTTTTTTATTCTATCCAGAAGGGTAATAGAACAGCATTTACTATTTATTTATATCATTGTATCTCCTTAAACACTATTCGTTTAATAGCTTTAAATTCCCGGGCAGAATAAATTTGACAATTATTCCTTAAAATGGACGAGAGTATACAACTTAATTAAGAGAATACATTATATACCATGGAATGAAGACTATGGGAGAGAAGCAGCAACCTTAGCTTAAAGGTAAAGACCAGTATTGGCAACGCCCCAATTTCAAAAAATGAAATGGAAGCTCTCATTACCAATCATGTGAAAGAATATGTTTTGACTAATACATGATGATAAAAAATTTGCCGGGAAACTGCCTACTAATTCATATATTTGGTAAATTTATTTCTCTCATGGTCTGGTGAGAGAGATAGGGTAGTCCCATATACATCTTTCTGTGTATAGTGCTTGTAACTTTACGAAGAATGAGCCAAATTTCTTATCATTTTGATGATTCCAGAACCTTGCAGATGCTAGATGCTAGATGATCGACCTTTTCTGATCGATTCCACAACGTTTCTTTCACAATGCAATCGCATGACCATTACTGGTCTTTACCTTTAATCATTGTCCAACATTTTCAATTTTACCCGCTGGCAACCGAAAGGGAAATCTAGAAAGCACAGAAACGACAGTTGTCTTGATATCATAATATCATCCGTTGACTATTTCCTCCTTGTATATTATTATAGTTATTCTTATATTTTGCATGAAGTATTCCCTTCTGATTTGAGTGGCAATACAACAACCCGTTTTGCCGAGTTTCCGTTGAAACTCGACTCACTTTGGGCCAAAAATAGACACTCATCGCCAATCGCATTACTTTTCCCTCGCTATTAATCATTCCTGGAAAAGAAAAAAGAAAAAGAGCAAGAAAAAGCAAGAATAAAATCGAGTAGGTTTGCATTGTCGCAGCGATCGATTTTCATGAGGTGATGTATTTCATCGGTGTATTGATTAAGTAATAAGAGCATCTGCGGTGGATCCAGGGTTCACTGACATGGTGTCGAGGTGGGGGGGGGGGGTACTAGACCCCAAACTGTGACAAATAGCAACAACGACGACGAAGACGACAAAAATAAACATCAGCAGCAACAACAAAACGTTATTGATGATGATGATTATTCTGCTATGGCCGTATAAGCAATAAGAACAAAAAAGTCTCATTCAGTCTTCATGCTCCGTACATCATAAAATAGTATATCGCAATATTTTAGAATAGCAAGCACTGTCATTCATCTTGTAATGAGGCATTGATAACCAGAGGCGATGAAGCATTTAATGAAAATGAACGAATTAATGATTTAACAGATAGATACATACTGAATCAATCAATTAATGAATAAGTAAATAAATAAATGGAAAAATAAAATATAAGTTAAAATAAATATAGATGAATAAATAAATAAATATACAAATAAATTATTCTTTTCATTCCAAAGCTGGTGATGGCACATTTACCGTAACATCATTCAAAGAATGGAACAATATACCCCCTTTCATAACATCAGCTAATTACACAGACCAATTTAAGAAATGCATGGAAACAAATCTCTTTCCATGCAGAAGTGCTCAACCCCTTTTCATTTCATTCCTTTAATTTGTACTTATTTTAATTTTAATTCAATATTATGTACTTTTGTCATGTATTTTGCAAACACTGTTATATAGTTGTACTATGTAGAGCATACGTGTAGTTATTAAGGTTTCGATACAGTTAATCATCCCTCCGAAGACTCTGTAGAAAACCATACTCTAGATAGCCGTAAGGTGCGACTCGAATCGCTGAGATAAAACGCAATAATATACCCTTTATTAATGAGGTTTTTGTGTGCTATTCGCCTTCGCTTCATTATTTAAGGCAATGAACATGGGTTTGGACCACTATTGGGAAGAAAAGAGAGAATACAATCATGTACTATTGAAATTCCTTCTTTTTTTAATTGTAAATTGCGACGAACCACCATTCGTCCTCGTTACTTCTTTCCTTTTATTCCTCCCTTCCTTTATTTATTTATTTGTTGATTTATCGATCAATTCATTTATTTACTTATTATATATTTATTAATGTTTATTTATTTTTTAATCTATTTGTTCATTCATGTACTATTCATTTATCTATTCTATTAAGCAGAATAAAATCAGAGAATTTTCATACCGTGTTTTATTAAATCCTCCATGGATTTAAAATGTATCCGCAGGATTTTTTACAAGGTGAGTGTTTGAAAATTTGAGCACTTATTGTTTTTGTTTTACCCCGGGAAATTTGAACATCGCGCCGACCGATACTTCGCTATTTCGGGGTAAGGAGCACTTTTTAAAAATCAACAGCCATCCCCTCCCCTTTAGCAAAAAAAGAGCTTTTAACACTTTTTTTGTCCACTAACAGAAACATTGAGGGGGGGGGGTTAACCCTCAAAAGAGCACCCCCCCCCCCCTGTCTACCCGCATTGGCCCATGCCACATTGAACCACATTTTTCTCAATTGAAAAAATCGGGAACGTTCAATTTTTCCTATGCTTGAACATATTATGAAACTTGGTAAGGGTATGACAATTTAGTTGTATTTTTGTTTCTTCTTTCGCTCTGAAGATGTCGCACAGGTGTAGATTATGACGTCAGATTTGTCTTGCTCCACCAGCTTTCAGGGTTGGCGTGACATCTAGCCGAGAAGTGTACAAGGCAGTTTCGTGTATATTATTTTAAAGTGATTATTTAGTAAACTCTGAATTCGCCTCAAGAGGGCTCACATCCCTTAACCTTTCTGGCTGACATTAACGCTATGAATTTGTAAACTTCGAAAAGTCTGCTATAGCCTATCAGTATCAGTACCGTGACTTAATTTATTTTATGTTATGGCGAAGCCAGATTGAGAGCAATTTAATTTTCTTGGGTTTTGTTTCACTCTTCACACACATCGTGAGCTACACTGGCCGGTACGGCGGAGGTTTTTGCGGGCAGGGCTGCCACCAGTGGTGGATCCAGGAGGGGGGAGGGGGGGCCGGGCCCCCTCCCCGGGCCAAAAAAAAGTAGATGGTAACGTTATGTTTACCTTTAAAAAAAAAAGATGGGCCCCCTACCCCGGCGCTCAAGGTGGAGGGGGTGTTGAGTAAAAAAAACATAGAGTTCCACCCCCTCCCTCCCTTTGAGCTACACAAACAAATAGTGCTCATTTCCCCAGCCCCTGGCTGCTGCAGCTTCAAAAGTTCAACACCCAAAATGAAGAAAACAATACAAGAAAAAGAAAGGGTACAGAAAAGAAAAGAAGAAAAAGTATAATAAAACAAGACACATACAAGACAGACAGAAAGAAGAAAAAGAAGAGAAAGAAATAATCAAATGAAGAAAAGACCATCTTGCATGAAAGCATGATGATGCACGTCGATGACTTAATTTTGTTATTTCAAGTTAAACATGCAATATAATGTAGTGGTTTATCTAGCTACCTTTATAGGGGGGGGGGGGCAATGTCTGAGCCGACATGCAGTGATTATTTGGTGAGTTAATATTTTTTCTGGACCATAATTTGCATTGGGGGTAGTACGACAGACTTTGTAATTAAATTCACCTGCTTTAAGTTTTCGTATCCATTGGTTCCATCTTTTGTAGAGTTGGCCTATCCATCTGCCAAGATGCCACGCCCCATTTATAAAGTGGACCGCCCACTGGCTACCAAAATTCTGGAGCCATTAGTGTACTCATCCTAAAACAGAAAGCAATACCTATCAAAACGTATTTGTTAAACTTGAAATGTTGGCTTATTAACTTCAATCGGTATAGTATTAATGCCATAGGATGCTACTGATATATTTTAATCAATGTCCATAGTAGAGGTATCGTGGTCTAGTGGACACGTCACTGGACTGTGGATCACAATGGCTCGCGGTTCAAGTCCCACCGCAGCATGAATGCTCTTTGGCAAGACATTAATATGCATGTACCACTCTCCACCCCGGTGTTTAATGGGTATCCGAAAGGATGAGAACGTTAATTACGTATGTTTGTCATGTACTGTGCGCGCATGTAAAATGTCGCCTGGTCGAAATACTCTCATACAATGGAGTGGGGGCGTAGAGCTTGTTGACTATCATGTGCCGATTTGGAATCGGAATCCAATGACCTGGGTATTAATAAAAACAATGTAAAGCGTAAGTCTTGAACAAATGGGACCATTATTATATTGTTATTACTTTCGAGTTGTTCTTATTATTCATTTTGATTCATTGTAGTTTTGACATCAGATGAGGGCGTCGCGTCGCGTCGAGATGCTTCTTTTGAGAGAAGTATGGCTGCATGATCATTCTCAAGATTATGGTAGCCTTGAAAAGGTGACGTTAAAGTTATACGTGTATAAGTCAACCATAGAGATATACTACTATATATCTCTATGTCAACCTACATCTTCGTTATTCCCCGGCAGAATATTCCAGGTCTACCGTCTCTATCATGAAGTCAATACTAGTGAACAATAGCTGAAGAGGTACAGGAAACAAAAGATAATGGAAAATGTAGAACAAGATTAGGAGATCATTGCGTCGTTCTTCACTAGATAGACATGTACCGGTAGATTAAATATAAGTGCTATAGCAATGAATCCACTGTACGTATTTATAAAGCTGTGGTCGGATGGTTTGCCTCGCAGTATAACCAAGGCCAAGATACACAGGCTTATTGTGAGGGTAGGGGGGGGGGGGGGTGCAATTAAAACAAGAAGAGATGAACAAACACCGCCAGCAAAAAAAACAAACAGAGGCAATAATATACACAGGCTTATTGTGAGGGTAAGGGGGTGCAATTAAAACAAGAAGAGATGAACAAACACCGCCAGCAAAAAAAAAACAGAGGCAATAATCATTTGATTGATGGTTTAATTAGACTCCGAAAGTTTTTTATTCACGCAAGAGAGGTTAAAACAGGGATCAGTCCACGATCCTGGCAAAGTAGCGGGGGGGGGGGGGGGGGTACAACTAAAGATAAAACTGACAAAGAAGTATGTGTATTACCAATTTTTCAAGGTATAGATTTTACATGACAAAAAGAAGTTTTGATCAGGTGCCTTTGTGAAAAAGGGGGAGTAATTTCCCTTTGTACCTGTTTAATGTACACCACATTGGTTTATATTGGTTTTAAAATGACACATGGATCTATTGTCTCCCATGAATCAGCTGAGTTAAAAGTTTCAAAAACCTGATGTTGTAGATGAGCGACACTTTTGCTTTGGAGAGTAAAACGTAATTTTTCTCAACACATTGAAGCTACCGTAGATTTCGATTGATTCATAAACAGGTTGCTATCTTCACATATTTAATGTGGGATCGATGCGACTTGTTAAAAATTGAAATGGAATATTACTAAAAAGAACAGGATTCTGAACAAAATGAACCGTCATCAAGTTTTAACTGGAGCTGTTAATCCAGGGGATTCTTGTTTTGCCATTGGATATGTAGACGGAGTACCATTTACGGTAATTTTGAGCTTATTTTATTGCCAGATTGCTGTGTTGTATTTATCTGTGTGTCTGTGCGATTCTCTCCATTGACTGTTGTGCAATAGGAGGTGGGTGTGTACACTGAATACTGCATACTGAGTGGACTGTGAGCAAGCTCAAGCAAGAGAGTGAAGTCTAGAGTCGACTGTAGGTCTAGGTCTAGAGTTGTAGCTAGAGATCGGGTCTAATTTTCAACCCTGTTTATATTTTGATAGATCTAACTTAAATATTTTTACTATAACTATGAACAATATGGCAACAATATCAAACAGCAGAATCGAATAACAAATAGATTCCCAAGTCAAGCTGAGAAATAAAAATAAAAGAAGAAACAAGAAGATGAACTTTTTGATTGAAGAAGAAGAAAGTAGATATCTAAAAGTTAGAGCCGGGTCTGCAAAATTGCCAAAATGTATTACAAAACAACACAACAGTCGATGTCATTCCTCATAAAATTTGACTTGGTTGACAATCGGATTCAGAATAGCAGTCAGAAAATGAAAGAAATGAGCTACAAGTTCATGAAGGTGGTATTCTGAAAAAGATTGAGGTTACTGTTAATTGTTATGTTATTGTTAATTGTTATTGTTGGGAAAATGAAGTCAATTGCAGGGCCTGCGCTAGACATACACCTGTAGGGTCTATACCTTTTTCAAAGTGGAGGGGCTTAAGTATTTACGATTGGGTATAGCGTAGAGACCCTCAAGATTTTTGGCCTAGCATGACCCTAGTTGTAGACCCTACAGTATTATAGTATACAGGCCCGGCAGAACGTTTTTCAAAGTGTAAAGTATTTACAATCAGGTAGAGTGTAGCAGGCAGAGCGTTAATTGGCATGGGGCCCCCCCGCAAGCTCAGAGGTTTTAGGCTATTAATAAAGGTCATACACATGTACATGTATGAGCATCCAGGGGGCACAGCCATGACGGTGGGTCCAGGAGGCGAAGCGAGCCCCCTGAAGCTCTGGGGTTTTTAGCCATTCATTTATGGTCAGATGAGCCCTTTTTTGTGATACGGACAGGTCACTATTCTTTCTTTTCTTCTTTCTTTCTTTCTTTCTTTCTATTTAGATCTTAAACATACTTTTTCAAAAAAAGTGGGGGGGGGGGGGGGGGAGGTGGCGCTCAATAACCCCGAGCCCCGCAGTTGAGTGGGGCTCTAAATTTTCATGTACATGTACACCCTACATGTTTAAGTTGTAACAAATCGGGAGAGGTCATTGGAACTTAATGTTTGTGCTTGCATAAAGCTGTAAAAGGGACATCTGTGCACACACCAATGGCATGGTATTTACCTTGATTTGGGGCTTCAAGTATAGTTACTCATATATGCCCCTCTGCAGCAGGATTAAAGCTTGTGTGTACTGGGGATTGGGCCTATGTCGGAGCATCGAACAATACAATAGCACGGAAATATTTAATTTGGGTTGAACATGTGGTATTGAGCACTCCAAAAAGTTGGCCTTGTGTAAATTCCATTTTTTAGTTTGTTCTGACGTAAGACAAGTAGCATTGACCAACAAAAAATACATGTTCAGGTGTACATTCATGAAGGTACATGTACATCGTGGATGGTGACAGAAACCATAATGTTGTAAAATAAGGAAAGGAGAGCCTCTCATAAAGTATACAAGCATACATGGAGATGTTACAGTATGTGTACCGTTATCTGGTAGAATCAGTGAAAAGTTGAGTTCTAAAATTTGCTAAAGAATAACAGGCCTTAAATTTTAATATTTTTATGGCAAGGCCACTTTTCTGAAGGGCACATTCCTATATTACAGGACAAATAGGAAGAATTGGAAAGGGCACAAAAAATCTCCAAGGCCAATCAAAAGGGCATCCACTGCCATGGCCTTGGTGGCCTTGGATTAATTTAAGCCCTGGAATAAGAAAGTAATCATGTAACTTCAATAGTGCAGTAAATGAAAACCATTGCACAAATTGCGTCTGTATGGTACACAATGTATTCTTTTTTTCGTCATTTGTGAAACAAAATATTTCATTCCTGAACAGGTCATGTACATGTTTGTGTAACTACATTTACATGTACATGTATGTACATGTATGCTGTTCTTTATTTGTTCTGCTCATTCTATTGTGAAGCAAAAAAAAAAAAAATAATGATAATAATTAAAAACTAAAAGAAAAACAATGAAATAAAAGTCTGTTTTTGTAAACACAATCATTTTATTACAAGTACATTAAATACAGTGTACACTACTCTAGTTAATCAGGCTTGCTGGCAACATTTCATTAAGCTGCAGTCTTAAAGCACATGTACTGATGTATGTACTGTAGGCCTATACATGTTGGATGCCAACCAGGGAAAGAGCAAGGGTGTTTTTAGCCTTTAACATGTACTGTAGTTAATAATAAAGCCCTTCCTAGACGTTCTCGTTACCAAATCACCATCCGGCAAGCCCGCTCATCAAGTCTACAGGAAACCCACACACACCGATAGATATCTTCACTACAGATCCTTCCACCATCCATCCGTACTACAATCAGTCCCCAACGCCCTCATCCGCCGAGCCCATCAACTCAGCGATGCAGACCATCTAGACCAGGAAATCCAGCATGTCACCACAGCCCTAACTAGCATCAACGAATACCCAAGACATAAGATCAAATCCAAGACTCCCGCCAACAAGCCCGTAGCTAACTCCACCCCTGAAGAGAACCAACCCGCAGCTACACCACCGAAGCAAACTATTGTTCTTCCCTATATCGGTCAAGCCTCTCACAAGATTCAACGTATCCTTCAAGCAGCAGACATCCAAGTTCGACACAGTTCCTCCAACAAACTCCATTCGATACTCTACTCCCACAAAGACAAGCATCCAAACCACAAGAAAGCTGGAGTCTACAAAATACCGTGCGAATGTGGAAAAGTCTACATTGGTGAAACGGGGAGAAATCTGGAAACAAGACTCAAGGAGCACAGAACCAGCTTCAGACTCAGCGATTGGGATAAGTCCGCCATCGTCAAACACGCCCAGCAACACGAACACACCATCGAATGGGATAACAGTCATCTCATCTCCATAATGAAACACTGGCATACACGCCGAATCCGAGAAGCCATCGAAATTCACCGCCACAACACCGTGCCCGTAGACTCAGGACTATACATCAATGACATCTGGAAACCTCTCATCAACAAGTACCCGGTCACTCCTCCTCCACCACCACCTCCAACACCGCCTCCAACACCGCCTCCAGCACCGCCTCCAGCACCGCCCTCACCACCCCGACAGACACCCGTACATCAACCACCGCCACCCGCCGAACCCTCAAAGCAGCCGCCAGCCTCGCAGCTACACTGCACAGCAGACGACAACAGACTACAACGCCGCCTACGTCGGGGACACACACAGCGTCTCGCCGACAACACACCCCACTCATCGACTCGAAACTCTCCTAAGTCCGCAACCCGGAAACTCCAGCCCAGACGGATAGTCAGACGAATTACCAGCCGACCATCCATGCCCACTCCCCGATGACTCAAGCGGACATAAGGTCACCTATTTTTCCCTGACGTCCGCACACCGGTGACTTAAGCTCACGCACGCCAGCTATTCCCCACTCCTGACGACGGATAGTCAACCTGTTTGAAACGTCGAGCCACTCATCCTCTCCAAGCGCTATAGTTCTCCTGAGAACTATATGCCAAGAAAGATAACAAACAGTCCTTTTCAGGACTACACTCCTCCAAGAAAGATTACCGAGTCAGAGTCCTGTTCAGGACTCCTCATACCTCTCTCTCTCTCACACACATGGTGCAACCGCAAACCTACTGTATAATAAAGCTATATTATTATCATTGTTGTTTTGGGGATTGTTCTTTTTGTCTTATATTTCTTCTTCTTCTTCTTCTTCTTCTCCTCTTCTCCTCTCCTCTTCTCCTTTCCTCTTTCTTCTTCTTCTTCTTCTTCTTCTTCTTCTTCTTCTTCTTCTTCTTCTTCTCCTTTTTCTTCTTCTCCTCTCCTTCTTCTTCTTCTTTTTCTACTCCGCATCTGTTTGTAAATTATCCAGATTAAAGTGTGTTCCAGTTTATTATTCATCAATGTATAGTTTGACAACTCAAGATTGAAAAAAGATGTTTTTTTGACATGTATTTGTCAAATTTTAGTTCCTCTCCCCCATCATGATGTGGGGGACTGTACATCGTAAGGCTTAGAAAATAATGGGGGGGGGGGGGGTGAGGAGTACATGTAGAGGGTCAATATTCTGGTTACCTAATAACCTATACTTCTCAGGTTACAGGCAAGCCGTGAGGATTGTGTTTAATATTAAAAACCTCCATAGTAGAGAAATCAATAGAATACCGTAGCTTTACATACATGGACGGCTCAAACTGAATGCCAATACAATTTACACTGGCTCATAATTAAACTGAGGGCAGGCATTTGAGTTCATCACAAAATTCATCCAAAATCCACACGTACATACATGTACATGTATGTAGGCCTTCATGTACAGGTAACTTGACATCTGAAATGAAATGGAACATTGCATTCATTTTTACTACATGTACACGTAGGTGTAAGTTTTTGACACAATTACAGTACACTGTATGTACACACACACACAATTATAAAGCTTCTGTTTGACAATTTCTCAAACATGTTTGGCACTTGCTTTTTATGGGTGCATACATGTACATGTACATTTCATGGTATCCCAACCAATAGTACTAATTTTAATTTTGAGTTGGATAATTAAAGTTCCCCTGGGCAAAATATATATATTGCAAAGCTCAGTTGTGCAATTTTAAGGTTTCTTGGTCAGTGTCAGGAAAAAATGTGTTTTTGTCAGAGGTCAAGCAAATTTATACAGATTGATGAAGAGTACAGTGTAGAACGTGACACTGTAATACTGGTATCTGCCAAAGATAAGGTACAATGTATTAGTCAGGAGCAAAAAACAGATTCATGAGCAAGTGTCATACATTTGAGTTTTAATAATAACAACTACTGTAAAATATTCATACCCTTCTTGAAATTCAATGTTTGTTGTGTTTTACATACGGTAACTACAATATACTGTATCGAATGAAAGGTGGACTACATTTTGTAGTTGAATTAAGACCTCTGGCTCTGTTAAATACTTTTTAGATGTTCTTGTTACATTCTCGAGAAGCATAAATAGGAACAAATGAATTTTGACATGTGTACGTGCAATCGTGCATATATACAATGTACATGTACATATAAATGTAATCTTGCATTTATATACACTGTACATAAATACTGTATACAGGTACAGTACATTTTTACATCAGACCATTTTTAAGCCAATATTGCTATTGATACGCAATACAACTCAAGATAGACTATGCACATGACGTGTAAGTTTAGCCTGACCCATATTCATGTACAATGAACATTGTATGGTCATCTTTATGACCATGTTATTTATAATCATTACATTCACCAGCATTGTTCTTTGCATCACATGATTATTGTATCACATGATATCCAATTCTTCAAGTACAGAATCCTATCACATCCTGTGCTTTACTTGTATTTACCTTGGTTTGTTTTGTTTCTGTTTCTCAATGACTCATTTTTTTTTTTTTAACAAACACAAATCAACAATGTACAGTGTACATGTACCGTATATAACGGTGTATAAACCGCACTTTTTTGCCGCCGAAAAAAATTCAAAGTCGGGGGTGCGGTTTATACACGGTACACCAAAAAAAAAAAAAAAAAAAAAATTTTTTTTTTTTTTTTTTAAAGTTTCAATTTATGCCCCTCCACCTGGCGCTATGCCTGGCAATGTCTACCAGCTCGGTAATCGGTGTGTTGACTCACCACTCGGAAACTAGAACAACACTCAAATTTGTCTGTCATCTTGGTTTGAAAGTAATCTTTCTGATAGATCTCAATATGTAGTTTATAATAATAATTCCTCCAATTTTTCTTCTATTACATGGTTCAATTTATGCCCCTCCACCTGGCGCTATGCCTGGCAATGTCTACCAGCTCGGTAATCGGTGTGTTGACTCACCACTCGGAAACTAGAACAACACTCAAATTTGTCTGTCATCTTGGTTTGAAAGTAATCTTTCTGATAGATCTCAATATGTAGTTTATAATAATAATTCCTCCAATTTTTCTTCTATTACATGGTGTACCACAAGGTTCTATCCTAGGTCCCTACTGTTTTTTAATTTACAGTACCGTAATGATCTTACACACAAAAAAAAAAAAATCTCAGCAAAAAAAAAAAAAAAAAAAAAAAAAATTTTTTTTTTTTTTTTTAAGGGCGAAAAAGAGGGGTGCGGTTAATACACGAGGGCGGTTTATACAACGTTATTTACGGTATGTTAAATCTGTGTACCGGTACATGGCATTGTATGAGATCTGTTTAAAGGTATTACAAAGTTTTGGTAAATGTTGAAAATTGGCTGGATAGTGATTCTTAATACCATTTTGATAGGTACATTGTAAGGCGAGGCGTCAAAAATATCGATACCAGCAGGCTGCCGCCTCACGTATTGGCGCATCGAGGCTGCAATTACGGCCGAAGCCTGGCTGGGGCAATTATTTTTCTTTTGTTAGCCCAGCCGGCTTGCGCCAGGCTGGGATCTGAGGCTCGGTTTCCATTCGAAAGGCGGCAGCCGGCGTATGCTTTTGAACGCCATTTTCTACCGCCAGCGGTAGCCGGCTGAGCTAATTTAAAAAATGCAGCCAGGACGCACAAGTGCAGTTAGCTGCCGCTGGCTGGTATATTTATTTTTGACGCCTCGCCTAAATCTGTATGCAATTAGAAAGGAGCGAGAATTAAAGTATGTACACTGTTTAATAAAACAATAAAAAAAGAACGAAATGTATACAGGTACTTCTCAAATTCTTTGAGAGTTTTATCTTACAATTCAGTCACAGTATCCATGGCCTCTGTATTGAATGGAATTTAGAAATTGTACTGGTACTGAGAAATTTGTCTTGAAATCACAATTACAAGAATGCAATCTATGTGCATTTGTAGATGTATGTAGTACTGTACATATACATGTGTACATGCAGCTGTGCAATAGTTGACCTGATACCCTCAGTTTTGCATGTACATCGAAGAACGGGTGAAAAACTTACTTGTCTAAAATACATTGTACTTGTACATGCAGCAGGAAGAGGTACATGTACATGTACAGATAATTGCAATTAATTTCAATTGTATTCCACCTTTAGAATATTTTGTATATCAAGTTTTCAAGATACATGTACATGTACCTCTATCAAACGGTTTACTTGGACTTTGATACAATATCATAGAGCCTGCACTGGACAGGCATTTTAAGAACATTTATCAAGTCCGCCGTGAAGATTGTAATGTTAATGAAAATTGATTAGGTTTTGGAATAAGAGACTGAGAGATTGGCAAAGAAGAAGTGTGTGAGAGACTGAGAGAGAGAGCCTTCTGTGTACTGTAGAGAAATGCTGTATATTGAGTTGTACCTAATTCCATATATATGCAAAACAAAACAAAGAAAACAATACATGTAGCAAGAATTAAAAATCACATTTTGGTTAAGTCGTAATGGTTTGAAATCTGAAATAACCTCATTAGGAGGGAAGTTTTAATTGCATGTACTGAACATGTACATACACAGTACACTGTACATGTATGTACATGTTTGTATGTGTACTTTGTTCATATATAAATGAAATAAATCAAAAACACAGAGTAGAGAAGAACGGTTTAATTATTTGGGTTTGTTACTGTACAGGGTACCTTAAAGGTAATACAAAGTTTTGGGAAATTTTGAAAATTGGGTGGATAGTGAATCTTTACAATTTTTATATATTTGGATGCCTCTGTCAATGTATTATAAGCACTACAAAAATAAGCCCCCAAAACATTTCTGTTTTCGAGGCAAATTGAATATAAAAATTTACCGGTGCTCCCGGTAAATTTTGATAAATTTCAAAGAGCGCCTATGGCCGTACTATGTTAGCTGCGACCATGAAAATCTCAGAATATGTAGTTGTGATATATAATTTCCAAACGGGAATAGCTAATCGGTCGATTTTAGTCAAGAAACATCGTTTCATAGCTAAATTAATATCTTGACCTTGAGAGGGAGCGATACAACATAAAGAGTTTATTATTTATAATTTCATAACTTTAGACTCGATTTCAACGGCGACAACGATCAATGAATATTGTAGGAACGCATATGCTTCCAATATGTTAATTTGAAACAAATTCATGACCCCATACCAAAACTTTGTAATACCTTTAACAAGCTTGCATCATTTATTGTATACATGTAGGTTATGATACATTTAAAAAATGTACATATGTACATTTAAACAAATGTATGCTGATGTCTTCTTCTCCTACCCTTTTCCTGTACATTGCATAAATTTCAATACTAACATGTGTTTGTCAATATTTTGTATTTCCTATTGCAGGCCTATGCATCAGGATGTGATATAGTAATCTTGGCCAGTGACTTCCAGCGCACACAGATCATCCCTGGTGAGAAACATGGTAACATTCAAGTGGGCTGTATCGACTGCTCCTCAGAAAATGGAAAGGTAAGCATTAATCTCATTAAATTCTCAAGAAAATTGTATTTTGTTTTAATACATCACTTAATTTCACTATGAGACATTTATATTTCATGTACAGAATATGACTCCTGATAGGAATTACAGCTGTAAAAATGCAAGTAAAATGTTTTTTCTTCCAGGTGTACATGTACATTTTTTTGTAGCCTTGACGTGACTGTACATGCATGTACATTTCATGGCTACAGTGTACATGTATGTAAACTTTCGGGCCCAACTGTACAGGTAAATAAACGTGCACTGTACAATGTTACAGGTACATGTATATTACATGCCAAGATACTGTATAATTTGTATTCCCGACACGGTGCTCTCATCAGACTTGATGATGTCATTGGGACTTAAAGCTGCATGCTATTAGGGATCAAAGGGTATTGTTTCTTATTAAAAGATAATTGTCTGCTATGAATAGCAATGATCCCAATAATTGAAGGGCGAGAGTACATGTGCCTATCAAATTTAGATTGATGTATTGCTCCTCAGGGGCTGTGTTTGTACATCAAGCTCTTCCATGGTTTGATCATACCTTAATGGGGCATTGAGTTAAAAATAAAGGTTGCGTTCTGGCAAAGGGGAAACTATTTTCGTTGTTATTCTCCTCATGTTTAATAGTTTGGATGAAAGTCGTGATAAAAACTGTATCCCCTGAAAATGTGTTGTTCTTCAGGGCGATTATTCAGTACGATTCATTCCAGAATGAATCCAGAATGAAAAGTTTCCTGACATGATGATGATATTAAAGAGGTACACTGTACATGTTGTAGCAGAAAGCTCCATTATTCAACATTGGTCATAATTAAGAGTCATAATAATAATAATTATCTTTTAAAAGTCCACTCCAAATTTTATTAAGTTAAACCGAAAATGGAAATTCTTTTTGCCCAATTGATCAGGAGCCCGGCAGCCACTGAGCAGCGCCAGATCGACGTTGCTCTATCCCTTAATGAGAGAGTCTTCCTTTTTTTTAATAGATGAAATTGTGGGGGGGGGGGGGGGGGAAGACATAATCGGGCACAGTCCCATACACCTATTTACATGTAGGTGTGCATTGCATGTCCATTTCATCAAGGTTGAGTAGACTTCTAATAGATTTGATGTTTCTGAAATCTTACAGTATACAGTACATGCACCTGTACACCTACATGTACATGTACAATGTACATGTTTATATACCTCACTTAAGAAATCCAGCCATCTGATTGGTCGAATTGCATTCATAAACTTCAACTATTTCTGTAAAATTCCCAATAACCATGGTTATTAAAAAAATAGTTCAGTCTCCATTTCTCTCAAAGCAGTCATTAATACTATAATATGTCCTGGTATTTCTATTTATACAACATATTACATAATCATCCTTTCCAAATTAGCACAATTCTAACCTTCCCTTGAGCGTAATAAAACAACTATTTCTCTCAAAGCAGTCATTAATACTATAATATGTCCTGGTATTTCTATTTATACAACATATTACATAATCATCCTTTCCAAATTGCTTCCTGTCAGTTTAAATCTCATCATGATCACTCGCCAGCAAACAATTTATTGTTAAGGTCATGTTTATTTTTGTAGCAGTTTGCACTGTACTAGCCTTTAATTGGTGTTCATATTTTGTATAAACACGGTACAATATACCTGTACAGTCGATACTTGTAAAGTGGATAGAGTGTTCCATCATTATTCATGGCTTTACAGTGTATTTTGTCATGATCAGGGCTAGGGCTGTGATTGTGTTTCATATCATTTTAGGGTCAAGGCTTTAATAATAGAAGTACGTGCAGTGCTAAGTGTGGTTAAAGTTAAGACTTTGATTATTATTGTGAGAAATTGTCTGCTTACATGTCACAATTGTCGCCAGAGCATCATACTGTACATGTACTGTACATTATCATTGAAACACTGTTCACTGTACAAGACAACAATCTGACTTTCTTTTCTCTTTTTTCAAAATGAATTCCCAAATTATTTTTTTTTGTTGCAAATGTTATTATGGGTACATGGATACTGAAAATAATGTCAGAATGCCAATGAAGACAGAAATACGCTGGTTAAGTACATTTTTGTTTTGTATAATGATCAAGGGAATTCCATATCCACATCACTCTACCACACGTACAGGTGTATCAACTTCAAATTGTATTATGGATGGAATTCAAAATAGAGAAAATATATTCAGATATTAACATGATGTACATGTACATGTACAGTACATGTAGTTTCAGTTAACAACACTATACATTATCTGTGAATTTAGCGGCATATGTACATTGTATAAGTGTGATGCCATGCACAGAAGACGTGTCATGCTCAGTATAGTGTGTCCACATCAGCATTAGATCGTGCTGTCCATTAAAGGTGAACCTAATGTTTGTATTGCTATTCAAGAGTAGTGACGTTTTTGTTCAGAAAAAGAAAAACATCTATTATACATACACAGTTAACATCAAATTATCATTATTTGTCATTATTTGTCACACTTACTGAGCTTCATGAAGTACAGTATGTAAAAATGTATTTGTCGCAAAGCTTTAAACATCTAAAAGTATTCAACCAGTCCTCCTTTCATGCTTGAGTTACAAAAAACACAAAATACATCAAATTTACAAGGAGTGTGAATAATTAAGTTGTTAAGTTTGTTAACTGTATTTTGATCTACAGTACAGTATGTTCTCATTTTAACCTCATTCTGTTCTGCATGGTGAAATGCAAGGAATGCACCACATCATTGTTTCATGTGTTATCAGAACATGTGAGGTTTCTCCTTGCAAAGTGTTTTCCAGACACTGTGCATGGTCACAAACAGAAGATGCGCTTGTTAATCTGAGGAACATGTACAATGTTTGCAGACATTTCCTGCCTGCCTTTTCAAGGCCTTCTTTGTTATTTTAGATAGGTTGAGAGATGGGTAGGTGAGATAGAAAGAAACAGAGAGAGAGAGAGAGAGAGAGAGAGAGAGAGAGAGAGAGAGAAAGAAAGTGGTACGTGTACAATATCAATATGTGATGGGGAGAGATGATGAGAGATAGAGATGTACATATATGTACATCGATAGGTGGAAAAAAGAGAGAGAGAGAGAGAGAGGAGAGTAGAGTTCTATTTTAAAGTGGGAGGAGAGAGAGAAGGGCGAGAAGATAAAGAGATATGTTATAATAGAATAAGGGTGATATTAAGGATTTAGAGAGTTACATGTACAGGGCTCAGACAGAAAAATAAATAGTTGGCTGGGTGGAGAGGAAGAGAGAGAGAGAGAGAGAGAGTAATTGAGGGAGAGAAAGAGAGAGAAAGAGAGATAGAGAAGAGATAGGAAATAAATTGAATGATATTCTTGGGGGTATCCTACGCTCCGTCTACATCGTGGTATAATTGCAGGGAATGAGCTGCGTGTCCAATTTGATATCATCCGCCGAAGATCCGGGAGTGATGAACCTAGAAGTCCTCCCATGAGAAGCTACATGTAGCTAGTCTCCCCTCCAAACCCCTCTTATTTCCAAGTACATGTAGAAGCTGAATAGTGTCTCTTGTTATTTGAAGACTCAAGTTGTCCCATGGTTGCTTTTGAAGTAGGCCTATTTTGAAGAATAATATGTAGTATTTAGACATTTTCTCCTGTGATGTATTTTACTCAGATTGCATTTTCTCCAAAAAGGAAAGGTGGGATACACTGCAGTGTATATACAATGATACACATGTACAGGTTGTACATGTACCTGTGATACCATAACTGTACCATTTCCAGTGCCACATACAATTTTGATAAAAACCACCAGCACCATTGACTAATTACAATCTCTCTCTCTCTCTCTCTCTTTCAAACGTTCATTTCCTTTAATGTTTATTACTGGTACGTATTTCCAGTACCGTATACACTGAACATGTACCTTCTCCATATACATTTCTTTCTTAAACTCCTCCGTCATATTATTTTTTTATTTTTTTTTGTTAAATACTTTTTTTGGGTTACTTGAATGTAACTCCTTATTAGATATAATAAAAATAAAAAAATCTAAGTCATTCATATCTTATGACCTACACTGCACTTAATATAATTTTGCATCCACAAAGATTTACATCATTTGTTTTATAGCACAAGGCTAATCTGCCACAAATTACTACCAATGAAGTATACAATGTACACTTAGTTTGCATAGGACAACAGCAATTACAAGACCATGAAGTTGGTCTGCACGCTGAGACTGAAATCCCACACAATCAGGTTGTTGGGGAGTGGATGTATAATGTATACATCCATGTCGCCGGGTTTGTGCTCACATGCATACCTGAACGTGCATAATCCGCCCGCCTAGTAGGTTTCACGTTCTTGAATCTTCTGATGAATGAATGAATGAATGAACGAACGAATGAACGGAGTGCCCCCACTTTGTACAGTAGAGTGCAGGTCATGCCAGACGACAGCTGTCTGTGTGTGCTTGAGTGTATTGAAGATGTACTGCTGGGATATAATGGGATCGGAGCATGGGAGTGCATGTGTTTTTTGGAAAAAATGAATACACATGAATTGCACTTAATACAGTAGAGTGCTTGCACTTTTGCTGGTACATAAAACTTCTGGAGTATTATCAATCTTTATTATCAATATTTCTATGTTAACAAGGTGTTATTGCATTAACAGCATAGGGGCTCACTCGTTGTATTCATTTGATATATTTTGCATGAAAGGGACTTATCTTTTCTATTATACTGGAGTCAGCATCCTCCCCCCCCCCCCCTCCTTGGCTATATTGTTGATCAATCTAATTCTGTACATTTTGATAATATAAAAATATTGACTGCTCATGAGGATGATGGTGGGAGTTATCACTCTCAAGCTGGTGTTCATACCGGCTCTTCTATCACCCACAAGGCGAAGCCGAGGGGTGATAGAAGGGCCGGTATGAACACAACCGAGGGAGTGATAATTTCCTCCATCCGATTACAGAGCAGTCCATATTTGTTTTATATACCTCATCCTTTTCATTGATTCATGAATAGGTCTAAAAAATAAATCCAATATCAAGAGTCTATACATGTATGCTCATCACAGTAATATATTTACAGAATTTTGAAGCTCAAAACAGTTTCAAATATCCAACCCTAAAAGAAATCCAACATACGGAAATCCAATCTATACTGTACATGTTTACAGGTAGATTACTGCAGTGCAGTTACTGCGGCCCAGCGTAAATTGCATGGCTTGAGCGCGCATTTGAAATCTTGTACGCGCTGTGTGTGTGCAAAAGTCGAGGAGGGGTTAGGAGTTCTATCACAGGGTTTGATAGTAATGTAAAATAATACTTGGAACACTTTGAGGTAAACTAGGCTTTATAACAAAATATAATGAAGCCTAGTTAGCGTTTTTGTAATGCAATTAAGTTTAATGGTAAAGAAAATGAATAGCTGTAATGTCACTGATTTGTGTGTGTGGAAGATATATATTAAATTAGATTTTTAATTGGGCAGATAATGTATCTGTGTTCAAGCCCTATTTTTAATACATGTTTGTGATACTTTTTCATCTAGGTATTCTTTATTAACTTACAGTAAGTTTATTTCATCTCTTTGTTAAATTACAAGTGAGTGTAATTTGTATTTGGAGACTGTTTCTTTTAATTGTACTCATACTATCAGTCAAACTTTCATTGAACCTAATATATATAATATAAAATTTTATCCATTTTTTCTTACAGATTGCTGCATCTTACGCAAACCAGGTCTACATATTTGAACCGTCTCCCGTCGCTCAAAAGAAGAACTCAAATGTAAGTACATGTACAGTATCAAAGGGCCACAACTTTAGACATTGTTTATTTTGTCAATCAGCGTTGGTTTAGGAATAGAGGGAGAGAAATACATGTAGAAAGTTGTTGAAAAGATAGAAGGCTTTTTGCTTTCCAGTATACACGTATGTCACTGCCATTACCCAGCTGAATACATGTACCACATATCAAGGCTTTCGAAATACAGGCAAAACATCCTAAAGTACAACAATAGAACACCAAATACTTAATGTACTTCAAGTTTTATTATACAAGATACAAATTGTATATATATTACACTGACATCAACATTAGTGTTGGCATACAAAAACAAAACAGATATATACAGGGATGCATTCAGTTCAGGAGGCAATTTGATGAGGGAGTTGTGTCCCATTTACATTGTAGTTTGATTTATTGGGTAATTCCTTCCAATGCATAATTTTTTCTATAAATTTGCATAGATATTGTTCTTTTATTGAGATTAAATAGTTCTTACTTTTCATTGCAAATGCATTCCATTCATTACTGTTTTTCAATCACTGTAAATATGTCAAAAGTAAAGAAAAATCTAAAAAGAAATGGGGGTATCAAACAAAGAAACTTAAAAAGGATGGAGTAAAAGAAGGAACATAAGAGATACGAAATGATAAGAAAATTATGAGAAATGAAGATTGGACTTGAGGGAGAGAGAGATAGAGAGAGAGAAAGAGAAAGAGAGATAGAGAGAGAGAGAGAGAGGTCAACGTATTAAAAGGAAAGAGGCAAAAGAAATGTAGAATCAACCAAGGTCATTGACATCTATGGTAGATAGGAAACTATCAATATCTAATAAAAACTCTTTTAGAAAATTAGAGAGAATGGGATTAGAGACCAGACAGTAACATTTTCTTTGTGACCTCCAGGGCTTAAATTAATCCAAGGCCACCAAGGCCATGGCCATGGATGCCACTTTGATTGGCCTTAATGCCCCTCTCATTGGCCTTGGAGATTTGTTGTGCCCTTTCCAATTCTTCCTATTTGTGCTGTACATTATAGGAATGTGCCCTACAGAAAAGTGGCCTTGCCCTAAAAATATTGAAATTTAAGGCCTGGACCTAAAATGTATTGGAAATACAGTTTTGTCAATGGAAAAATGAATATTTCAATCCTGAAAGTATTTACCAATATTATGTCACTGGCCACTATTGGGGAAATTTCAAGAACTTCCAGTTTCTGTTATATGGCTACATGGTACTTCTCTTAGATATTCAGAGACCTGAAATTCTAATCAAGTCAATCAGTAGCATAAAATAGATTCCATCATGTTTCAAATGTTGAATAGTTGGAAAAGCAGCATTAGTTTAAAAGTCTATAAGGTGCGGTTGAAGTTTTTTATGCTCGCGTTGATGTCACGTTCGCCTGCACCTTTCGGTGGACTTGCCTCATGACGAAGAAGGACACGCCCGCCAACACACTCAAGAGGATGATGACACCAATGACGATACCGGCGATGCTACCTGCAGATGCCCCATTGGCAAGGTTCTGCATGCTATCATCGTAACCCGGGTTACCACCGTCAGCAAAGGAGCCACCAGCAACGCCGCTACCACCGCCCATTCCTCCACCGGCGCCGCCCGATACACCGCCAGTACCACCATGTCCAGTGCCACCGCTGTTTGCGCCGTAATCGGCGCCTCCCGTGTTGATGTCCCAATCGCTTCCCCCGGTACCAGAGGTGTCGCCCGTACCAGCTAAAGCAGGGTTTTCCACAGGTGCGGTGTCTAGGGGCGTGTAGCTACCCGTACTGCTGCCCCCAGCAAAGTCATTAGCGGCGGCGCCAAGGCCGAAGAGGTTGCCATCTCTGCGTTTCTTTGGTATCATACCAAAGGGTTTGGGAGTGGTACTTGGTTTCATGAAACCAAATTCCGTCTGTCTTTGCGGGGCCCCAGCATTGAGTTGTCTGTAATTCAGTAGCCAGTCAAACTGGGCAGAACATGCTGTTTAGACAAGAACAATTTGAAAACAATTATTAATAGTATTTGTGAAATTTTCAGATTTGAATTCAAATATCAGTCCAGAAAATACATGTACATGTATGCATGTAATTCATCTTTTCTCAGTTTGGCACCCAAACCTATCATTTTGAGAAGAATGGAAGGCTTCATTTTATTAAATCATTACAAAAATCTTTGGCTAAAATGTCTGAAATTATTGGGCAATGAATTCATTTCCAATATACATGTAGGATATGAAACCTGCATAAATGATGGAATCTTTTATTCTACATCGTAAAATGATAATTTGTAGTATACATGGGTACAGTTTATACAAAATAAAGAAGAGTTTGGTGTCTTTTGCAGATTTATTCTCAAACATTGAGTACTGTTTACCACATTACATGTACAAAACAAGCTGACCAACATACACCAGATTTTTTGGGCACAAACTACTGGGAATGAACTTTCGAAGGTCTTTTGACCTGGGAATGACTGTATGCTGTAGGATCATTGAGGATGTTATTTTTAGTGGATCATATCATTTTCAACACCTAAATCAATCAATAAGGATCCATGTTTCACATTAAAACAAGGAAAACGATCTGCCCTTTCACCATGTGTATTGAATGTACATGTACACGTGTCAGTGAAAGTGGTTACTTGCCACAGGTTTGGAATGGGTTACCGTAATTAACGTTGTATAAACCGCCCTCGTGTATTTACCTAAAAAAAAAAAAAAAAGCCAGGTCCGTGTTAAAAAAACCATGCGAGAAGGCCTTACATTTAAATTGCGAGGTGCAGCTGAATGTGTAAGATCATTAATGTAAATTAAAAAACAGTAGAGGACCTAGGATAGAACCTTGTGGTACACCGTGTGTAGGTATTATTATTATAAACTACATATTGAGATCTATCAGAAAGATTACTTTCAAACGAAGATGACAGACAATTTGAGTGTTGTTCTAGTTTCCTAGTTGTGAGTAAACACACCGATTACTGAGCTGAGAGATATTGCCAGGCATAGCGCCAGGTGGAAGGGCATAAATCGAAACTTAAAAAAAAAAAAAAAAGGAGTTCTGCCACTGTGGCATGAATTTCTTTGGAGTTGCAGCGGTGGGAGATGAATTTCTTTGGAGTGGCAGCGGTGGTATATGGAAACTTGATAATTCCAAGGATTCAACAGATTAGGTGTATATGATCCCTATAATCCCCCAACACTTTTAGCTCATGATGCTTCACCCCAAAACACAGTTCAGGTTTCAGTAATTACCACTCTGTGTCAGAGCCCTGCATGATGAGTAATGCATGTAGTCGTCCATCAGAGTGAAATGAGTCAAAGGGTTTTATTAGATCAAGAAAGAAGAGTAAATACTCTGCCTTTTCTAGTCCATTTACCAATAACCTTTAAGTGCATGGTACAGGATTTTGATGAGCTCATGATGTGCGGGTGGCAGACACACAGATTCTGACATCTTGTATTTAAAGCATTGTAGTTTAAAATTCAGCCTCTTTTTGCAGATCTGATTCTACACATTGGAATTTCTCAGAGTTTTGCATTGCAAGATTCATTGAAACATTCATTTAATTGAAAAAAGTTGTGCAGATTTGCTTAAATCCAAAGTAAAGAAAGTTGTATAGAAATTGTACATGAAATCATATAACTATAGATAAAATCTCTTTATTACCAGTACAAGGGCAAGATGTCAGAGTACTACAGTACCGGGTATGTCACCATGTTCTTGAGTTTATGGCTACCAGTATGTCATGATGATCTGCAGTGAACATGTCTCTACAGGTTGACACATTTTTGTCTTTTCAGATAATGGCAAAATGCCTCTTTATGGTGCCTCATTTTCCCTTTCCTGGTCTTGACAAAGATACGGATTTGATTATCAATTTCCATTTCACCTAAATTTCCAATTTCACCTTGCAGGAGTGAAGGCCCTTGAATAGAACTGGTCATGCCCGAGGTAACGTCACTGCCAAGTGCAGAGATGATGATGATTCAATTATGACACACAGTTATTCATAGGTGGAGAGAATGGGAGAGAGAGTGAAAGAGGGTGGAAATGAGAGAGTAAAAGAGCGTGAAAGTGAGAGTGGAAGACGGTGAATGAGAGAGAGAGAGAGAGAGAGAATGGGAGAGAGAGTGAGAGTCACAGGTGAGATAGAGACAGAAAATAATGAGAGACAGAGAGAAATAAAAAAGGTTAAAGATTGTGAGAGATACAAGAGTAAAGAGAAAGATAAAAAAGAGTGATAGATAGAAAATGTGTGAGAACAAGGTAGAAAGAGAGAGGGAGAGAGAGAGAGAAATAAGTGGAAGGAGGGGGGGGGGGGTAAGATAAAATGGGAGGGGTCAGGGGGAGAATGAAAATGTAGCGAGAGGATAAGAGAAATACATGTAGAGGGAGAGGGAAAAGAACGAATGAGAGCAATACAGACAGAGAGATAGAGACCGAGAGACCAAGAGCAAAAATAGATGTAGAGGAGGTTTCTGGGTCACATGACCCTCTCATACCATGTACTTTGCAGTGTCTCCCCCTTAATTATCAGGTGACCTTTCATGGCTGACGTACCAGTAGTCAAAACCTTTTCAGCATGGACTCATCACAAGTGTGCATCAGGTGTTCTGATTTTTTTCCCAATCAGCAGAGTCTATATACAGTTAACAACTGAATTATTCATACCCTTGTAAACTTGATAGGGGTTTAGGGATGTTTATTTGTTACTCAAAAATGAAATGCGAACTGGTTATATTAGGGCCTTTGTTGAATACTTTTAGATGTCAATCTAAATGTAAGCTGTAAAACATGTATGTGTTATTCTCAGAAAACATACATTGCGACAAATCAATTTTTCACTTACTTAAAAAATATCAAAATTTGGTAAGGGTATGAATAATTTAGTAGTTAGCTGTAGTTCATTCCCTATTGTGTTTGGAAACAAGCTTCTAAAATCTAAATAGCGGCATCCATCCCTAGACTTTCTATTTGGAAGCACAAGCTTGAAATTGACTGTGTGCCTTATGAGTCAAGGATACTTTAATACATGTATGTGCTATTGTCAGAAAGCATACGGAACATCACAACAAATCAATTTTTCACTTACTTAAAAAATTACAAAATTTGGTTAGGGTATAAATAATTTAGATGTTTAATAGCTGTACCGTAGTTCCTTTTCTATTCTGTTTGGAAACAAGCATCTAAAATCTAAATAGCGGCATCCATCCCTAGACTTTCTATTTGGAAGCACAAGCTTGAAATTGACTGTGTGCCTAATAATTGCCTGTGGTATAATTTACAAACCGAGTGAATTATGTGGGTGTACTGTATCAGTTTTGAAAGAATCTCATGCTTAAAACTAGATGATGAACAGGGATTGATGATAATAATAAATAATAATAAAAGTGGTGCTTATAAAGTGCTTACGACCGAAGTCTCTAAGCGACAATATTGAAATACTATTAGACCCACAGGTGCAAACTTGATCATAAAGTAGTAGCCATATTAGATACCGGTAATTATGAATAACATGATATCAAATGAGTCTACTTCAAATAAATGAATGAAGGTTATTTTAAACTTAAACAACCTCTGCCCTTGAGGATTGCCTATAAACATTTATATTTGCAAGTTTATGCAGAAACTGCAAATGCATTCCTACATGTTTATACTTACATTGTAATTGGCTAATTTTCCTGTTACCAGTAACGACTGAATTCTGTCATTCCCTCAGAGAAAATACAGAATTCACTGGGTTTCCAATAAGTGATGGATTAAATCCACCTAAATTGTACATGTATACATGTATTTCAAACAAAATGACTTGCCACTAGGCAGAGAAAAGAACCTGATTTCATTGTCAAAGATGTTGATGCAGAATATTGACTTTTGGTGTGCTTCGATCACATCAAAAGCATACATGATACATGGTTATGGAAAACAGAGCAGAGGTAATTTACCAGCCTGAAATGCCAAATAAACCCAGGGGATTCCCCCAAAGGCTGATCGTGTCTGACAGTAATTCATAGGGCGGGCCTAAGTAATTTATCATATTGGAATCCGATTAGAGAATTGCGTGTTACCTGCAGTGAAAAAAAAAATACACAAGAGGCAGGAGGAGTGAGCAATTTTTCTCTTGCCAAATTGGAAAAATCTTAAAGTGCTCTGGAAAATAAAGAACTGTGTTACAAACCAAAAATCTGACTTAAAATTCCCAAATCCTTAAAGTGATTGGGTATCTTTTCCTCAGATTCTAAACAAATTTCTGGATTTAGCTCATGCTGCAATCATAATTATAAACCTTGAGGTCAGTCGGGAATCCCATGACTTTTACAAGCCGATCGCCTGTCTGATTATCAAGATATTTATGATTGGAAAACATTTCAAAAAGCGTTTTCCTATTATTGGGGAAAATGAGTATGGTAAAAACCAGTCACTCAAAGATTTTAACGTTTTGAGGCACTTCATGATCATTTT